>CM046327.1:4214063-4814063 GCA_025403435.1 Artocarpus heterophyllus | reverse complement strand
AGAGGATAAAATAAATTTTTGCAGGGATGGACTTTCTAAAGAGAACTTGGATGATTTCTATGCTTCTTTTCATAACAATTTTTTAATGTGTAATTTTTGGACTTTGGCTCAAATTTCATGCTGAAAGACAATGCCTAAGAAACGTGGTATTTTAAGATCCTGTTTGCCAGATTATAAAGAAAATTGATAAGGAGTAAATCCTCAACCCATAGAGGTTGTGTCTATTTTGTGTTCAGAATATTTGTTTCTTTTTTTGATTGTCACAGTAAGTGTTAATTAATTAATATCTCTTTTATTTTATTGTTTTCTTTTAAAAATATTATTTTGTCAAATGCATTACATGTTGTACTGTAACATGTTGTATAATTTCCAAATTTGATCCTAATTTTTCAAAATTTGTACAGTAAATTATCACTTATGTTAGTTTTCTAGAGTAGGCACTTGTTTGCCAAAAAGTCTACAGTCGATTGTCATTTACATCAGTCTTTTAGATTCAGTACTCGTTTGTCAAAAAGTCTACAGTTGTGTCAGAGTGTCTTTTGTCAATTTGTTTTTATTTGTCAGAAGTTGTACAATTCATGCCTTAATTTTCAAAAGTGAATCTTAGTTTTCAATTGTCAAAGTATCTTTCTTACCTGTACAAGATTTTATTTAGATTTTTAGATCACCTATTCATGACCTACTTGTCTGTTTTCTTAGTCCTTTTGGATTTCTATCTTCTTTAAAATCTCATTCAAGGCTCAAAGTTTTTTTAGAGCGGACTTAAAACAAAAACAAAAAAAAAATCAGATAGTTAAAAAAAAGTCAAATCGTCATACAAACTAAACATGTCTACCCCCCATTCATCCAAGAAAATAAAAAAAAAAGTTTGTCTCTTTTGTGGTTCCAACACTAGGAAAAGGCAAAATCTATCTAGAAGCCACAAGACACTCAAGACAAGTCTTAGCATGTAAAAAGATTAACCTGATCCATCGAGTGGTAGTTTAGGATTGATGGGGAGTATGGCGACAACAACTTAGTCTAGTGGTGCTGAAGTCCTAGGGATTATCCCTAAAGTCCTAGCATAGGGTAATCTGTACAGAAAAACTATAGGCATAGAAAAAAGAGTTTCACGCATTTGTGAACGTATTGATGCCATGACAAATACCTCTGATGTTTTCATAGCTCTACTTGGTGGTTTGGACACCTTAGAGGAAATGTTCGTAGTTGCTAGTATACTCCAAACCCTTAGGACTTTTGAATGTTAATAGTTATTATGACGGCCTTTTAAAGGTTTTAGATCATGCTGTGGAAGAAAACTTCATTGTAGAGTCGGAGAGACAAATCTTCATTATGGTTTCAACAGCCGAGGAATTGCTGGATAAGATGCAGGTCATCCATCCAAAGTACGACGCTGTGATGTCCAAGCTTAATTGGGAGAAAGGAAGCAAAAAGCGGCCATTGGATTTCAGCCTCCACCTTTAATCTTTTAGTTTTACCCACAACATATTTGTCTGTATTTCTTATGTCTTATATAATTGCTCTCCTTTACATCCTATATTTTTTGTGGCATGTTGTTGTTAAAACCTTTAGATTTATTGATTCCAATGTCAGGATGGCTAGTACTCTTGAAATGCATCCCATTTAAGGTCCGATCTTTTGTTTATCGATGCTCCTATATTCTCCATGCATGCATGATTATGATAACTAATTATACGGAATGTTTTGTACTCTGAAAACGTATCCACGTCATGTTTGTAATGTATGGCGTTCTATAAATGTTTTGTGGGAACGTCAAAGTTAATTGTGGGAATGCCAAAGTTATGTACTATTTTAATATGCTTTTTAATATAAATTATTGTGTTGTTTATTTTATTATTATGTTTTAATTTAGGATAAATTATACTGATACCCCCTACGTTTTATCTCAATTACAGATACACCGCTCGAACCAAAAGTAATCACACTAATACCCCTTAACTGTTCAAAAAAAATTACAGAGACACCAAACCTCTATTAGTTGAATGTGAGATTTAACATTAAAAATGAGTAATTAACTAATTTTAACAAAATTAAAACAAAGTAATGTCAATAAAATTAAAACTAACCAATTCTAACAAAACCATAATTCAATTATAAAGAGTTTTTTTATTAAATTTTAAAAATTATAAAAAAATAAAATAGCTATTTTTTGGGAAAAATAAAAATATATATTTTAAAAAATTATTTTTTGAAATTTATATTTTTAAAAAATTATTAATGAAAGAAATCTTTATTCCAAAAAAAGTAAACAAATCTGATTTTCCAACAAGCCTATAAATAACATCAAAACATCTCCCATACACATGAAACATTCCTCAGTCCAATAAAAAAGATCTGAATCCTTTTGTTTAAAATATGGCTGCTTTGATTTGCAACGTGGCAGTGTCTGCCTCATCCAGAGCTGTGCGGAGCCAACCAAATGCGATGCCCATTAGCGTCTCTTCATGAAATTGTCCATAAACTTTTAATTTAAGTAATTAATTTCTTGAACGCGTCAATTTGTTGAAGTGTGGCCTAAAGTAACAATGTCTAAATTGCTGACGAAAATACCAATGTGAGGCAAACTTTCTTATTCCCCTTTCCTTTGCCAATGCCATTACTCAGTTCGGGCATAATTGCATCAGTTTGACAAAATTAGGGGTTAATTACTAAAATTAAAAATTCACATGGCAAATTGCCTGAAAAAAGTTCAGGCGGTCAAACACCAAAAAACTCTAATAGAATTCATCAATTGAAAGCCACAACTTCTCATCACTTTCACAATGTAATTTTATTGCTTAAGTAATCTTATCCATCGGACGAGACTAAGTTGTTTAGAAAAAACAAATCTGCAAAACAATTATACATCTATCACTAATTTCTAAAATAAAAAAAATTTGGTAAAATGACACCCAATAAGGCTATAACAATTTATATACTGATAGTGATAATAATGAGGATAATTATTATAATGATGATCATACTCGTACCCACCATAGTTGTATTTTCAACGTCCTTTTGGATATTAGGGGGCAAAAAAAAAAAAAAACTCTTTAACGTTTATGTTTTCAAAACCTTCCGCGTCCTTCCTTGACAAAGAAGATTTTAAACTGGAAAGAGAGAGAGAGAGAGAGAGAGAGATCTTCAATGCTCATTCAATGGCGGAGATTGCAGAGATTGACAATGACCAAAAGGGGCTTAATTCTCTTACACTTCTCCAGCATACTTCCAAGCAGTGCAGGCCAAAGGGACGGTAACATCAACCTTCCTTTTCGCATTCCTCTTTCTATCATCAAAAGGTACACTTTTCTCTCACCCTCATCCCTTCCATGTTTAGTTCACATCGAATATTTTCCTCCCCTATAAACACTATTGCCTTGCCTGAGAAAAAATGGGTTGTGTCCAGGGCAAGCCGGGCTCCCCGGACCCGGACCTTGAGCGGCTGAAAGCAAAGAATGCTTATGTTAAGGGGATTAGAAGAGGAGATAGCTCCACAGTCCTAACACAACACGGGGTCGGTGAGGTGTTGAGGATCGAACCGGAGGTTAAGATTAGGAGAGTTGTTTTTGATCAGAAGAAGATTAGTGATAATGGAGAAAGTGGAGGAAGTAGTGGCAAAGGTTTAAAGAGGGTTGAGAAGAAGAAGAAGAAGATTATTAAGATTGGAGGTGATGAGCTTTTTGATGGTGGGTGGCCCAAGTGGCTAGTTGATAACATTTCTCAAGAGTTTTTGGATGGTTTTGTCCCAAGGAGTGCTGATTCGTATGATAAGCTTGATAAGGTTAGTTGAATTTCTTGAAGGTTTTATGATTTGATTGAATATTTATGTTGACCAGAAGTTTGTTCTCAAGTCTTGTAGTATGAGAATGTGAAATCCCATGAGCAAGATGTTTTGTTTCCTACATGTTCATTAATGTCATGAATAGCCCAAGTTTTGTTTATTTTCGTTTCTGTCACTATCATTATCTCAGTTTATTTTGGTAATAATAGTAATTACCACAAGTCATTGTAGTATAACTACTGGTAATTACGATTACTAAGTGACAATGACATAAGAAAATGATCAAAATCAATGTTATTTATGAATTATTTTGTAAACTTGGTTTAAAAAAATCAATCCTTTTGATTTTTACCTCATCTTATATAGAGGAAATTCATTTAGAAATTAAAAGGATTTGTATGTGCAAATGAAATGGTATTTTAGAATCTAGCCATGATGTTCCTTGCATTCTATTGTCACTTTTGTACTTTTAATTAGTTTGTGCTAAGAAATCATAGAACTAAGGTCACCACACAAATCTAATGAATATTTTTGTTGGTTCTGGTGTTATCAATCAAAGCAAGACTTTTCACTAAGAACTTCGTAATTTTTCTATTGCATATTGCAGATTGGCCATGGAACCTACAGCAATGTGTACAAAGCATGTAGACAGAAAGACTAAGAAGATTGTAGCTTTGAAGAAGGTCCGGTTCGACACGTCGGAGCCTGAGAGCATCAAGTTTATGGCAAGGGAGATAATGGTGCTACAGAAGCTAGATCATCCCAATGTCCTAAAGCTTAAAGGGCTTGCCACATCAAGAATGCAATATAGTCTTTATTTGGTTTTTGATTGCTTGCAAGCAGACTTGGCCAAAGTTATCTCCCGTTCAGGACAGAAGCTCAATGAAGCACAGGTTTGTATTTGCCTCCTGCTCCTTATATTTACCTGAAAATACCTTTACTTATCTTGATCATTTGTGAACTTTTCGCCATTGGATTCCAAAAATTGAGCTGGGTCCAATATCAATGGCAACGCGAAAGCTATATTTGGAACTAAAAAGTGTGAAAATAGCATATTTAATTTGGTATTCTATTTTGCGTTTCAGTGCATAATGATATTCTAATGAATTTTTATTATAACCATGAAGTTTTGGAACTTGTCCACGCGAACAATATCTATACAAGAGTTGGATCCTAATAGTTGGTATAAGAGAAAATAGCAATAAGAAGTACTTATCTTTCTTTCTAGTCAAGAATCGTTTCGATTAATGTCACTAATAGTCCTTGAACTATATAAACCAAATCTCATATCCTATTTTTGTTCAAGACTTCTGCGACGTGTCCCAGATCTATTAAATCGTTTCAAATTAGTTTTTTTGTCCATCCAATATTAACTCTTAACGAGAAAAGGCAGGTAAGAATCATGCACGTTTTAGTGAGATTAAATTATTTTACATGTTAGAAGGCGATTAGATTTTGTTTGTAGATTTCGACAACATCTTCTGCAGTTGATATAAATTTCATGAAAACATCATGAACAGGTGAAATGCTACATGCAGCAGCTGCTTTCGGGTCTCCAGCACTGTCACGAGAGGGGAATTTTACACCGAGACATAAAAGCTTCCAATTTGCTGGTGGACAAAAATGGGACACTAAAAATTGCAGATTTTGGCCTTGCAAATTTTTATCTTCCTAAAAAGCTTCCTCTTACAAGCCGAGTTGTGACACTCTGGTATAGAGCTCCAGAGCTGTTGTTAGGTTCAACAGATTATGGAGTTGGTATAGATCTTTGGAGTGCAGGTTGTCTATTGGCTGAGATGTTCCTTGGAAGACCCTTTATGCCAGGGAGGACAGAGGTAACTGATTTATTCTTAAATGTTACTTTGAACATAAATCATTGGTTTAATTATACATCAAGGCTATGTTTGGTAGCATGTATTGTATTGTATAATACGGCATAAATTGCATTAATTTATCATCCATATTAACTTTATAATACAACGGTCATACTAAAAATTGTATTAGTGTATTAGTATACAATACGGTACTTTAATATGGTCTACTAAATGTAGCTCAAGAGAACTCATTAAGCTTCAATTTTGGTGCTTCATTAGCATTGTGGCAGGTTGATCTTAATTCTTGAACTTTGCTTTTTTCTCAAGTGAAGATGCATTTTTAAAATTTAATGAAAGAAATTGTATGTCCATCGCATAGTAACTTGGAAATTTTGCAAAACAGTCGCATAAAAAGGAAACTAATTGGCCAAGAAAAAAAGTTCATGATTAAATTGTCACTTCTTAAAAGTTAAAAGACCGATAAAGCAAATAATCCCAAGGATTATTCTGTTTTCATGTTTTCTTTTGACATTATCTTTTATACAATGTTTCTCGAGGGCTAGCTTTTTTTTTTTATTATTTTTTTAATTTGTACCAAGTTTTCTGCATTGCAGGTTGAGCAGCTGCATAAGATCTTCAAGCTTTGTGGTGCACCCCCAGATGAGTTCTGGACAAAGATGAAACTGCCAACAAGCTTCCGACCGCCGCAAAGCTACAAACCTAGTTTTGAGGAAGTCTTTAAAGATTTTCCTGGCTCTTCATTTGGTCTCTTGAACCAACTTCTTGCTTTAGACCCTGCACGCCGTGGTAGTGCTGCTTCTGCTCTTGAAAGTGATGTACGTACAACTGTTCAAATTTAGTCCCTTGATGTTTATTTTGTAGACCAATTAATAGAACTAAGAAGAATAATACAAAAATCGAAACTTTTGGCATACTACAAAAGAGAGGGAAGTTGAAATCGTCAAGGTAGTAAAGACAATGATTAACCACCCTCATTATTAAACAAGACAAAAGAGAGAGACGGGTTATGGTACATGGGTGTTACTTGAACATAAGGATGGCCCTATGGTGTCTTGGGCCTGGAAGAGTGTTTGCGTCCATCCGTAAGGGCCTTTGAAGAAAGGCCTATTGGTAGAGATCAGAGATTGTGCTCTCGGGCCTGGTCCTAGGTGATTCGTAGGATTAGATTGCGCAGCTCCTAACAGTTGAAAATTTTGGGACGCTCATGATGTCTCTCTTGCATCAGGTTAATTTGTTATGTAGCACTAATAAAAAAAATTATTAGAAATAACATTGGTTTGGAATTAAAATAAAGTGTTATTAACACTAATGGCTTCTAAATTTTAGCACTTTGCCTCTTTAACTTTAAAAATCTCGACTTTTATCCCTTGAACTTTTAAGACTCCTCATTTAGCCCACTGAATTTTAAAAAATCACTATTTTACTCTTGTTTCAAAACTTCTTGTTTGGTCTCCTATTTTTTGATTTTTCATTTAAATAGACAAAATTAAGCTCATGTGATTCCCACATAGGTCATCTGTAAAGGCAAAAATAAGATTTTATCACTTTTCAATTTTGTTTTATATTTACACTCTTATTTAATGTTTTTTAATTTACTCTCATTTAAGAAGTGTCTGCACGCACAATTCTTCTCGATATTTTTCATTGATATCTCTTCATTTTTAATACGTAACTCATCCTTTTTAGTATTCAAATGCAGATATTGGTAAATAATATCGACTTATTAAATGATTTACGCATTGAAAATGAGAAAAAAAATGTATAAGCAAACTCTTCCTAAATGAGAGTTCAGATAAAAAACAAAGGCATCAAGTGAGAGCGTAAACGTGAAACAAAATTTAAGAGTGATAAAATCTTATTTTTGCCCTAATTGATTTTCCATCAAATTGAATAGAAAATAAAAAAATTTAGGAGACAAATTGAAAAGCTTTGAAAGTTCAAAGACAAAATGGTGATTTTTAAAATTTAAGGGGCAAAATAAAGAATTTTAAAAGTTCAAGGGGAAAAGTTGTATTTTTAAAGTTTGAAGGGCAAAATGAGATAAACCCTAAAGTATATAGGCCATTAGTGTTAATAACCCCATAATAAAAGTATTTAAAAATAATATTGATTTTGGATTGTCACTGTTTACTACCGTCATAGCAGTAGTAATGACAAATAACTAGAGACTGCACCATGATGTCTTTTAGTATTTCTATAATAACTAGAAAAACATGAACTAGTGCTATTTTCAATATAATTTATTTTACTGATATTAAAATAAAATATAGCCCTAAAAATAAAAGGGCAAGCAGAATATTGTCTTTTACAGTGATCCAATGCAAAATATTAACTTGAGTACATGACATACAAACAATAATCAGTTGTCTATATTACAATATAGACTACTGATTACTTAGATAATTATATTCCCTTGATCTAAACTCTTGGGAGGCAAAGAAAATAAATAATTACTCACATGGAAGTACAATTTTGTTGATAAAATCTTATACTGTTCTCTTGATTATGTACACTATTGATCTTAAATGTTTTCCGTTGGTATTTCTTCTAAATAATTCTTTCTTCTTTCAGTTCTTCAGTACAAGTCCATTGGCGTGTGACCTTTCTGATCTACCAGTAATATACACAGAGGAGGATGAACCAACTAGAGGAAAGGAAAAAAAGAAGTATGTTTCACTTTGGAACATGAAACTCCTTTTAAAGTTCAAATTTTTCTACTTTTTCTGTATAACATATTTCACATAGAAGAAAGTATATGAAAAGAAAGCTTCAACGTCTCCCTAGACTTTTAGATGCATTTGAATTAATTGGATGAAAATATTGTGGACTATTTTCACACATACTCTGTGAATTTTAAGTTCATTCACGTTACTCTCTAGACTTTTAAAACTCCTCATTTGTCCCCAAATTTTGAAGTAGACCTACTCAACCCCTTCTATTAGAATTTTCGTTAAAAACAAATTAAAAAAATACCATATAAGCATACTTAAAACCCCTGCTTTTCCATCTATTTTGACGGGAATTCTAGTGAAAAAAGGTTGAGTAGGAGTAATTCAATTTTAGGGAGCAAATTGGGAATTTCTAAAGTTTGAGGGGTAAAGTTGGAATGAAAACTTAAGTTCAAGAAGAGTATATGAGAATAATCGGAGAAAGTTCAGCCAAAATGTACTTATTTATCATTTTAACTTTCCTTTGCTATTTCCTTCTTTTTTACATAATGGCACTTGCCTTTTGTTTTCTTTATGGTTGAATCAAGTTAAAACGAAAATGCTGCAACAAAGGAGTGTTCTCTAAGTAACCAAGTAATTTCATTAAATGCTATGAAAACCAATGGCCTAGATCATATAGTTCATGGTAGGATGAAAATTTCACTGAATGGCCCAACCAATGAACACTTAAAAAAATCGATTTGCTTTTTTTTTTTTTCTGTTTTTTTCTTCTAGG
Source organism: Artocarpus heterophyllus (assembly GCA_025403435.1). Lineage (NCBI taxonomy): Eukaryota > Viridiplantae > Streptophyta > Magnoliopsida > Rosales > Moraceae > Artocarpus > Artocarpus heterophyllus. The sequence goes on along the minus strand of CM046327.1, from coordinate 4,805,003 downwards.
AGGAGGAATTCGAAATCAAAGAAATTGTCTCGAACAGATTGTGAAGTTCGTCATCAAAAGGAGCTACTTCATGGACCGGCTATAGGTGATCTTGAACATTTTAAGGAGGTAACTTCTCACCATCTTGAGTTGCTTATACTTTTGTTTAGTTAATTCCTCATATTCTGTTGCTTGACATTTGGGAAGTTATTATTTTTATATTAAGAAATAAGTCGAATGGTGTTAATGTAGTAGATAATGTTAGAGCACTTGAAGATTTCAAGAAAGAAGTTGCAAAGTTGAATAGATTTCTTGCAGAGCAAGAAAGAGAAAATAACCCCATATACATTTTTGAGATTGAAGCTATATTTGCCTATCTTTTGTTTGTTGTCCATATTATTGTGGACCTTTTCCTTATAGAGGCTAAGATACTTGTGGATGAACCAGAAAGAATGGCCATAAAAAGTGCTTTAAGTTTCTTGTTCATGATCAAATAAGGATAATTCAAGCTTAGCACCCTTAATCAATGGTAAAGAAGTGAAATATAGGTCAAAATAAAAAGGCACTAAAAAGTTATATTTCGATATATTAGCGCTTTTAATTAAGTAATCAAGTGTGTTTCCCTCTCAATGTCTTTGACTTTTAGTGGTTTAGTTGCTCATCTCTTTTCAGATTTCTTCTCAAACTGTTTACGTCTCTTGACATTTCTGATAACACAAATGTTGAGGTCCCGCACAAGACCCAGCACAATGGGCCCGACACCCTACTTGATACAAAGCTGGGGTTCGCAATGTTCCCTAGCTCTACTCTTCTGACAAAATTAGGGGAAGAAGTGGAAATTGAAGGTTGCAAGTCAAAGAAGACCAAGCTATGTTTAATTGACTAACTAGTTTCAGATAGAATTTTACAACAAAAGTATGAAAAAAAATACCCAACCTGTATGACTCTGTGTTAAACAGTTAGATCTGCTTTTCATTTGAGTGTGATTTTGACCAGACCTAACGTGTAGAATCATGTACTTCATTTGGATGCGATTTTGACCAAACCCAACATCAAAAATCATGTACTACCTGTTGAGATCCCTACCACGGAAAGACGTGCAGATTCAGTCGGGAAACTTTCTGAATATTATTGCCTTTTCTTAAATGTACTTCATACATTTGCTTTCTTTGTTTTTTCTATTCCAGGAAAAGCATGCTGAGCGAAACCTGCACAGCCAAGAGATGGGATTCTGTGCAAGCAGCAGTACTACTTCCTCCAGTAGCAAACACAATATTGGACATGAAGAACAAATGTTTAATGCATCTCTGTCCCCTGTTCTTACTTCTCACCAGAAAAGATTTTCAGTCACTGAGGCTCATCCTAATGCTCTAAAGAACATCAACCCTAATGTCCTCAAAAACATCAAGAACTTCACCCTCCTGCAGGCCTCAGTGACTGATATTATCAACCACAAGGAAGGCAGTGCATTGGCTCAGTATTTCAGGTCCCTTTCTGCATTGGATTTCCGAAATCGCGATCCTGAGAAGGCGTCCGAATCCTCTGTGTCTGACAAGGAATAAACTAGCAAAATATTTGCTTATTTAGCTTGAGTTATTACATTATGATCTCATATATGTTATTTTATTTTCAGTATCATCTGGGACCACTTGTGGATGGTTTTCTGGAGAGTAATAAAAAGATTTAGTTTGAAATAGTACAATGGCAGCTGTGCTGTAGTGATCGATTTATTCATTTGTTTTATAGCTGGGATTTTCATCAATAAGAGCTAACTACTTGAAGTATTCAGCAATAGCATATACAATATTTCTTACTTATTGTTAATATGTTAACTATATAGAAAACTCTTTGGTAAGGTATGAAAAATTAACCTTATTAGTATGACATAGTTTTTAAGCATACGATCTTTATCGAGTTTTTTTTTTTATACTTTTTTAATTTAATGTGATCTAATCATCAAAAATCACACTCTATTAATAGACAAGTTTTACACATCCTACCACATATTCTCCCACCCATCACCCATCAGAAGCAATTGTTGCATTACTTCAATGTGTGCATCTCAAATTCCTTACCTTTTTAATTTATTTTATATGTCAATAAAGGGTATGAATTGGATACTTAATTAAGACAAAGAGAGATACTTTTCATTTCTGTCTGAAGAAAATGGTTACGAAAAGTCAGCAATTTTTATGCATGCACAAGTTCAAATGTATACAAAATTTAATTATTGGTGAACAGTTGTAATGAATCATTGAATGCAAGAATTTTTTCTAGGAAAACTCAAAAACACAAGAAACTTAAACAGTCTCCAAAATGTTTCCTTTCAAAGGAATTGATCAAGTAGCTAATGATTTGCTATAGGCAGGGAGTCTTGTCTCTTTTCTTTTTAGAAAATATAATTTGAGAGAGAGAGGGAGGATTTAATTCTGCCATTATATTTAGGTATGTGATAGTAATATTTAATATTATTCCTCAATGCAAACAAAAAGCAAACTCTTATATGACAACACCTGATAATGAATATTAGCTGGTTTCCTTTCATTAGGGTCAGAACTGGAAACATCATGATAAAATAAGACAAGACAAAATAAAACCAAAAAAAAAGGATGGGATAAATCTTAAAAGTGAAGTATATATATTAAGTGAAAGGTTCCCAGAATCACTACTAATAAAGGGTGTTAAAGTTCAGAACCAATTTCATTTGAACTTTTAAAAGGCATAAAATTCCAATTACTACTCTGGAGTTTTTCATAATGCAAATTTGGAACTACTACTTATAAACTTAAAAAATAAAACTGTACATTTTTATTTGATATTACCCCTAGTTCCCAACAATCACAGAGAAAACGAAAACACAAAAAAAAAAAAAAGGAAAATAGACATTTTTTTTTTCCCTTGACAAGCTGTGAAAAGAAAGTTCAAGTTCAGTCATCATATAGTAGGTGTCGACAAACTTGCTCTTGATCCATTGAAAGCTGTTCCGCAAGGAGGATTTGAGCTTACCTTCCATGGCATACATGTTATGGTTTGCAACCCTCTTCCTCCTCTTCATTTCCGGGTTACCAGACGAACCGAACCCATCTTCAACCCGACCACTAGGACCATTGAAGCTATTACGCCCTGGTCCGGTCCTCGAACCCGAAACGGGCATCTCCGTAAAGGCTAGAGTAGTGCCCTGGAAATGATTTGCTCCTATCCATGATCACAAGTGGCAAAGGAGGTAGAGGATCTTCACTTACAATAATAAGAGGGAAAATAATAAATTTAATTAAAAAAAAACTTGTATGGACATCATGCAAAACGTAATTGATAATGTGCATTAATTAGTGGAAGTGTGCATGGGCCACTAGGGTTTGGTTTGATGAGTAAAGAATTGAAATATCACTGATTTGGTGCGCCGAGTTTGTATAGCAAAGGGTTTTTTTTTTTGGTGTGTTTTTATGGGCAAACTGTGGCAGTCATGATTTCCTAGGTCAATTGTTTCACTACTGTAGTGGAAAATGGTCTCTGTCATACTTCATAAACATACATACATACATATACATGCATGGAAAATATAGGCAGAACTACATATATCCCATAATATAACAATGCACATATGTCATATTTTTCACGCTATTAGATGATAAATAAAAAGATTATTTTTACATTTGTCTCTCAAACTATGTCACTTTACCCCTATCTTTAAAAATATACCACTTAATCCACACAAATTTTGTTTCATTAATAAGTATCCCTTTCCATTCAACTCCGTTAGTTTTTGGATTGTTTGTTCAAAAATATTTTTATATTTTCCCCCCAAGCTATGTTGTTTATGTTATTTTACCTCTGACTTTCAAACTGTATTAGTATGTTTTTTTTTTGTTAACAAATGACCTCCATCCATCTAATTTTGTTCTGCTAATGAATTGATTTGTTTTTCTTTCAACTTTACATGACCTCTACTTTAAAGCAATCCATACATCCAAACCTTGTATATGAATATTTTTTAAAACATGTCATTCAAATACAAAGAAAATTCAAGAGGGGGTTCTTTACAAGAACTTAAAATCATGTGTTCTTTTGTTTGAAAAAAAATTCAAGAGCTCTATTCTTATTTTGTGGGTTTTTTCTCGTTAAGCTCTTTCATATGGTAGAGTGACCTATTGCAAAAAATAATATTTTTTTCTCGAATTCTTTTTCTCCCTAAAGTTAAAGAAAAAACATTAACTTGTAAAGCCGAATAAAATTGGACGGAAAGAGGTTATTTACTAACAAAAAAAATTAGGGGGGGCATAGTGACACACTTTAAAAATCGCACATGCGTAGGGGGGGTTGGGGACATAGTGGGCATAGTTTAAGGAGAAAATATAAAAATATTTCGTAAAAAAGTCCAAACTAACGGAGTTAGAAGGAATGAGGAAACTTGCTAAAGGAATCAAGTTTGAGGGAATTGAATAGTACGTTTTAAAAGTTAAAGAGAAAGTAACGTAAGTGACATAGTTCAGTAGGCAAATGTAAAAATAATCTTAAATAAAATATCTGGGCCATTAAGGGAAAAAAAAACATCCCAAATGCCAGCTAATTGAAGTTGAAATTTTAAGTAATAAAATTAATTTTAAGCTTTCATTCGACGAGAGCTGCACTAAAACAAAAAAAATGAAATGTAGTGTAACTTTTACTCAAAAATGTAGGAAGGATTGTCGGTTTTAGTATGGTAGCTTCTATAAATTTAGAGAAATATGGCCACCTCTGTAAACAGTTGATGACACATGAACTAGTTAAGTGGAGGGGGGACATAGTGGACATTTTTTGAGGAGAAAATATAAAAATATATTGTAAAAAACATCCAAACTAATAAAGGTAGATAGAATAGGGAACTTGCTAAGGGAACAAATTTTGAGAGAATTAAATAGTACGTTTTAAAAGTTAAGAGGAAAGTAACATAGGTGACATAGCTCAATGGGCAAATGTAAAAATAACCTTAAATAAATAATCTAGGCCATTAAGGGAAAAAAAAACCCAAATGCCAACTAATTAAAGTTGAAATTTTAATGAATAAAATTATATTTAAGCTTTCTAAAAAAAAAAAAAAAAAAGAAATGTAGTGTAACATTTACTCAAAAATATAGGAAGGATTGTCGGTTTTAGTATGGTGGCTTCTATAAATTTAGAGAAATATGGCCACCTCTGTAAACAGTTGTTGACACATGAACTAGTTAAGTGGGTGGGGTAGGTTAAAAGGGGGCTGACATTGTATAAAAAAAATGATATAACTAGGCTGTTTGTTAGTATTAAAATATATGCGAGATGTATGATGTGTTAAAAAATCACGTCATCATTAGATAAATACAATATTAAGATTTTTTTTTTTTGGGTGTAAAAAGGGAAATTTACAAGGTCCTCTTAACCATTGATGGAAATTATAAAAGGAACAGAATGATATTTTCTTTTTGTTGGTGGGCAATGTTCGGTGATGAAATGATATGTTCTTTTTGTTGGTGGCAATGCTCGGTGATGAAATAATAGATGCAGTTGGTGTAGGGGCATTGCTCATGAGGAATCATGCAGATCACAAGGATGGCGGCTTCAACTGTTCAATAAAATATATGTTGTTAGCGACCCCAACCTTCTGATACTAAATGTTTTTTTTTTTTACTGGTAAACGACAAGCAATTTTCTTTTTTTTAAACATACCAGTAAAAAAAAATGACAACTCATATGTTTAATATTTTTAAAAGTTAATATTAGAGTTAAGTGTTTCAAACATTATTAGTTTAGATTTTTCATTTTCCACCACTAATTTCTCAGTCCATTTAGATTCCAAACACTGGTTGGGGTCCAACCAAGCACGGTTTGGGCGTCATGGCCCACCACAATTACTTCCATCAAAGTGGAAAGGCCCAGAAAACCCATTTGGAACATACGATTCCTGTGGCCAATGGTGTTGGATCAGCACACTTGAACAATAATGTCAAAAAAAAAAAAAAATCACTTTTGACAAATGTAATTCAAAGAAACAATAGCCAAAAAAAAAAAAAAATTTTAACATCAACAAGATGTTTATCTTCGCAAAATAGAAAAGAAAAGAGAAAGAGCCGCTTATCTATTAATGGAGACTTAGAATAGAGAGAATTATAAGTAATATGAGCTTCCTATCGGACAAGACTTCAATGCTGTGTGAATGACACTTGAATTCAGCCAAGCCAGCCTCATTCTTCCACATTTCCATAAGTAATAAGCGAAAAATATTAGCATATGCTTTCTCCCCTGTCAAGATCGAAGAGAATGCGAAAAATAACCGTCGAAGCAATATGCGCAAGCTTCGGTTGCCATACAGGAAAGAATAGCGCAAGATAGAATTGTGCACCAAATCTTTAAATTTGAGCGAAAAGCTTGCTTGTTATATGCACCTTGTAGAGCAAAGCAACGTTCCATTCTTTTTGGCGACATCCTCCAGCTGTCCCGGCTCCCATTCCTTGTCTTTGATCTACACATCACTAGTGAAGATGAGCATTACTAGTTTCTGAGGTAGTAAAAAAATGGACAAATATACCTAAACGAGTAGAAAACTTGACATGTGAATCCGATTGTCAATAGTAATCAATACCATTATATGATGTTGCCTTGCTAATAACTCTCAACAACCAGACACAATAACAATTGATGTATATTGGAAAGAGGGTAAAAACATGTCATATAAGTTTACAAGGTAGAGGCAAGATTTCAGTGGCCTTAAATTTAGCTTGATGGTTGCCACATTAAAGTCAACTTCAGATAATAAAATTCACAATTCAAATCCATCCACCGCCTTTTTCAAATCTTACGCATCTGTGATTTCATAGGATAAAAGAAAAGTGAAAAAGGTGCAAGATAAGAATATACCTTGATTTTGACTATATACAAATTGTTAAGTTTCTTCAGCGCTAACAATGGATAATTTTTTTTTTTTAAGATGATTGGTGTCCAAAAAAATCAGCACCATCCTCAACATCATCGGTTTTGATAGATCCACTTTGTGCCATGAGGATTCTATACACTCTCTTCGAACAAACCACGCCTAATCTTCTGTCCTCGCCTAGTAAGCCTTCTAATTTCAAGTCCTTGAGAAGAAATTCCTTTTCATGAACCTGTCATTTTAATATGAGAACAAATTATTAATTTATTTTTTATAGAAATAATTCTCACTTGGACAGCCAAAAAGGTGTTTTAAAAAAAGGTATTCAGCATATCTGCCCCCTAAATGTTTTTCCATTGGCTGGCTACCCCCTAAACTTTTAATTGCGGCAGATTACTATTGAATTTAACAAATTCTTGCAGAGTGCCCCAAACCAATACAACTGTTAAAACTTTAATTGAAAGTCACTTGTCCACGCTATGTAAGCGTATTTGGAGTAAGAGACTGAAATTTTGAATGACAATCAGAGCATCATGTCACATGTATGATAGCGTGAGGGCGATTCTTTCCAAATTTTAACATCATTGATCACTTTCAATTTAGGGGGTAATTTGTCACATTAAAGTTTCAAGAGGCAACTTGCCAATTCTGTCTAAGCATACCCCAAAAAAAAAAAAAAAAAAGAAAAGTTAGTGAATAACGCCCGCTTAGTCTTTTACCAGCCATGGTTCATCTGTCAAATTTGAAAAGGGAAGCAGTCCAAACAAATGGAATCCATTTAACTCTCATTTGATACAGCACTGATGTGCATGGACATCCATATTGTTCGCAGTCTCATTATCTAACTTTTAACGAAGCTTATTACCCCTCATTCTCAAACCTAAATACGGCACAATCTAACCACATTTTAAATCAGACTCAAACCTTATGAAACTACACAATTATTCTTTTCCAGTGGAAGTCATAGTTCGTGATACTTAACTTTTTGACTAGTTATTCACCGCGCCAGAAAGAAAGGGTTCAGTTTTCTATTGCTCACCGATTTACTTGGATCCATATAAACACTCAAAAGAGATTTCATGGTGGGGTACTTCTTCCATATGGCAACTGCAAATCGTGGCTGCACCTTTGGGATGGCAACCAAAACTTTTAACCTGGATTCAAAAATATGTCAGGAACAATTAGAAAAAAAACAATCAAACAAACAAAATGACGGCTTGAAGAGACATAGCAAAAAAGACTAATGAAATAGTATTAACAAAAATATCAATTAAGTACCATGATGTGCTCTTTTAGGTTACTGTGAGGCGTGCGTGTGGTGAAAAGGTGGTTAGAAATTATGCGTCTTTAATATGTTAAGCTCTTATCTCCTCGGTCATTTTCCAGATGGTCATAAAAAGGACAAAGGTAACCATGGTAAAAGATTTTTAAGAACTTCCTTTCTGCAGTGAATCTTAAATTCAGAAAGAGTAATCGAAAACAAACAGCAGAAAGGAGATAAGAGTTTAAGGGAAAGAATCAAAGGGAAAGAAACAGTGACAATTTCTTTATTGAGGAAAATTGGAATGGAATCCCAGCGCACTAAATGGAAAATGTCAAAAAACATGAAATTAATGCAAAAAATAAAAACTTAAACCAATCATTCATATAACAATAGTGAATACTAAATGCATCTAATTGAAAATGTAGGAAAGATATCACACTCACCACAAGTTATTTTTTATTAAATTCTTGTCAACAGAGTCCTTTGGAATAAGGGAACCATTAGCATTTACAGACAATCGTGTTAACTTCTTTCTGCAATTTAATAACAACAAAAAATGCAGATTAGAAGAATGGCCGGGTGAAAGAGATTATAACTGATTATATAAAGCCACTATTTCCCCTCAAAAAAAAAAAAGGGGGACGAAAAAGCAAGTCACTATAAATCAGAATGGAAAATTCAAGACATGTTGATGAAAGATCTATATACAATATATAGTGGCAAAAGGACTAGCACAAGAAATGCTTATTTTTGTTTGTACATACTTAAATTATTAAAGAAAAAGCATTTATTCATTTGTTTGCTTGTTTATGCTTGGTCATTTCAAAAAGATACTTGCCTAAATTGGCAAGAAGCCAGACTGCACGTCAAACCAACAACATGTTCAGCCAGTTCAGCCTCATCTACACACTGCCTGGAATGCACTTTAACAAAGTGAGTCGTCAATTTTGCCAGCGCCTGCAAGAAACAGATATAGAAATAAATATAGACTATAAGAGAAACACCCATGAGAAGCTAAAAATCAGATAACGAAGGCATGCTTGAGTTTTTAATTCACCTCCTCAACAGGTGGACGCGTCCAACCACTACAATTTGATGGGTTCTTGTACTTATCTTGTTCCCTAAGACAATGAAAAACCTGTTATACCTAATTCCTGTACTCCTTTAGCAAAATAAATAAATTAACTAGTTAAAATTTGTACTGAACATCACCTTGAGTTCTGATATCTTACTTTTTATTGATATATGACATTAACCTATTCGTGAGAAAACACACTGTATGAGATGGATAACAACTTCGAACACCAAATACATGGTCTGAAAGAGATCCATTTGTAACAAGGTCACAAAATTCTTCAGCCTCATACACGAGCAATATATATTGAATCTCTATTCCTTCAGAAGAAAGCTGTGGTAATTCAAACACACACCCTGATTATTGTCATAGTTCACAAAAATAACTCATCAAACTGTATATTTTTATCACAGTAAAACTTTTATTTTTTTGGTTAATTATCTTTCTTAGTAAATCAAACTTGACCTCTCCTAGGACAAAATAAAAAACAAGATTATCCACATCAAACTATGCATTCAGTTTTTACAGCAAATTACAATATGTAAAATTTAAGTTAATCAAATGAATGTGTAATTTGTAAAATCCCAAATCACAAAGGATGCTGCGGATAGCTACAACTTGCTGGCACTTTGATGCTTTTACAATACTGGACCTTCTAGAAAATTTAAATATGGAGTTCATTGTTAAATACCTCAGATATATGTTCTGGATATTTCATGCTCCAAAGGATTGTTTTTTGGATTGGGTTTGACGTTATGCGGTATTTAAGGCCCTTTTCCGAAAACCTTGTTAACAGATTTCCTAAAATACATGGTAAAACAACTTCTCACCAAGTGAAGGGATATAAATATAAAGACATGCTAACAGGCATAATGAACAACTGAAGAAAAAATCCCACCTCCAATTGACCCTATTTCAATTACTTTTGCATCAATTTCTGCCACTATGGATTGTAAAGCGAACTTCCCATTTTCCCACTTTTTCTTTTCTTTCTCCATTTTTTTCAATTCCGCAGCTTCAGCTTTGAGAGCTTCTTTTTGAAGCTTTTCTTGCTGCATCATGGATATTAATCAGCTATTACTTGTAACATGATATGCACAACAACAGTCAAACTATCAGGAAGAACTTACAAGCTTCTTTAATTTTTTCTCTTCTTTTAAGCGAATCCTTTCTTCCTCCGACATCTTCTTTCTTCTCATTGCTTCACTACTACTATTTTTCTTTTTCTTTGGCGAAATGTTGTGCATATCTATGCTAATATCTTCTTTTTGAGGACTCTCACTTTCCTAAAAAATGTCATCACACTCTAGAACTGTCAATGAAATACACACCCAATCTTACACACACACAAAAGAATAACAAAGTTCGAAATCAAGACACCACAAACAGATTTATTTTCTTCGATTATTGAGATTTGGCATCAGAATTTAGCTACGAAACCTAGCTACTATTACACAAAAACACTATTGCTACAAATAGACTGCCATACCTAGCAGATGAAGGAAACTATAATTGTGAATATCAAAATTGCAAACGAGATAATTATTAATCATTTAGTGACCAATTACATGTTCCTCTGTGTAACTAGCGATAATTGGTAACTTCCTATTCTAGGACGTGTCTGCTAGAGGGTTGCCACGTTTTATTTCACCAACAATAAAGCCTAAACACACACACAAGGATAAGTGACATTTTTGGCCCCTAATTTGCCACAGAATAAATATATCTGAAACAGATAAAATTTATAGACTATCATCAAGATAAAACTACCTGAGGAATGTCATCTTGCAAAGAGGTCAGGCAAAAAAAATTATCTTCAGACATTTGTGTTGCCTTAGAATGGCCTGAAACACATTTTACATATGTTTCAATTAGTATGACAGGGAGAAAAAAAAGATTCAATATGGTAGAGCGAATCACTATAGCATTTTCAACAATCCAAACCCAAGAACGCATTGCCTAGATACGGCTACAACATGAACTTACCGAAAGTAGATGTTGACTCAACGCATCTAGTACTCCAATCTAAGTCTCTCTTCACATCAAAACCAGGATCCATGATTTCGTTCTGCGCCAAATTTCCTCTTTCCGACCCACCTTCAGACTCATTATCGGACTCCAAACAAATCAACTGATTGATGCCTGAATCTAAAAACCCCGAGGCCAATGCAATATGTTTAGTGCTAGGATACAGATCTTTTGTAACATGTTTATCGAAAACACATTAAACTTGAAAGCCTATTTCACCAGATAAAAGCACAGAAAAAAAAAAAAAAAAAACACTATTTTACAGCTCTGGTAGCCATAAAATGTGTAATCACATTGACCCAATATAACTAATATAATATAATCATCAGCCACAACACCTAAGTTAACCTCTGAATCTGGAAACACGAAAAAAAAAAATCCCACTAATTTTACAAAATCAAAGTTCAGGAGAAAAAATTCTTCATACGTCCAGAATCTAATCACCGTACTCCCACTAGATAAAAACAAGGTTAACACAACTACATAACATAATCATCAGCCTAACAAAAAGACACAATTGATCACTAGAGTTTAATGCCCGAAATCCGAAATTCCAAATTAATGCTAAGCTACAAAAATTAGAAAAAAAAAATTGCAATAGCATATTAACAATCCGACATAGAGTCTTTTTTCTTTTTTAGGGGTAAAAAAAAAAGGAGAAAACTAACCAGAAAACTTGTGATGGGCATTGGAAATCGTAGAGCACTTAACAATGGCGACGTCCGACATGGGAGTCTCTGGGACGATAGTCGGAGTGAAGGTGGGGCCCGGCTTCTTCGGAGTGGGGTCGTCGTCGAGGACCACAACCGTATGGATGGAGTTCGGCTTAGGGTTAGGGTTAGGGTTAGGGTTAGGGTTAAGGTTATGGTCCGGTTCCGGTGCGGTACGGCGTTTCTTGGAATGAAACGGCGTTTGTTCTTCCTCATCGGAGAGGACGATCGGGTCGGACATTGTGTAGGGAGTAAGAGAGACGCCAATTTTGGGTTGGTTTGGGTTTAAAAATGCGGTGGCGGGATCCAAACAGACCATCGTAGCAGAAAATGAATTTGGATAAATTTTATTTTTCTATGAACTTTGGTACTATGTCACATTGGCTTCTAAAATTTACGCCTTTTTAAAACTTTTTAAAGTTTTTAGACTTAAATTTAAATTTTTTTACATACGTGTTTATTTTTTTTTAAATAAGTTTTCAAAGTTCACTACCTCTAAACTTTTAATATTCGCATATCTCTGTTACAGTAAAAACTAAAATTCTTTCTTTTATATTTGATAAAAAAATCATAACTTCTTCATTTGTTATCCAATTAAGATAATTTTTTTTTCATTGTTTTCCTAGTAAAGAGAAGAATAAATTAAGATCCATATTGCATTTTTTTAGGATCAATAACATTAAGATTTTATTAGATTTGTTGATAAATCAAAAACTACCAAACACAAATTTTAATTTTATTCCATACTCAGATTAAAAATTAAATGTACATCCAAATGTCAATTCAGATAACAATTCAAGTCATACTAAATCAAATCAAATCACTAATTCCAATCTATTTACCAAACGGACCCTTAAAAATTGACATGCACACTGTTGCATTTATCTTTAAAATGTTAGCAAAATTTGTTGAGAAAATTGTCGCATTGTATTTTAAGTTTATATACATTAAAAATTTTAGTAAAATAATTTCAAAAAATTGTAGAACAAATTATTCTATTTATTTTTCTTTTTAGTAGTGAACTTAAAAAATCAAGCATTGTATCTTGGAAAGATTTAATGAATGGGAGTGTCCCACTATATTTTTGCTCAAATAATCGATTCTAGGGTGTTTGGGAGCATTGATTAAAACCAATTGTTGTAGACGGTGAATCTACAGTCAAATATTATAATTCTGAATTGGATTGTTCAGGATCTTGGGCCCTCAAATCACCGTTAAATAGACCTCATTTAGGCTCGGGTTGAAATGCAAAATTAGTAAAACAAACTAAATAAAGCTGTAATAAGAATGACACATGGGATTTATAGTAGTTCACTCTGTTAATAAAGAGCTACATTCACTATAATTCACTATGGTGTTTTTGAGTACAGATTACAAGAGAATAAAGAAATGAGAAAGCAAATCGGCAGGGTTTCAGTATTTGTTTTTTCTCTGTCCCCATACAACAAAGCAACCTTCCCCTTATATAGAAGATGAGGAAGAATCGTGGCTCCCATCCGTCTGACGGAGTGGGATAGTACACTGTAAGTAATTGCAATAGTGGGACACGTGTCAATTGACGATAGGCTGTAAGAATCACACCTTCCCCATATTTCAGTCCATGACTAGACGTGCTTTAACCGTTTGTTCGTGCTAATAACTGTCAACTTGAAACGATCGATTCGGTTGAACAAAGACGTGGGAAACAAGCGCGAGTTGTCTTGAGTAAGAAGCCTCAAAACCACCAAGAGATCTAATTAAGCGAACAATACGAATTGTCACGTCGATTGGGCTCTAGTCAATAGATTTTACTCGATCCGTTTGACTAGTATCAACATTGGGCCGCATGGGCTTATCAGTAATTTGGGCCTAACTAAATTGCACCCCAACAGTTAGCCCCCTACTCCTCAGTCGATGCAATGGACTACAGGAGTGAATAAAGGCCAAGCTCTGGTCCAATGACACGTCACCTTAATTGATATCTCGCATTTGGGCCTGAATCATTACCTTTCCTTGGGAAATCGCGATACTTGATTACCTGCAACACATGCCATCACGCGATTGGCATCCCCTAAAATATCACTGCAATGCAGACGCACGTATCTGATTCGAAAGGACACCGCCTCGGTTTGAGTGGGAACTCAAAAAGACACGTAACCCCAGCCCTTGAATCAGATGTCTCTGAATCGATCCTAGCCGTCGATTAGACATCTTCAGGTAGTATATAACTCACATTTTCTCTCACCTCTTCATTTCATCTCTCTCTCTTCGAACTCAAGGTGATTTTCCTTATGTTTCTCTCAGTTTCTTTGCGATTTTTAGGCAAGATTCTATTTCTCTTCTAATTTTCTTGTGATTTTCTTTCCGTAATCTTGTTTTTTTCCAATTCTGAGCGTTTTGACACCAAACACGCCTCATTTTCTAAGAAAATCAGGCATTGTTGAACCCGTTTGGCTGTTGCAAGTCTAGAACCGTCATGAACAGTTAGGACTTCTCCAGATTCTAGGATCCTTCAGCTTTTTGATCTCCAAAACCCTAGATTTTCTTTGGTAAACTTGTTTGTGTAAAAATGTCGAAGGTAGTTATCATTGACTCAAGCTCCAGCAGCGGTGAAAACCCCTGGTCAAGCAATGACGAAAGGGAAGTGGATGAAATGATCTGCCAACAAACCATGATCAAATCGAGTGCAAGAATTACTAGAGCCGAGAGCAGCAGAGAGGTGACGAGCCAAAGAGCAGAACAAAACTAGCCAGCAGGTTGTTCAACAAGGGTCGATAATATTGAACAGCTCGAAGGAGGAAGTACATTTCTTCAACCAAAGGATTATCATTTTTCACCAAGAATCTAGAGTCTGTATTAATCGAAGGGGATTTACAAATGATTAGATCGAAGTATGGAATCCCAAACTCAATCGAAATATGTTTACCTTATCCGGGGGAATGAGTAGATACATAAAACAATAACTGGTTTTGTGTGTATACTAAATGGTTTGAACTTGGCCTTCAACTACCGATCCCAGAGTTTATGATCGAGATCATCAGCCACTTCACATTTCCATGACTTAACTTATGCCGAATGGGGTCCGACTAATCATTGCCCTTATGGTCTTGATAGATGAGGCTGAAATCGATTTTGATATATACAATTTCCTTAGGTGCTATTATCTGAAGCCAAATAGCAAGAATTTGGGCCGCTTCTACTTCATGTATAGGCAATCAAAGCAACTCATCACAGAATTTGTAAATGTTGATAGGCACTGGGAAGAGTGATACTTTTTTATGTTGATTAACCATGAATCCTTTGAACTAACTGCTCGATTTCCTTTTCCATTTGCATTTGGTCATATTGGTAAGTATCATTGCTCCTCATATTTCAAGCAGTAATTCCAACTAATCATAAGCAATCTTTTTCCTTACAGATTATGAATTGAATCATCCAGCTCCAATCGATGAAAGGTTCCAAGCGAGGTTGGACGCGTTACTAGCTCTAAAAGGGAGGACTTGGGCAAAGATCTCATAGCCCGATCGACTCTGGAGGTCTTTGATTTGGAAGCGATTTAAAGAAATCCCCACAGTTATTCCTATTCGATTTCCAAAATGAGTTGATTGGATCTTTGTATGCCATGGTGCACTTTAGCGGCTGTACGGTCCATCAAAATATATTACACCTCTCTCTGACAAGGACGTTCATCTCGTAGAAGCTGCATTGTCAACCATGAAGGTAACTCTGCCCTCAGTAGGAGAGATGCAGAAGAAGAGAATTAAAGAAAAGCGATGCCAGCGAACCGTCAGTCCAAAAAGAAGTTACTCCTCCAACCATTTCATCAGATCTTCCTCCACTACCTCCTTTTGACATACAGCCCCCACCATCAAAGAAAAGGAAGAGTGGTGAGGCTTCAGCTTCAACAAAGGATGTCGAACGAAGAGTTCGTGAAAAGACCCTCGACGTTCGAGAAGACGTTAGCATAATGGAAGATAAGGAGGTGGCGACAAGAGCTACTATAAATTTCTACTTCGATAAAGACGAGGAGCTTCTCGGAGGAAAATAGTTCACCTGGTTCTACAACGAATCGGCTGTAATGATGGGTCAGGTAATACTCCAAATGTTTAATCCTGTTGACTTCGATTGTATCATTCCATATTGAAATTCCGTCATGCAGGCGCTTTTGCTTCACAACCTCTTTACAAACAAGGCCGCTCACAAGTACGAGTAAGAGGTGCTGAGAAATAGAAAACTTGAAGAAGAGTTGAAGAAGATGAAAGCTGAGAGGGACAACAAACAAAAGGAGCTTAATGATGCGGCTGACACATTGAACAGGTCAAATGAAAAAGGTGCTGAACTGTTAGACATGTATGCCCTAAGGAGTAAAAATGTAATACATTTTTGGAGTTATTTTTATCAATAAAGAATTTATTCATTTATATATATACTGAATCTTGTCCTCTTTACGTTCATATTTGTTGAATGTATGATAAGCAAACAGTAGTTTGAGACTGTCAGTCTAAACCTTAAGAATTGGGCATATGATGGACTGATTATGCGGAAGACACGATTCTTAAGGTGACGGTCTAAAACATATGATCTGCAATCGAGGGAATAAAGTTGGGCACTTTATTCATGTAAAGATTGTTATGTTTTCCATATCCCTTTTGGGAGATGGTTTGTCTTGGCCATCGGAGTTGGACTCCGTAAATAGAAACATTGGCACGTTGTCATAGGTGACGATGTGTTGGATCGGGACATAAAGTGAATTGATTTGGATTAATAATTCTGTCTTGGCAAATCGATTCACTTTAGACAGTCATTTGTATTGTATCTTAATCCTGAGATGGAATAGTGGACCCGTTGTCTTGACTTGTGTCTTTTGATGTGTCAATGGGTGACTTCCACATCTCAATAGTGGTATGCATGCCGGTACGTTGGAGGCATGACTCTTGATGACGTAGACTTGTTATTCATAGATATGGAATCCATAGCTCCTCTTTAGGAGTAATGATATCCTCTTATATGCGTTGTCCTGTAATTGAAAAACTGGAGCGCTCAACCATTTGGATACATAGGTGTAACCGAATGGTATACTATCTTTTGGATAGTAAGTTTTCTAATGGTGAGACAATGAAACGTAAGATAAAAATAATCGGGAAGGTAAGATAGAACTTGTCTTTAAGCCGATTATGGATTTTCATATGGGGATACGATACACTATGATATGTCATGGAGACTTAGCTATACGAGCTTCGTAATTCTAAAAAGTTCGAGAGTGCAACTCCAAGCTTTTAGTGGAGTAGTGTTGGAGTTGATAATTGTGAAATGTATATCTGGGATATTAGGTTTCATAATTGTCATGAGCTTGAACTTTATAGGTCCATTTTGGTCCCCTTTGCTAGCTCACAAAATCCTGTAACGACACGGCGTGCTTTTCCAATAATTGGTGACTTATGTCGGATTTATCATATTGGTTTAAAATTTGGAAGAATTAAATAATTCATGTCTGTTTATCGGTTAAATTAATTTTGTGAGAAATTAGTTCAAGATAAACTTGTTGAATTATTGCGATCAGATAATTCTTGCCTGTTTATCGGTTGTTTTAATTTTAGACAAATTAGATCAAGATAAACTTGTAGAATTATTATGAAATTGATTTATTTTCTTAGAGATTATCTTGATAAAGTTTGTTTTGATCAGATATCTTTTCTATTGGGTTATTTGAATCAAAACTGAGACTTTATCCTATAGAATCTCGGGTGAAAAATAAAAGATTCGCGGAGATTTTTTCTCGGGAGTTCGGCCTGCCGGATGACATGTTTGGCCTGTCGATGGGGCCTGTTCGGCCTGCCGATCAGTGAGAGATAAGATTACACGTTTTCACACGGATCTTATCAGATATTGATCCGAACTTGATTCTGTTTCGAGTTTTTGAAACCTAATCTGATAAGGACTGACCCTAGGACCAATAGCTATAAAAAGGGAGTGAGTCTCATGATTTACTCAGATAAATTGAGAGATTAAGAGTGATACTCTTCTAGTGAGTATCTGAAAACTCCCTGAGAGCTTTTATTCACAAATCACAAACACTAGCTTTGGGTTCTCTCTATTGGTTGGAAGGAGAGTCACCGGTGGAAGAGTTGTACGTGTGAGTCCACACTCACTCTGGTTGTGGATAGAGAATAGCAAAGAAGACCAGTTGGTTGAGGCTCTTCTAGAATGTTACTTCTCTACACAGGTTGTGGAGGTTCTTCAGACAAAGGTTTGTAAGATCTGTCTAATTTATACATATAACATGTCAAGCTTGTGTTTTGAAAATTACTCTGACGAAAAATTTTTAAAATTCTGCTGCGCACCGTGTTTCCAACAATTGGTATCAGAGCCATGGTTTTTACATAAATTAACAAGTTTGTGATCATGTTATATGCATAAATTTTGTGATCTTTATCTCTACTATGCTTGAATTTAATTTTATAGAGAGATGGCACTCTAGGTTTCTATATAATATATATGTTGTCATAGATTATGTGGTGAATGTTTATTAATTAATTATGGTTGATTAAATCATTGTTTTAATTATTTATTAATTAATTAATACTGGTTATGGTTCCTTAGAGGTTAGAATATGTATCTAGGTTTTTCATGTAATTAGATGGTGAACTATTATCTCCGTCTAGAAATTATTATTTTATTTTAAATTTGTAAAATTTTGTAATTAAATAATTATTAGGAGAAGACGGATCTAGAAGATTGATGATGGCGCCTCCAGGTATTTCCTGAGTCTCTAATTTTATGTTTTTGAATTGTTGAAAATAAAATTGATGAATTGCATTAAAGTTGTTTTTTTGGAATAAATTTTTTCTGCTCGGTCGGCATGCCAAATGTCACAGTTCGGCAGGCCAAAGGTCACAGATCGACAGGCCGGACGTGTGGTCCGGCAGGCTGACAGTGGGGCAGAAATTGGGGTGCTCTGCCGGCAAGCCAAACTTTCAGTTCGGTAGGCCGAACCTTCATGGATCGGCAGGCCGATGAAGCATGACTGGCAGGCCGATCACCCAGATCGGCCTGCCAACCGAGAGCTGCCAAGTGTCTAAAAAAGGTGTAATTTTTTTGGTGTAGTTTTAATTTTTATTTTTGAGACGGTTCTGAGAAACAATAAATTTGGATATGACCGAAAATATGAAGTATTTGATTCATACGGGATTGAAGACTTGAAGATGGCTATTACATGAAGAAGGATACAGCTTGAGGATTCAAGGATGAAGAATCGATAAATGTCTCGATTATTCTATTGTAATCTTAGTTTTCTATTCTCTAGGGTGGAACCATAATATTACAGTTATTATTATTTTGCTTATAGCTTTACTTGATTGCTTTGCTTGTCTGCATTATAATATGATTTACCATGTATATTGATAACATGTCATATAGAATAGGGAGTGCCGCTCATATTAAAATTGTTCATGCATAATTTTAAAATAAAACCTTGACTTCAAAAGATTGAGTGGGAGAAGGTTTTCAAAGAGAGGACCTAAGGCCTCCATCGTTGGTCCATAGGAAGAACATGGTGGTCTCGACCCTTAGGAATGGATTTCTATCATGTTCCAGATTGGATCTCTGAAAGGATAAGGTATTTTAGTATGATTTATGGTTGCACACCCCTAGGTGGTGATTATAAATCATGGATAAAATATTGAAACGGTGGTTATACACTCACGTTAATTTTATTATTAACCTCCCCTAGGAGCTCTGTTAATAAAATTAATGGCCAAAGAAACGATTATTAGTATATGCTGGATCATACGGGTCCTAGATGGCATATATTAATCAGGAGGGGATCCGTGTTCCTGATTGAATTTGGCATGACTCCCCTAGGAGCTTGTTGAATTCTGAGTTGGGAATTATCGTTGGAAGGTTGTGATATTTCAAGGTTTTGACACATAAACACATTTGTATGATTTTACATGATTGTGTTATCTTACTAAACTATTATTATATGTTGCTTATATTTGGTATATGATTCTTTATTGTAAATTGAAAATGTCTAAAAACGCTTTATCATCGATACTTGACAAAAAGCAATTAACCGGTGAGAATTATAACGATTGGAAACGGAACCTGGACATCGTCCTATCCTTTGAGAAACTAAAATATATACTGACAACCCCTTGTCCTCCCGAGCCTACGGAAGACTCAAGTAATGAGCAATTCCAAGCGTACGACCGCTGGAAAGATGCTAATGATCAGGCCCACTGCTATGTTATGGCTAGCATGAACAACGTGCTGCAGGCTCAACATCAGGATTATGAGACTGCGAAGCAGATCTTGGATAATCTTGAGGATATGTTTGGAGGCCAAGCCATAACAAAGCGGCAAGGGGCACTTCGAAAACTCTTAAACTGTAGACATGGACCGGGGACATTTGTAAAGGAGCACATGATGTTGGTCATGGGTTACCTCGCTGAGGCTCAAACCAATGGAGCCGACATCAATGCTGAAACTCAGATGACTATGGTCTTTGAGACTCTGTCTAAGGAATTTATTCCGTTTAGAGCTACTTTTAATTTAAGTAATAGACAGGATATGACCTTGACAAAACTAATGCAACAGTTACAGGAGTTTGAACTGCTGATCATGGAGTCTCCTACTAGTGGTGAGGCCAACATGGTAGCTGCTTCTAGTTCCAATCCTAACTCAGGGAATGGAAAGAAGCAACAGGCCAAAAATGGGAAGTCTTCTATTCCTGCTACTACCAAGAGCAAGAAGAAGAAGAAGAAGAACCCAAAGAAGCTTAAGTGCTTCTTCTGTGGTAAGGTCGGGCATATAAAGAAGCATTGCAAGGACTTCCTTTCCAAGGGAGGTAGGTGTGATCTTCTATACTTAGAAACTTGTTTGGTTGAGGAATCCAGTGACATCTAGGTCATAGATTTCGGTGCAACTAATCATGTTTGTGTTTCTCTATAGGGATTCAAAGAAAGGGATTCAAAGAAACGAGAAGTCTGCTGTGTGAAGACTTAACGCTTCGGATGGGTGATGGATCCTTGGTCTCAGCGGAAGTAGTGGGAGATGTCCATCTTTACTTTGATAATTATAGGAATTTAATTTTGCGAGATTGTTTTTATGTTCCTAAATTTAAAAGGAATTTAATTTCTGTATCTTCTTTATTCAAAGACTCCTACGTGATATCTTTTAATGAAAAAGTGGTGATTCGTAAAAACAAATCTTTTATCTGTTCTGGATGGATGCAAAATAATCTATATTTTATCAAACCTAAGATGGACTTATTGCTTAATGCTGAGATAAATGATAATGACTCAAAAAGACTTAAAACTTCTCACTCTAATAAGACTTATCTTTGGCATTTGCGCCTTGGCCATATTAACCTGAATAGGATTCAAAGGTTGGTAAGGGATGGACCTGTAAGTCACTTAAAGGTGGAATCTATACCTCAATGTGAATCTTGTTTGGAGGGTAAAATGACCAAAAGACCATACGGGTCTTAGGGCAATAGGGCCGAAGGGGTTCTAGAACTTGTGCATAGTGATGTTTGCGGACCGATGAACATCCGGGCATGAGGAGGGTATGAGTACTTCGTCACTTTTATTGACGATTACTCAAGATATGGGTATGTGTACCTGATGCACCACAAAAGAAAAACTTATGATAAGTTCAGGGAGTTTCGGGCTGAAGTGGAAAAGCAATTGGGTAGACCCATAAAGGCACTTCGATCTGATCGAGGTGGAGAATACCTTTCTGATGAGTTCTTGGGACACTTGTTAGAGAATGGGATTTTATCCCATTTGACTGCGCCGGGCACTCCACAGCAGAATGGCGTAGCGGAGAGAAGGAATAGGACTTTGTTGGACATGATTCGGTCCATGATGAGTTATTCATCATTGCCTTTATCCTTTTGGGGATATGCACTACAAACTGCATGTTATCTTTTGAACAATGTGCCTTCAAAATCGGTTCCTAAAACTCCTCACGAGTTGTGGACAAGATGGAAGACATCCTTAAACCATATTTGCATATGGGATATCCAACTCATGTCCTATTTAAGGATCCAAATAAGTTGGAAGCACGTTCGGAAGTTTGTGTGTTTGTAGGATATCCAAAAGAGACTAAAGGGGGTTATTTTTATAACCCAAAGGAAAATAAAGTCGTGGTTTCAACTAATGCAACTTTCCTTGAGGAGAGTTACATGGACGACTTTAAACCTCGAAGCAAAGTGGTGCTTGAGGAGTTAAGGGGTGATCCGTTCACTCCGGAGGTTCCGAACGAGACCATTTCGATCAGTGTAGAAAAACCAAACAAACCTGAACAACAACCTCAGGGGCTTCGGCGTAGTGGGAGGATTGGGCGTCAACCTGAAAGGTATATGTTCAATGGGGAGGTCTTCTTGGCTGAATTGGATGAACATGACAGGAATCCTTATACTTACGCAGAAGCTATGGAGGATGTTGATTCAAGACTCTGGACAGAGGCCATGAACATAGAGATGAATTCTATGGAGACTAATCGGGTCTGGGAGCTTGTGGATCTTCCCGAAGGGGTAAAACCCATATGGTGTAAGTGGATCTACAAGAGGAAAAGAGGAGTGGATGGAAAGGTCGAAACCTTTAAGGCTAGACTGGTAGCTAAGGGTTATACGCAAAAAGAAGGAATCAATTATTAGGAAACCTTTTCGCCTGTAGCCATGCTTAAGTCCATCTGGATTCTCTTGTCCATAGCTGCCGCTCTCGACTACGAGATTTGGCAGATGGATGTCAAGAGGGCTTTTCTGAATGGCTATCTTGATGAGCCCTTTTATATGGAACAACCAGACGGGTTCAAGGTCGCGGGTCAAGAGGGTAAGGTTTGTAAGTTGCTAAAGTCAATTTATGGACTTAAGCAGGCTTCTCGTTCTTGGAACATAAGATTTGATCAAGTGATCAAGACTTATGGGTTCTCATAAAACGTGGATGAACTATGTGTTTACAAACACATTAAGGATGGGAATGTGGTTTTTCTATTGCTCTATGTAGATGACATTCTGCTAATTGGCAATGACGTTGGGGCGTTGTCCTCTGTCAAATTATGGTTGACCAAGCAGTTTGACATGAAGGACTTGGGTGAGGCTAATTTTGTTCTCGGTATCCAGATCTTTCGGGATAGGAAGAACAAAATGATAGCTTTGTCACAGGCCAGCTACATAGATAAAATTCTCAGGAGGTTTGCAATGCAGGATTCCAAGAAAGGTGGGCAACCATCTAGGTCTGGAATTACTCTTTCTAAGAAAGACTCTCCGAAGTCTTATGAAGAAAGAGAATACATGAAGAAGGTGCCTTATGCTTCGGTAGTGGGTAGTCTCATGTATGCCATGCTTTGCACACGACAGGATATTAGCTATGCGGTCGGGATTGTAAGTCGATTTCAGGCAGATCTAGGACCGAACCATTGGTTTACGTTAAAGCATATTTTCAAGTACCTGAAAAGGACTCGAGGGTATATGCTTGTGTATTTGGGTGAGGATTTAACTCCTCTAGGATACACTGATTCAGATTTTCAATCCTGTCTAGATTCTAGGAAATCGACTTCGGGGTTTGTGTTTACTCTAGGCAACGGTGCCATTAGTTGGAGAAGTGCGAAGCAAGATTACACTTCGGATTCAACGATGGAGGCCGAGTATGTGGCAGCTAGTGATGCTTCGAAAGAAGCAGTATGGCTCCGCAAGTTCCTTGGGGATCTTGAGGTAGTTCCTGGTATGGATAAAGTGGTATCATTGTACTGTCATAATAGTGCGGCGGTAGCTAATGTTAAGGAACCAAGATTTCACAAGAAGAGTAAGCATATTGATCGAAAGTATCATGTGATAAAGGACTTTGTTGAGGGCGGGCATGTCACGGTGTGTAAGATCGCGTCAGAGGACAATTTAGCTGATCTATTTACGAAGACACTTACTCGGAGAGTCTTCGAGAGGCATGTGGAAGCTATGGGGATGCGAAATTTGTTGTATTTACTCACTTAGTGCAAGTGGGAGATTGTTAGACATGTATGCCCTAAGGAGTAAAAATATAATACGTTTTTGGAGACAATTTAATCAATAAAGAATTTATTCATTTATATATATACCGAATCTTGTCCTCTTTACGTTCATATTTGTTGAATGCATGATAAGCAAACAATAGTCTGAGACTGTCAGTCTAAACCTTAAGAATTGGACATATGATGGACTGATTATGCGGAAGACACGATTCTTAAGGTGACGGTCTAAAACATACGATCCGCAATCGAAGGAATAAAGTTGGGCGCTTTATTCATGTAAAGATTATTATGTTGTCTATATCCCTTTTGAGAGATGGTTTGTCTTGGCCATCGGAGTTGGACTCCGTGAATAGAAACATCGGCACGTTGTCATAGGTGACGATGTGTTGGATCGGGACATAAAGTGAATTGATTTGGATTAATAATTCTGTCTTGGCAAATCGATTCACTTTAGATAGTCATTTGTATTGTATCTTAATCCTAAGATGAATAGTGGGCCCGTTGTCTCGACTTGTGTCTTTTGATGTGCCAATGGGTGACTTCCACATCTCAATAGTGGTATGCATGCCGGTACGTTGGAGGCATGACTCTTAATGGCGTAGACTTGTTATTCATAGATATGGAATCCATAGCTCCTCTTTAGGAGTAATGATATCCTCTTATATGCGTTGTCCTGTAATTGGAAAACTGGAGTGCTCAACCATTTGGATACATAGGTGTAACCGAATGGTATACTGTCTTTGGATAGTAAGTTTTCTAATGGTGAGACAATGGAACGTAAGATAAAAATAATCGGGAAGGTAAGACAGAACTTGTCCTTAAGCTGATTATGGATTTTCATATGGGGATACGATACACTATGATATGTCATGGAGACTTAGCTATACGAGCTTCGTAATTCTAAAAAGTTTGAGAGTGCAGCTCCAAGCTTTTAATGGAGTAGCGTTGGAGTTGATAATTGTGAAATGTATATCTGGGATATTAGGTTTGATAATAATCATGAGCTTGAACTTTAAAGGATCATTTTGGTCCCCTTTGCTAGCTCACAAAATCCTGTAACGACACGGCGTGCTTTTCCAATAATTGGTGACTTATGTCAGATTTATCAGATTGGTTTAAAATTTGGAAGAATTAAATAATTCATGTTTGTTTATCGGTTGAATTAATTTTGTGAGAAATTAGTTCAAGATAAACCTGTTGAATTATTACGATCAGATAATTCTTGTTTGTTTATCGGTTGTTTTAATTTTAGACAAATTAGATCAAGATAAACTTGTAGAATTATTATGAATTGATTTATTTTCTTAGAGATTATCTTGATAAAGTTTGTTTTGATCAGCTAACTTTTCTATTGGGTTATTTGAATCAAAACTGAGATTTTATCCTATAGAATCTCGGGTGGAAAATAAAAGATTCGTGGAGATTTTTTCTCGGGAGTTCGGCCTACCGGATGACGTGTTCAGCCTACCGATGGGGCCTATTCGGCCTGCCGATCAGCGAGAGATAAGATTACGCATTTTCACTCGGATCTTTTCAGATATTGATTCGAACTTGATTCTGTTTCGAGTTTTTGTGGCCTAATCTGATAAGGACTGACCCCAGGACCAATAGCTATAAAAAGGGAGTGAGTCTCATGATTTACTCAGATAAATTGAGAGATTAAGAGTGATACTTTTCTAGTGAGCATCTAAAAACTCCTTGAGAGCTTTTGTTCACAAATCATGAACACTAGCTTTGGGTTCTCTCTATTGGTTGGAAGGAGTGTCACCGGTGGAAGAGCTGTACATGTGAGCCCACACTCACTCTGGTTGTGGATAGAGAATAGCCAAGAAGACTAGTTGGTTGAGGCTCTTCTGGAACGTTACTTCTCTACACAGGTTGCAGAGGTTCTTCACACAAAGGTTAGTAAGATCTGTCTAATTTATACATATAACATGTCAAGCTTGTGTTTTGGAAATTACTCTGATGGAAAATTTTTAAAATTCCGCTGCACACCGTGTTTCCAACATGAACTTATCTAGCAGCCTTCGACTTTCTGAAGAAAAAGTCGACGTCTTGATGAAGACAGTGACCGCGAAAGACAAGGACATCAAAGAAATCAATGAGTAGTTGCTCGAAGTCCATGACACTTTTTCCTTCAAGGCACAACTTGAGGCCTTGTTAGATTTCAAGTCAGGCCAAGTCAACAACGAAGCGATCGATGAGGAGATCAAGGATTTGCAAGAACTGTTGTCTCAGGATGACCCGAGTGTTCAAGGCAAATCAGCCAGTCAAGACATTCCTGTCGAGCCCCCTGCCTCTGAGCCTGATGTTGCCTCGTTTCCAACTGGTGAAGTCGTTGAGCCTTCAATCATTGAGCCTTCCAAAGTTAAAAATGCTTAGCTTGCGGGAGGGGATTCTTAAAAGATTTCTGCTTTATATTTGAATGTCACTTTTGCTTTGTTTGCATCAAACATGTTATTCTGGAACTTCAATTTGGATTTCAACTTTTGGATTCAGCACTAGATTAACAACGCTTTTATACAGTATGCATCGATTAATCTTTGGTTAATTGAAAAGTAATTAGACCAATAACGCGATAAATGGAAGTATTCAATCCAAAGTGATTATTGATGCTTACCGTGGTCCGGCGTCGGATCAACACCACGTGCGGCTACGGACAGTGTCTGGCTCTTCTCGGCTCACCTCTGCTCGGTCGAGCGTTCCTGCAACAAGAAGAGGGACGCTTCAGAGGTGAGAGAAAAAGTCAGTCTATAGATAAGGGCTCTCCGATGCTCAAGGTAGGGTAGCTCGGCAGAGGACGGGGGCTTGTTAGGTGGGGAGAAATCTCTCTCTAGAATGCAATAAATGCATCCTATTTATAGGCTACCACTTGGACCGGGTGTTAGGTGGGTTTTATCCATGACCCAGGTGTCACATCAAGACGTGTCAGGCAGTAGGTGACAAGTGTCACGACCCTCCGTCGACGGATTAGCTCCCATCGGACGGTGAGTCCTTTGACGTTTGTTGGCCTATGGTGGTGAGTAGCAGTCCACTTTGTGAAAGAGGATGACCCAACCTGAGCTGGTGCATAGCCTGAGGTGGCAACCCATAAGGGGTGCGGCCGCGGGGGCCTTGAAAAGCACCTTAGATGAAGCGCATGCTGTCGTCGGGGTAAGTAGTTTGCTCCCTGGAAGCTCTATCGAGCTGTTTAGCCAACCACCAAAGTTTGTCTCCTCGGCGGTGGCACCGAGCTCACCCTCAACATTAGCCCCCCAGTTCACTTGGTCGGTGTCCGGCCGGGTGGACTACGCCGAGTGGGTGAGGTCGGCTGAAAGAAAGAAGACCAAACGACACTCTGAAGAGGGATGAGACGAAAGGTCGCATGGATCAACTAGGGGGACACATGTCACTCTGCTGTCAACTGTGTCGCCTGACAGGCGTAATCATCATGCCTCTTCGTTTTTCATGCCTAGATTTCCCACCTGAAACAGCTATAAATAGGGCCTTCCTTTTTGTTAATTTCAAACGACTGAAGTCAGATTTTGCACCTGAAGAGTTCTTAGCTGCCGAGCTGTAGTTATTTACTCAAAGACTTTATGTTTCCAAGCTACCATAGCCCGATCAGGTAATTTCCCGAGGAGTACGAAAATGAGCGACGTCATAGATTCCTAGAATATAGACATTTCTTGGTCCAAAAGTAGTCCGAAGAGCAGTTCATCTACCATTCAAGCCGACGTCGAGAATACGTCCCCAGAGCGAGACAGAGCAGGCCAACTCGAACAAATTTTAAGGGTTGACTCCCAGACAGTCCCTGAGCAGGAGTTTCTCAACCTGTTGGACCGGGAGAGACCGACTAGGCCATGCAGGGGCGAGGACCCTTGCATCGGGGCGGTGACTGCGGGCTCCTCCCAAGTTTCTGCTTGGAAGAGAGCCGATCTTCAAGCAACCGGTGATGTTCCAAGCACATATGGCTGAAATTCTGGGGCCCTGGTCCACATCGTGGGCGTAATCACGGTGGACATCTCCGACGAAGAACGGGTAGCCGAGGAGGTGGAGGAGGCAGAGCAGCCTGATATAAAGGAGGACGAACGGGTCTGAATCACCCAGGTCCGGGGGATGACTGCGTATTGGGTGACCTGGCCCAGGCAGACCTCAGCAGCGGCCTACACCAGTGCTATAACGGAGTCCCGGCTAGAGGATTTGCATGCCGAGTTCAGCATCTTGGACGACATGATCCCTATTGTGCCTGAGGAGAATGATTCGCCACTAGAGCCACCAGAGGGGTGCATAACGCTCTGTGTCAAATTCTTCAGGGCTGGGTTGTGCCTCCCATTCCATCCATTCCTTCGCTGGGCACTTAATGATTTTAACGTGTGCTCGGCTCAGTTTAACCCGAACAGTTACAGGATGTATGTATTGTAGAGGTATCACCAGGCGACCGAGATGCCGCTGGAAGCATTTAAGCAAGTGTTCAAAATGAAGAAGCTTCCTCGACAGTCTGGGTGTTATAATGTCACCGGCTTCAAGAAAGACTTCATTCTGGGTAACCCCGACTCGGATAAACTCTAGAAGTACGAGTGGTTCTACGTCGAGGGCAATTATCTAGCCCAAGCTGGTGAGGCCGTCCCTGTTGACCAGCATGTGTCGAGGATGTTCGAACAAGGGCACGTGTGGTTAAAGAGGCCTTGGGCACCACGTCATGTGATCAGGGCGGTCGAAGACCAATTTGAGAAGCCAGAAGTGACCAAGCAGCACTCCTTCTTGCTCGGGAAGGAAACCCTTTTCATTGAAGCCGGAAGCCGGAAGCAACCAGGCAGCACTCCTTCTGCCCTGCTCTATCGACTGGGTAGGTGATAGTCGCCAAGCCTAGCGCCGCAGACGTCCCAGGGCTAAGCACTTCCCCATCCAGGTGGTCGACGAGAGAGCCATCATTGTTGTCCAGCTTCGGGGACTCGTTGAGTGGTTCCTTCGATGCGGGGCCACCTGTGGCGGACAAGGACCTCTAGGACGTGATTCGGCTCATTAACCCATCTCGTCTGCTCCGGATCAGAGGTTAGCCCTGAGTTTTTTTTTATATATATCCATGCCGACCTGATTTTGACTTGGGAATTTTATCTTGCAGAGATGTCTTCACGGCTGAACACTACTGCTAAGAGACGGCTCTTATAAAGAGCCTTAGGAAATAGAAGGGCAAGGCCATGGAGGTCAGGAGGAAGCGTAAGCGGACTCTGAGGACGAAGCTTCCTCCCCGACCTGAGCAGGTACCTGTCACAGTCCAAGAGCCACCACCCCAGCCTCCGAGGACTAGGACTTCATCGGAGGAGACACTCGCCAATGACACCACTGTGGTGTCTTCCGAGGATCCCTAGAGGAAATGCCCGAACTATCGCAGAACCATCCTAGAGCGTCTCGGGGACGTAATGCCCCAGGAAGATTTTTTAGTGAACCTCTAAAGGGAGGATTTCCAAGGCCTTTCCAATACGGCCTTCTGTTCTGCCACCACAGTAAGTGCTTGTCTAACTCAAGCCTCTTGACTATTTTTCCTTCCACTGTGCACTGAAGTATTGTTATCCTTAGACGAGTGCCATCTTGCACATGGCCTACTCAACTGGGATGAAGGACTTCAACAAGGAGAAAGAGAGGCATAAGAAGACCTTCCTCAGCAAGTTGGAGGTTGAAAGGAAGCTCGGTGCCAAGAAGATCGAGCTAGACCAAATCAAGAATTATCTTTCCTAAGCCGAGGAAGAAGCCCGGAAGGCCAAGAAGGACGCCATTCAGGCCAAGGCGGAGGCCGATGAGGCTTTGAGGGAGGCCAAAGAGGCAAAGGACGAGGCTGCCTGACTCAAGCAGCAGCTGGTGGCTCTGTAGGCCAAGCATCAGTGATTTTTGGAGGAGCTCCCCGGCCATCTCACACAAGTCGTGGAGGAATTCAAAGTGTCCCCGGAGTACGCCGACTACTACTACTTCGGCATGACAGACCTCCGGGATCATCTTATCTGGCAACAACTTGAGGTTGAAGGCTTTGACTGGTAGCTCATAGTCGATCTAGAACATGGGGTTGCTTAGCAACAACAAGGCGATGAGGTTGTCGTAGTGGATAGTGACAACGACGGAGACGAGTAGAGCACTACCGGTGGTGGAGGTGAGGAAGGCATTGCTGGGGATGGGACCCAGGCCTAGGCCATTTTGTTTGTTGTTATTTATTTATTTTTTGTTGTTTGTCCGGGCTTGGGAGGTGCCCGGTTGATTGTACCTCCCTAGCACTGAATGAAATTTATTTTTCGTGTCCTTCGCTTCTCAGATTTTTGTGTACTGTGTTTTCGATATTTTCCAAGTGCGATTGTTCTTAGGAAAATGTGTTCACATTTCAGGGTGAGAGGTTTTTTAGGAACGTGGTTTGGCCTTCATTTCGTCTAGTTAAAGTAGACCGGTTTCTAAATCGAATTTGGAATTCAGACCAAGTTGGATGCTCCTCGGGAGGGGCACTCCTAGACAATAGTTTTTCGAGCTTCTATTTTTTTCAATTAAGATTGAGACCGAGTATATTATCTCGATGACTACTGAGTTCATCCGAGTAGGGATGACATCCCTATTTACTTAGTTAATCCAAGCAGGGATGGTGTTCCTGTTTTCTCGGTCGGGCAGAGCACAACGGCGTGTGAATACCCTTACCCTGTTGCCCCCTTAGACTTGTCTAAGTTTGAGGAAACTTTGCAAGTGTAGGACTCGTCGGGCACGTAGTTGTGCCGAGTGACTCACTGGGTCGTCCGTACGGAGACAGACTTAGAATTGGTTTGGTGTCGATCAGCCCCCCAGTCCAGTTAGTTAGGATGACTTTCCCTCGTCAGGAGTTGTTGTCTAGTCCTCCGGGCTGGAGTTATGGCATCCTTGTCGGGTCTGCTTATTTCCCTCAAACGCATTACTCAACGGAATGGTGTATGAAATTTATATTTCATTAATGTGTAGTATTTACATCCCAACCCTATTCAATAGGCCTACTTACAAAAGAATTTTAGCCAGAGGTCAAAAAAGTTTCTGGCTTCGATCTAGAAAAAGAATCTTTTTCGGAGCTCGGCATTCCAAGGATGTCTGAGCTGATTTTCTTCCATGTCATATAAGTTGTACGTGCCCAGACGAACGATGGCGATGACTCTATACGGCCCATCCTATTTTGGACCGAAAGACACAAAATTGGGCTGTTGAACCGTGACCTTCTGTAGTACCAAATCCTCGATCTTAAAGCTTCTTTGTTGGACCCGCTTGTTGTAATATCGAGCTACTACCTGATTCCGACTGTATTACGGATTGCTACTCGGTTTCTTTTTTCTTCGAGTAGGTCAAGCTCGAACATCATGACCTCAGCATTCTGGACCTCCTCATAGTGTTCAATTCTGAAGCTAGGCAACCCCACTTTAGTTGGGATAACAACCTCTGCCTCGTACATGAGGGAGAATAGAGTCTCCTTGGTAGTTGTCCAGGCTATTGTGTGGTAGGCCCAAAGCACTTGTAGGAGCTCTTTAACCTATGCCCTTTTAAGGCCCTTGAACTTTTTCTTCAAGTTGTCCTTGATTGTTTTGTTGATAGCCTCTACTTGACCGTTGCTTTGGGGGTAGCTCGGAGAGGAGAAAACTTTCTTGATGTTGAGCTACTCACACAGGCAGAGGAGACCAGAGGATTCGAACTGTTTGGCATTGTTAGTCATGATCGTGTGTGGGATTTTGAACCAGCAAATAATGTTCTTCCACACGAAATTGGTACATTTAGCTTCGGTGATGCTGGTACACGGTTCTACTTTAACTTATTTTGTAAGGTAGTCTATGGCCATGATGTAGTACTTGAATTGTGATTGGGCCAGGGGAGGGGCGATTAGATCGATAGCCCACTTTACGAATGGCCACATCGAGGTTACTGAAGTGAGGGTCTCAGCGTGATATCTGGGCATTCTTGTGAATTGTTGACATTTGAGGCATTTCTACGTAAAATCCTTATAGACTTGTTCCATGGTTGGCCAGTAGTAGCCTTGTCGAAGACACTTTTGGGCCAACGATTGCCCCCTAGAATGATTGCCACATAGACCTTCATGGATCTCCTTCATTAGGTATTCGGCTTCTTTGTGGTCCACGCACTTTAAATACGATGTGGTATAGCCTCGTCGATATAATCTTTCGTTGATCATCGTATACCGGGCCAAGCTGTTGCGTATCCGATGTGCCTCTTCTTGGTCGTCAGGCAATTCGACTGTGGTCAGGTATCGAATGATCGGGTCCATCCATGTGGTCTCGAGTTCCTCGGCTACATTTATGACTTCCTTGTGGATGCTTGGCTCGGCTAGTCTTTCAATGGGGACAGAGGTAAGGTCGCTATCGCTGAGGCCCAAAGCTAGTTGAGCAAGGGCGTTGGCCTCTGAGTTCTCCGACTGGGGGATCTGCTTGAAAGAGTAGGACATAAATTGACCGAGCAATTGCTTGACTTCTTGTAAATATGCAGCCATTGAGTCTACTTGGGCTTGGAATCCTCCGGTGACTTGCTGAACGACAAGCATAGAGTCGTTGTGGATGATTATGTGGTCTACCCCAAGATCCCTGGCAATTCGAAGTCCGGCCAAAAGCGTTTCATACTCTGCCTCATTGTTCGAGGCCTTGAAGTCGAATCGAAGGGCATAGATCACCTTGTATCCGTCTGGGCTTATTAATATCAGCCCGGTACTTGATCCTTCTTTATAGGAAGACCCATCGACATAAAGTCTCCGTTCTGGTCCTGAGGTGGTGTAATCTTCGCTGTAGCTGGGGGCGTCTAGCACTTCTATAGGTGCCTTTTTGGCTAATGGTATGGCTTGTTCGGCATCAACGAATTCGGCAATGAAGTCCGCAAGAGCTTGGGTTTTGATGGCTGTCCTTGGCATGAAATGCATGTCATATTGACTAAGTTCTACCGACCATGTGGCCATCCGACCTGATATCTCAGGGCTTTGAAGAACTTGCTGGAGAAAGAACTTGGTCGGGACCTTTATTGTGTGGCCTTGAAAATATGGCCGCAGCTTGCGAGCTGAAGTGATTAAGGTGAAGGCCAACTTCTCAAGTGGAGGATACCGTTATTCAGTACCCTGGAATGCGTGGCTAGTTTAATAGACCGGCCTTTGAGCTCCATCTTTATCTTAGACTACGACCGAGCTTATGGCCTTCTCGGACATGGCTAGATAGGCGGTAAAACCTCATCGGGCAAAGGTTTGGACAAGAGCGGGGACATAGCTAAATACTTTTTCAGGTTTTGAAAAGCTTCCTTACACTCCCTGCTCCACTTAAACCTCCCCTTAAGCGCCTTAAAAAATGGATGGCACTTGTCGGTAGCCTGGGAGACAAATCTCGAGAAAGCCGCTATCATGCTGGTGAGCTTTTGCGCGTCCTTTACAGTCTGAGGAGAATGCATGCCAATAATTGCTTTGGCCTTTGTTGGGTTAACCTCAATACCTCGCTGGTTGACCAAGAATCTGATAAATTTTCCCGAGCTTGCCCCAAACGCACACTTTGTTGGGTTGAGTTTCATCCTATATTCCCGGAGAATGTAGAAGCTTGCTCAGAGGTCGGCCTTATGGTCCTCTGCTCGGATGGATTTTACTAACATGTCGTCCACGTAGACCTCCATTGTTTTGCTGATCAGCCGAGCAGACATCTTGTTGACTAGGCTCTAGTAGGGAGCCTCGGCATTCCTCAATCTGAAGGGCATCACCATTAGCAGTATAGCCCCTGATCGGTAACGAGAGCTATCTTTGCTTGATCCTCCTCTGTCATTCTTATCTGGTTGTACCTGAAATAGGCGTCCATGAAGCTTAGCAATTTGTGATCGGCAGTTGCGTCGACGAGCTGGTCTATCCAAGGAAGAGGAAAGCAATCTTTCAGGCAAGCCTTGTTCAAGTTGGTATAATCATTGCAGACCCGCCATTTGTCGTTCGCCTTTTTGACGAGAACGACATTTGCCAACCACTCCAGATATTTGACCTCTCTGATGAAACCCACTTTGAGGAGCTTTTGGACTTCTTCATTTATAGACTTTTACCTTTTTGGATTAAAAGCTCTCCTCTTCTGTATCACCGGCTTGTGGTTGGGTTGGACATTGAGCCGATGACACATCATGCTTGGGTCAATGCTGGGCAGGTCTTTGTGGGACCACGAGAACACATCTTGGTACTCAATGAGAAGCCCCTTCAGGTCTGCCTGGATCTTAGGTCTTAACTGGGATCCGAGTTGGACAGTGCGTTTAGGCCTTGCAGGGTCTAAAGGGAATGGTAACAAGTCCTCGACCAAGGTGGCTCTTACCTCTTTCTCGCGCAGTCGGGGGTCAAGATTAGATAGCATCTTGGGCACCAGGTCGGCAGGTAGATCTGCCTCGTCGACTACATATATGGCCGAGACACTTAGGTGCTAAGCTGATGCGGCTTTTACAGCATTGCCATAACAAGCTCGGGAATCCTTCTAGGATGAGCGAATTACTCCAACTCCGTCCTCTGTTGGGAATTTCATGGCCAGATGATATATGGAGACCACGGCCTTCAACGCGTTTAGCGTCGAGCGGCCGATAATGATGTTGTACTAAGAAGGCTTGTTGACAACTAAAAAGTCGATGACTCGAGTGATCCGAGCAGCTCTTTCTCCGAAAGTCACGGGCAGGCTGACCTTTCCCACTACTCGGATGCATTCTCCCGTGAAGCCGTATAGCGGGGTCTGGACCAGGACTAAGGTGGCATTATTGATCCTTAGCTTATCAAAAGCTTGCTTGAAGAGTATGTCGGTCGAGCTGCCATTATCAATCAGCACTCGCCGCACTATGTTGTTAGCTATATGCAGTTCGCACATAAGGGCGTCGTTGTGCAGATGGATCAGCTTGTCTGCTTCCTCCTCGGTGAATGTGATCGAAATATTTTGTTGGCGGCATATTTTGTTAACATGTTTGGACATGTTTATAAACTTGCCTCGCTCGATCAGCAGAGCTTCTCTGACATATGAATGCCACCCACTCGACGTGTTTATGGTGATAGGCCCTCTGAAGATCGTGTGGACGATGTTCAGGGGTTCTGAGGTGTTCCCAATGTCGGTTCGTGAGCGGTTCGACACGCCTCGGCTCGACGGATCGTTCCTTCCCGAGGCGGTACCTTGGGTTATGACTCGCTCAATAAATTCTCGTAAATGTCCTTCCCGGACCAGCTTTTCAATTTGGTCCTTCAGCTGGATGCATTCACGGGTGTTGTGCCCTACATCTTTGTGGAACTCGCAGTACTTCACTTGATCCTGCTTCACCTTGCTGCCCCTAAGCTTGGGTGGTGATACCAGCAGGTTCTTGCCGCTCACTTGGGTGAGCACCTCGTCGATGGTCGCCACCAATGGCACGTAGCTTTGGAACTTGCCGGTCAGTGTCTTTGGCTTCTTGGATTTCTTTTCTTTCCTTTGCTTCTTATTCTGCTCGACATTGTTTTGCCCTGGTGCCTTCTTTTGCTTCTTTTCCTTTGTCCCGTTGGGGCCAGCCTCCTCTTTGTAGCTTTTCATGTATTCCGCGACGTCGGCGTATCTCTGGGCGTAGCTGAGCATCTGTGAAAACGTGTTCGACTGCTCAAAGGCCAATGACCAGGTCAGTTTTTCATCTCGGAGACCCTCGACAAAAATATGGTTGAGGGTCTCGTCTTTGATGTGCTTGACCTCCAAAGCTGCCTGGGTAAACCGGTTAATATAGTCTTGGACGTTCCCGTCTCCTTGTTTAATGGCATATAGATACGTGATCTCTTTCCTCTGCGTTTTTGTCGTAGAGAAGGCGGCTAAGAAGGCGTCGGCAAGCTACCAAAAAGAAAAAATAGAGGCTAGTTCAAGTCTTCAGAACCATTACCAAGCAGGTCTAGTTAGGGTCAACGAAAAGGCCTTGCACATTGCCACGTCATTGGCATTTTGGAGGAGCATGTGTCCTCGGAATAGTTCGACATGCTCGTCCGTATCTGCGATCCTATCATAAGCCTTGATTTATGGAACCTTGAATTTGGGCGGCATAGGGGCTTGCATTATGGTGTCCAGAAACGGCGGATCAACGGCTCCCACCTCGTCGAGGCCAAAGCGGTTGTTTTGGATTTCATCGCCCTTGGAACTGGCGACTGTTCATGTCTTTAGGCAGTTTGACCCTATAGGGTACTCTGCCCTCCACGCGGTCATAGGCCTCGGGCTGGCGATTTGGACGCGCTTCTCCCTAGCATCCTAGTCGGTCAAATACTGAAGCTCGGGAACCTTGAGGTGAGGGAACATGTGCTGCTTGAGGGCTGAGATGACCTTCTTGGACTAATCTGTTATTGGTTGAGCCGTCACGCGTGGAGCCTCTGGAGCACTCAGAGTCGGCTTCTTCGCGGTCGACCACATCCCGTCCTGCCCGACTTCTAGCCTGCTCAGCCGGGGTTAGAAGTAGTAGAGGAGGTGCAGCTTGATACTGAGCCTGCTGCGCGAGCTGCTGAGTTACGATCCAAACTGCATTCATAAGCTCTCGGATTGGGTCCTGAGCTACTGGATCCTTTGCTTGTTTGGCCCTGACCATGCTTCCCTGCCCCCCGGACTGAGACCTTGTGGCCTGGGGGTGGCCCCTAGGCCTACCTGTATTCTGTTGCTGATTTCTTGCATCTCCCGACCCCTCATGTCGGGCAGCATCATCTCTAGCATTTCCTCGAGTCACCATCTCGGTTCTCAGAGGTAGTGTGGCTGGTGTCTGAATGAAGGCATAGCGCCCTCCTTCTAGCGCCAAAATGTTGATGCTTACCGTGGTCCAGTGTTAGATCAACACCACGTGCAGTTGTGCACGGTGTCCGGCTCTTCTCGACTCCCCTCTGCCCGGTCGGGCGTTCTTGCAACAAGAGGAGGGACGTTTTAGAGGTGAGAGAAAAAGTCAGTCTATAGACAAGGGCTCTCCGAAGCTCAAGGTAGGGTTGCTCGGCAGAGGACGGGAGCTTGTTAGGTGGGAAAGAGTCTCTCTTTAGAATGCAATAAATGCATCCTATTTATAGGCTACCACTTAGACCGGGTGTTAGTGGGTTTTACCCACGACCTAGGTGTCACATCAAGGCGTGTCAGGCAGTAGGTGACAAGTGTCATGGCCCTCCATCGACAGATTAGCTCCCATCAGACGGTGAGTCCTTTGCCGTTTGTTGACCTGTGGTAGCGAGTAGTAGTCCACTTTGTGAAAGAGAATGACCCGACCAAAGCTGGTGCATAGCCCAAGGTGGCAACCTGCCAAGGATGCGACCACGGGGGCCTTGAGAAACACCTCGGATGAAGTGCACGCTATCGTCGAGGTCAGTAGTTTGCTCCCTGAAAGCTCTGTCGAGCTATTTAGCCGACCATCAAAGTTTGTCTCCTCGATGGTGGCGCCGAACTCACCCTCAACAGTGATCATCATAGTTACAGAGCCACATAGACGTCGTTATGATATCGATAGAATTAAGCATGTTCTTGAGCTCGATATAAGTTATAATTAATAAAAATGTAAAACTAAACTTTGAGAATTGATCGAGTTTTCTTAAACTTCTAAGCCCTGATTACGAAACTAATTAATGGGAACATTTGGATCGAATTGATCGAGTTCGAGCAATGATTATTGCAGCGCGGGCATACTAATTGAACTAATTGAGTCCAAAAGTTGGCAATGAAAATGGCCATAGAGAATAGTCAGATTAATACGGCCAAATCCATAGTTGAGCCATTCAGATGGTAAGGTGAAGGCAAACGGATTGAGCTGGTCGGATCCATAGTCGAGCTAAATGGCAAGGCAAAAGTTCAGCTTGAATTGATCGTGTCCGAAGAGCCATGAAAATTGCAATGCCAGTATTCAGATCGAACTGGTCGAGTCTGAATTTGAGCCGAAGGTGGCATTGCGAGAGTTCGGGTCGAGCTGGTCAAGTCTGACATTGAGCCATAAAGATGGTGTTGCAAGTGTTCAGATCAAGTTGGTTGAGTTCGACGTTGAACCATGAAGATGGCGTTGTGAGTTCGGATCGAGCTGGTCAAGTCTGAAGGAGCCATGATGATGGTAGTGCTAGCTCGGATTGAGCTGGTCGAGTCTGAAGTTGAGACATAAAGATGGCAGTGCAAGCTCGAATCGAGCTGGTCGAGTTTGAAATAAATTTTAAAGCTTAGCTGCGTTTCTTGAGGAAAAAACTTGTCAATCATGAGGAAATAAAATTCAAATTAATAAAGCGGCTATACTCGTTTATATAGTACACGAGCTGCCTACATACCCCATGTGTGGGGATCAAGCCAAATGTAGTTCGATCACATAACAAAGTAAAATGAATATTATACGTAGTACTTCCTCAAATGATTCGTGTTCCTACTGTTGGTAATGAGGGATCCATCCAAGTTCTCTAACTTATATACCCTGTCCTGAACAACTGATCGTATTCGATAAGGTCCTTCCCAATTAGTTGCCAATTTCCCAGCGTTAGCTTCTTTCATATTCTGAAGGATTTTTCTGAGCATGAGCTCTCCTTCTTAGAACTTTATGACCTTGACCTTCTAGTTGTAGTATCTGGCGGCGGCATGTTGGTAGCGACCTAGGCGATAGAAAGCTTTGTCCCGTTTCTCCTCTATCAGGTCTAGTGCATTCTGTATCATCTAGTTGTTTCTTGCTCTGTTCAGAAGAGAGTAATCGACTCGAAGGTCTCGAGTGACTACTTCTGCAGAAACTACAGCTTCCGTCCCATATACAAACGAAAAGGGGGATTCACCGGTCGCCCTTCTCGGAGTCGTTCGGTAGGCCCATAGCACCCTCGGTAGTTCCTCGACCCAATGCCCTTTTCTTGACTCAAGTTTCTTCTTTAGATTCTTCACGATTGTCTTAGTCGTTGCTTCTTGGTTACGCCCAAAATGTGTTTTTCTTTAAACGGCGGGCGTTTGTAGTATAGAAAAGATTGTCATATCCACAGGGAGGTGAAAATTTGTAACTCGGCAAATTGATAAAAATAAACGTTCAAAAAGGCAAGCAGTTTTTCAGAGCAAAGTTTAAAATGAAAGAAATATTTTTGTGGTTTTTATTCAAAATTTAATTCAAAATTTAAAGCATAAAATTAAAACGATGAAGCTTTGAGAATCCCTTGTATGTTTTGCAACTGATATGGAATTTTAACTCTAGTTAATAATTATCTAAAGTATTTGATTTATTATATCTTATCTCATTAATTGCAAGCACATTTTACTAATTATATAGGTCAACCTAAATCGACAATATAGCAAGCCTTAATGCAGTAAGGGTCTTCCTATAAAAACTAGCAAAATAAATATTGGTGCACAAATTATGAAAATTATAACAGCTGTCACTCAATTATAATTAACATAATTATAGGATAGAAAAGATAATAACAAATCAAAATTAATATATTTTAGCAGAATAAATTTTTACATTAACTCCGGCAGCACTTCCTCTTATGAAATATCTAGAATCGACAATATAACAAGTCATACTGCAGTAAAAGACATTCCATAACATTAAGCATTATTTCATTATTATTAATATTAACTATGCAACACAATTAAATTACGTAAAGAAAGCATGACTGAATTTATGTAAAAATTGGCAGCATAACAACATCAACAATAATTATTGAAAACATAAAGATATAATTTATTCCACAAAATATAAACATTACTACACAGATATAGAGTTAAAATCCATACCAAGATACTATACATACAAGATCATCTCTCTGTCTCACCAGACACTCTACTCTAATTTAAGGATTATTTTATCTAAAAAGATACTGTTGAGTTTAACTCAATAGAAAGGAAAAGAATGGAAAAGAGGGCCAAAGGCCGGAAGGGATGATTTCTTCATGGGGCAATGCAAGGCTATTTATAGCCTTGAAAAGTTACTATATATTATATGTAATCATCATTTTTTCCTGTTGAAAGTTGACAAATTCGGATCAAATTGATCCTTTTTCTCCTCTTTTCTTCTTTGCGCTGGCCCTTCTTTAATGCGTGAGAATCTCACTGAGATTCTGTGCTTCTCGGCAGCTGGGAGCACGGCTATGGGACGATCTGGGCCGTTGAAGAGGCGATCCGACGGTCTAAAGACACGCGCAAAAATGGGTCCAGATGGGGCCGCTTGGCCAAGAGAGAAGACCATCGGATCAGTCTTGGTAATCCAATCCAATGGCCGAGAGAACGATTACATGTGGAGACGACCGCACGCGAGCATACACATCCCGAGATGCTCTCTGACTCGCTTGCGGCTTTGTCACACGCGCCAGTCGCATAACGACACGTGGACTGCACTACTGCAATCGGCTGACGCAATGGATGACGCTTTGACACGCGTCCCTTCTCTGGACGGTTGAGATCGTTTGGGCAGCTCATCCAAGGGACAAAAAATTGCCACGTGTCCCATTAATTTCAAATTTGAATTTTGTTTATCTTTTTGATGCATTTGATGTTTGATTTTATCCATTTTGGTGTCATTTTGCTCCGTTTTTCCTCCAGATTTCAAATCTAAAAATCACAAACACACTAATATTAATTATTTTACAATCATAATATTTACAAAAATATTACAAATATTTATTTTACATTAAAACACACAAAAATAAATAAAAACTCTTAAAATTTTCAGTCTCTTATGGTTTGACACAGATATAATTTTTATGACTTGGAAATATTTTTGAAAATTACTAAAAACATAGTAAAACATATTTACAAACTTAAAACACACTATCAAACACTCTAAAACTCAAAATAAAATAACCGTATTACTTTTACAGTTTTGACTATTTACAGACTAGATACTTATTTAACACAACAAAATGACTCTAAAAATTACTAAAAACATAAAAACACACTAAAAACGCATTTTAAACACATTTACACACTAAGAGACAAAAATACTTATTAATACAAAATTGCTATTAATTAGAGGATTTAATGAGAAATTAAAGCATAAATAAATGATTTAAGCCTTAGAAAATGTACACTTTTACAGCCTCATCACACCCCCCAATCAGCTTATTGCTAGTCTCTAGCAATTAAAGCGATAAAATTTTAAAATGAATTATTGAATATCTATATAATGAAAAATTATTTAACTATAATTTGACTTATCCTACTAGATAAACTAACAAAACAAAAATTTTATTTGAACAATTTATATGTTATTTAACAAAATGTATACAAACCACACTTAGTATAGAAAGGGATAATGAATAATTATGAAGTTTCAGAACTAAGAATAAAATTATTTTGATATTTTGCTTCAATTCACTCCTTCAGGCAGCAACACTTCAAATTATTGATTTGGAACAATTAAAAAGCAGAAACATAAAATAGAAATATTTACAAACTTTACATATGTGGATAGTGCAATGTTTGGCTTCCTTAAGCTTTCTCCATAACCCATTTAATGAGCTTTGGGTTAGTAACTCCCAGACCAGTTGGTCTAAGGTACTAGGTGTTGAAGCACCCCTTAGAACTTACTTACTCGAGCTAAAGAGGCTATGAAACCAAACTTATCTAACTTTATTCATTACACACTTTATTTATTTACAATTTCTTTTTTTTTTCTTCTTTTTTTTATATAAGAAAATAAGCAAAAACAAAAAAACAAACAACAAAAATAAATATTTAAAAGAGAATAAACAGAAAACTACTCAGGGTTGATAAACTGGAGCCATAAGAGTGACTTCTTCGGGTTTAGTTATCCGTTCTATGTAGCTTTTCAATCTCTGGCCATTTACTTTGAGTATCCTTCAATCGGATGGATCTTCAATTTCAACAACACCATTAGGGAAAACTTGTTTCACAATATATGGACCTGTCCATCGTGATTTTAACTTACCAGGATGAAGGTGAAGACGAGATTCATAAAGATGAACCCGTTGATTTGGCTCAAAGTTCTTTCTCAGAATATGTTTCTCATGAAATGCTTTCATTTTTGCTTTGTAAATCCATGAACTATTGTAAGCATCATTCCTTAATTCCTCAAGTTCAGAGAGTTGAAGCTTCCGTTCAATACCTGCAGCACTAAGATCAAAGTTGAGAGCTTTAATAGCCTAATAAGCTTTATGTTCAAGTTCTACAGGTAAATGACAGGCTTTTCCAAAGACGAGCCTATAGGGAGACATTCCTAAAGGAGCTTTGTAAGCTGTACGGTATGCCCAGAGTGCATCTTGAAGATGTGAGGACCAATCTTTTCGATCGGGATTCACTGTTTTTTACAAAATTTGTTTGATCTCTCTATTTGCTAACTCAACTTGTCCATTTGTCTGTGGGTGATAGGCAGTCGAAACTTTATGAATCACACCATACTTTCGCATCAAAGTTTCAAAAGAACGGTTGCAAAAATGTGTGCCTTGATTACTGATTATAGTACATGGCGTACCATACCTAGATAACACGTTTTCTTTCAAGAACTTTATAACAGTTGTATTATCATTAGTACGGCATGCAATGGCTTCAACCCATTTTGAAACATACTCCACAGCAAGAAGGATATATAGGTACCCAGAAGAAGGTGGAAAAGGTCCCATAAAGTCTATTCCCTAGCAATCAAATATTTCAATTGCTATAATTGGGTTTAGAGGCATCATGTGACGACGAGACAGAGTACCTAACTTTTGACAATTTTTGCAAGAACGACAATAATGATAAGTGTCTTTGAACAAAGTGGGCCCATAAAGACCACATTGGAGGATCTTTGCAGTAGTTTTCTTGGCAAAAAAATGACCACCACATGCATCAGTGTGACAAAATTTTAAGACACTATTCACTTCATCTTCAGGAATGCAACGTCTCATGATTTGATCAGGACAGTATTTGAAAAGGTACGGATCATCCCAGTAAAATTTACGCACTTCAATCAAAAACTTTCTTTTGTCTTGCAAACTCCAAGCAGATGGAATTTCTTCAGTTGCCAAATAATTGACAATGTGTGCATACCAAGGTAACTTGGTAACAGAGAATAGATGTTCATCAGGAAATTCATCATGAATTGGTGAACCATCGACAGAATCATTGACTTCTAAATGAGATAAGTGGTCAGCTACCACGTTCTCAACTCCTTTTTTATCCTTGATAGTCAAATCAAACTCTTGTAGAAGAAGGATCCACCTGATAAGTCAGGCTTTAGCATCCTTTTTAGACAAGAGATACTTAAGGGCGGAATGATCAGTGAAGACAGTGATGGGTGAATCGATTAAGTATGAACGAAACTTATCAAGCGCAAATACTACAACAAGTAATTCCTTTTCAGTGGTTGAGTAATTCATTTGAGCATTGTTCAAGGTTTTGCTTGCATAGTACACTACAAAAGGTTTTCCTTCCCTTCGTTGACCTAAGACGGCTCCTACAACGCAATTGCTTGCATCACACATGACTTCAAATGGTAAACTCCAATCAGGGGATTGCATGATAGGTGCAAAAGTTAACTTAGATATCAGTGTTCTAAAAGATTCTTCACATTCTTTTGTCCATTCAAACACAACATCTTTCAACAGGAGATTACACAATGGTCTTGATATGGCTGAAAATTTTTGAATGAATCTCCTATAAAATCCAGCGTGTCCAAGAAAAGATCGAACATCTCTAACAGTCTTTGGAGTGGCCAAGTTTGAAATAAGCTCAATCTTAGCGGATCAACTTCAATTCCTCTTTCAGAGACAATGAGTCCAAGAACTATGCCAGATGGAACCATAAAATGGCATTTTTCCCAATTTAACACAAGGCCTTTTTCTTAACATCTTTTCAAAATAGCTTCCAAGTTAAGCAGACAAGTATCAAACGAATTACCAAAAACAATCAAATCATCCATGAAAACTTCCATAATCTTCTCAACCATGTCACTGAAAATGCTCATCATGCATCTTTGAAATGTAGCTGGGGCGTTACAAAGTCCGAATGACATTTGTCGGAAAGCAAAAGTACCAAAAGGACATGTAAACGTGGTCTTTTTCTGATCTTCTAATGCTATCTCTATATGATAATATCCTGAATATCCATCTAGAAAGCAATAGAAAGGATGACCAGCTACACGTTCTAAGATTTGATCGATGAATGGGAGTGGAAAATGGTCTTTTCGAGTGGCGGTATTTAATTTTCGATAATCAATGCACATTCGCCATCCAGTGACAACTCTTGTAGGGACAAAATCTCCTTTTTCATTTGTTATCACAGTTACACCAGATTTCTTAGGAACAACTTGAGTTGGACTGACCCATTTATTGTCCGCAATGGGGTAAATGATACCAGCATTTAACAGTTTCAAAACTTCATTCCTCATGACTTCTTTCATTGTTGGGTTCAGTCTCCTTTGGGGATCTCTTTTTGGATTAACACCTTCTTCCAATTGAAAGTGATGGGAGCAAATCAAGGGACTAATACCCTTGATATCAGCTATTGTCCAACCCAATGCTTTTTTATGATCGCGCAACATGTTAATTAACCGTCTCTCTTGTGATTCATCGAGTTTGGATGAAATGATAACAAGAAAAGATTCATCAGCTCCTAAGAATGCACGTTTTAGTCCTTCAAGAAGTTGGGCTAACTTAATTTTGGGAATTTCTTCAGTGGATGGTTTTGGCTTTTCTCCTTCTA
This sequence comes from Artocarpus heterophyllus, assembly GCA_025403435.1. NCBI lineage: Eukaryota > Viridiplantae > Streptophyta > Magnoliopsida > Rosales > Moraceae > Artocarpus > Artocarpus heterophyllus. Next base: position 4,760,503 of record CM046327.1, on the reverse strand, counting down.
GGAATAGCTTTTCAAAATGTGGTTGCCAAAACTTTGTTTCTTTGTCAAGTGAATGTTTAGGAATATCAAAAATGGGATTGGGATTTTCAAAATCAGGACTTTGGAAGATTTCTTCAAGCACATCGGTTCGCTTTTGAAATTCTTCATGAACAGCTTCATCAATGATTTCAGTGTAAGAACACTCATTATTGCTTTGAAATTGCTTCCCAATATGGAAAACATTCACTTCAAGAGTCATATTTCCAAAAGAGATTTTCATGAGACCATTTTGACAATTGATGAGAGCATTAGCCGTAGCTAAGAAAGGTCTTCCGAGGATGATAGGAATTTTTGATTCTATATCCACCTCAGTTTGAGTGTCTAAAATGAGAAAATCCACGGGATAATAAAACTTATCAACTTATAACAAAACATCTTCAACTATCCCTCGTGGTTTCTTTATGGATCGGTCGACGAGTTGCAAGACCACAGATGTTGGCTTAATCTCTCCAAGGCCTAGTTACGAGTAAATCGAATAGGGCATGAGATTGACGCTCGCTCCTAAGTCTAACAAGGCTTGAGTGATTTCGTGGGTTCCTATGTAACAGGTGATTGTGGGACATCTAGGATCTTTGTACTTGACTGGTGCTCTTTGCTCAAGAACTGCACTTAGTTGCTCAGTTAAGAATGCAGTCTTTGGGACATGATGTGTCCTTTTCACAGTACACAAATCTTTTATCACTTTGGCATAAGCAGGCACTTGTTTGAGAATTTGCAAAAGAGGAAGATCGATTCGAACTTGCTTCAAATGTTCCAAGATGTGTTCATAATTTTCTGGCACTTTCCTAGTAGTTTGAAGAGCTTGAGGAAAAGGGACTTCTACTGGAAACTTATTCAATTCTTCTTCTTCTCTTTGAGGAACATCTTCTTCCCTACTCGCATCTATGGTGTTTGATTTTTCCAATGATTTACCACTGCGAGTAGTAACATGACTAACCTCTTCATCCTTCTCTTCAGTGTTAGAGGTTTGTATCATGCTTTGTCCTTCAGAAATGACCAGAGCTTGAGATGAACATTTTTCAGTCAATTTCAAAATTTCTTTTGTCATATGTGTTAAAGCAGCTTCAATTTTCTCACATGACTTGCTTTGTATCTCAATGAATGCTTGTAATGTTTCTTCAAGAGATTTGCTCGAGTGTGAATCATGTTGAGAAACATTTTCTCCTGAGTGCATTTCTTCTTCATTTCTCCATTGATTTCCAAATGATTGCTCTTGATTTGAATTCCTCCTGTCGAAATTCAAGTTGCTTCTTCCATCAGGATTGAAAGTTTCAGGGGGAGTACAAGGCTTATGATTTGTCTTTAAGGCATTACATTGTTCCTCATATTCTCCTATCACTTCCTGATAAACATGACAGTCTAGTGACTATTGGTCAAACCTTTCATTCACAAAATTTGTTCCTTGTAGTTCAGCTCTTGTGACTACATGACTTCCTTTCTTATTCTTTGCTTTGAGGATTTCTAATTCTCTTATGAGGTTTTCAACTTGAACCCTAAGGTTGTAGCTATCCTCTTTCTTCAATTGATGAACTTCAGTTGACTTATGAGAAACATCTAATTCAGCCCACAAATGAACTTTTTCAGCAAATTCATCAAGAAATTCCTTGGCCTCTTCAAGATCCTTGTGTAAAAATTTTCCATTGCACATCACTTCTAGATATTGGCGATCATGACTTGTGAGTCCTTCGTAGAAAAAGCTGACAAGACGCCAATTCTCGTAACCATGGTGAGGACATTGACTCAACAAATCTTTGAATCTTTCCCATGCTTCATAGAAATTTTCATGATCGTTTTGGGAGAAAGTCAGAATTTGTTTCTTGAGATTGTTGGTCTTTTGATATGGATAGTATTTGTAGAAGAAAGCAGATGTCATGTCATCCATGATTGAATGGATCGAGGTCTTAAAGAATAAAGCCAACTTTTAGCCTTATCTTTCAGTGAGAAAGGGAAAATTTTCAATTTGATGGAATTAGCGATATCAGGGTGGCTATGAAAAGTGGCAACAACTTCTTCAAATTCACGAATATGAACATACGGATTTTCGCTTTCTAATCCAAAGAAGGTTGGTAAGAGTTGAATCATTCCTGGCTTAAAATCTTGTTGTGGAATATTTGATGGAAACACAATACATGAAGGAGTTAAAGTGCGAGTCAGATGCATGAAATCTTTCATTAGCATTCTTTGAGGATTCTCACCCAGATTCTCCATCGCAAATGAATTTGACAGAGTGGTTGATGAAGATGAAGAATGTGAAAAAGAGTTTGACAATTGTTCACTAGGGTTTCTTAAGTCTAAAGCCTTAACAGATCGACTAAGTTTGAATCATTAACCCTAAGTATTTCTTTTTATTATTGTTTTATTATTAACATTTTTTTTATTTTTTTATTTTTGACTTTAAAAAATATATATATATATATATATATTTTTACAAGGATGAAGACAAATGCTAAGCTTTTCTTTATTCAGGGAGAATAAAGTAGTGAATGAAAAGCACTCGCCTGAGTTCTTTTGTAGATCTTGAGAATTATATACCTTAAGGATGTTCCTAGGAAAGATTGGTGGGGCTAAGGCTTCTTAAAAACCAATCTCCTAGTCAAAGCAACGTTCCCGGAATGACTGGTGTTAGGAAAGTTTCCAAAATTAACTGGCTATGGGAATGGTATCCGAGCCAGTACCAGCATCCAAACAGAACTTCCTCAATGGATACTCTTCGCAAAACCACAATTTATTTTATGAAAAACCTAACTCTAAAATTTTATGATGTTTTATTTTTAAGGCAAAAACCTAAATCTAAACCTAAAACTAACAAAATAAATATTTTACAAAGAAAAGGAAAGAAAATAAATTTTTTTTGATTTTTTTGATTTTTTGATTTTTTTTATATTTTTTTATGAATAGCGAACAGTGTGTGAATAGTGACATGAATAGTAGCCCACTTAATTAAATAATCAAACTAAAATAACAATATTTATACTATTAACAAGATAAGGACAAAGTACTTACCTGGTTTCCTGCTTAATTTAGCAATCTGACAAAGCAACAGCACCTCTCCTGCAACGGCGCTAGATTTTTGGTTACGCCCAAAATGTGTTTTTCTTTAAACGGCGGGCGTTTGTAGTATAGAAAAGATTGTCGTATCCACAAGGAGGTAAAAATTTATAACTCGGCAAATTGATAAAAATAAACGTTCAAAAAGGCAAGCGGTTTTTTAGAGCAAAGTTTAAAATGAAAGAAATATTTTTGTGGTTTTTATTCAAAATTTAATTCAAAATTTAAAGCATAAAATTAAAACGATGAAGCTTTGAGAATCCCTTGTATGTTTTGCAACTGATATGAAATTTTAACTCTAGTTAATAATTATCTAAAGTATTTGATTTATTATATCTTATCTCATTAATTGCAAGAACATTTTACTAATTATATAGGTCAACCTAAATCGACAATATAGCAAGCCTTAATGCAGTAAGGGTCTTCCTATAAAAACTAGCAAAATAAATATTGGTGCACTAATTATGAAAATTATAACAGCTTTCACTCAATTATAATTAACATAATTATAGGATAGAAAAGATAATAACAAATCAAAATTAATATATTTTAGCAGAATAAATTTTTACATTAACTCCGACAGCACTTCGTCTTATGAAATATCTAGAATCGATAACATAACAAGTCATACTGCAGTAAAAGACATTCCATAAAATTAAGCATTATTTCATTATTATTAATATTAACTATGCAACACAATTAAATTACATAAAGAAAGCATGACTGAATTTATGTAAAAATTGACAGCGTAACAACATCAACAATAATTATTGAAAACATAAAGATATAATTTATTCCACAAAATATAAACATTACCACATAGATATAGAGTTAAAATCCATACCAAGATACTATGCATACAAGATCATCTCTCTGCCTCACTAGACACTCTACTCTAATTTAAGCATTATTTTATCTAAAAAGATACTGTTGAGTTTAACTCAACAGAAAGGAAAAGAATGGAAAAGAGGGCCAAAGGCCTGAAGGGATGATTTCTTCATGGGGCAATGCAAGGCTATTTATAGCCTTGAAAAGTTACTGTATATTATATGTAATCATCATTTTTCCCTGTTGAAAGTTGACAAATTCGGATCAAATTGATCCTTTTTCTCCTCTTTTCTTCTTCGTGCTGGCCCTTCTTTAATGCGTGAGAATCTCGCTGAGATTCTATGCTTCTCGGCAGCTGGGACCACAGCTATGGGATGATCTGGGCCGTTGAAGAGGCGATCCGACGGTCTGAAGACACGCTCAAAAATGGGTCCAGATGGGGCCGCATGGCCAAGAGAGAAGACCATCGGATCAATCTTGGTAATCCAATCGAATGGCCGAGAGAACGATTACACGTGGAGATGACCGCATGCGAGCATACACATCCCGAGATGCTCTCTGACTCACCTGCGGCTTTGTCGACGCGTGTGACACACGTGCCAGTCGCATAACGACACGTGGACAGCACTACTGTAGTCGGCTGACGCAATGGATGATGCTTTGACACGCGTCCCTTCTCTGGACGGTTGAGATCGTTTGGGTAGCTCATCCAAGGGACAAAAAATTGCCACGTGTTCCATTAATTTCAAATTCGAATTTTGTTTATCTTCTTGATGCATTTGATGTCCGATTTTATCCGTTTTGGTGTCATTTTGCTCCGTTTTTCCTCCAGATTTCAAATCTAAAAATCACAAACACACTAATATTTACAAAAATATTAAAAATATTTATTTTACATTAAAACACATAAAAATAAATAAAAACTCCTAAAATTTTCAGTCTTTTACGGTTTAGCACAGATATAATTTTTATGACTTGGAAATATTTTTGAAAATTACTAAAAATATAGTAAAACATATTTACAAACTTAAAACATACTATCAAACACTCTAAAACTTAAAATAAAATAACCGTATTACTTTTATGGTTTTGACTATTTACAGACTAGACACTTATTTAACACACCAAAATGACTCTAAAAATTACTAAAAACATAAAAACACACTAAAAATGCATTTTTAAATACATTTACACACTAAGACACAAAAATACTTATTAATACAAAATTGCTATTAATTAGAGGATTTAATGAGAAATAAAAGCATAAATAAATGATTTAAGCCTTAGAAAATGTACACTTTTACAGTCTCATCACTTCTGCTTGGCCGTTTCCTTGTGGGTACCTTGGTGTTGAGAAGCTTAGAATAATGTCCCAATCGCGATAGAACTTCTTGAAGGATGAGGAGATAAATTGAAAGCCGTTACCAGTGACGATCTCCTTTAGAACTCCAAACCGATAGATGTTATTCCTCCAAATGAATCTTTCGACATCTCGCTCTTTAACATTCGCAAATGCTTCGTTTTGACCCATTTGGAGAAATAATCTGTTAAAACAAGCAAATACTTGACTTGTCTAGGAGTTGGAGGAAACGGTCCGACCACATCCATCGAGTATTTCATGAAAGGATATGGCGAACTGACGGAGGAAAGTTCTTAAACTGGTTGGCGTATAATGGGAGCGTGTCTTTGGCAGCTGTCACATTCGTAAGCAAAGTTCTCACAGTCGCTCTGGATCATCGGCTAGTAGAATCCCTGTCTCTTTACCTTGTTGCACAGTGATCTCCCTCCTGAATGATTTCCACACAATCCCTCGTGAACTTCTCGAATGACTTTATTGACCTTGTCTTCCCCAAGACATCGAAGATAAGGTCCCATGAAAGAATGCTTATAGAGTTTCCCATCGATCAAGCAGTATCTTGCAGCTTGTACTTTAATCTTTCTTGCAGTTTGCTTGTCTTATAGGAGCCAGCCATCATTGATGTACATTTGGATGGGCGTCCTCCAATTGTCTCTTAGGTCAACGTAATTCATCCCCTCGACGAGATATATGCTCGGTCTATCAATCTGCTCTAAGGGTATTATTCTCCTTTCGTTGACTTTGATCGAAGAACCCAAGCTTGCAAGTGCATCGGCTCTAGAGTTCTGTTCTCGCGGAACATGCTTTACTTCAAACTGGTCGAACTGGGACTTGATCTTTGTAACTAATCTCAAGTACAAAAGCATCTTTCATCTTGTGCCTTGAACTCTCCATTCACTTGGTTAACGACCAATGTGGAGTCACTTTCCAGAACGAGTTTAGTAACCCCTAGTGCGGCAATGAGCCTTGTACCAGCAATCATAGCCTCATATTTGGCTTTATTTTTGTAGCCTTGAATCCCAATCGAAAGCCCTGTTCGATCTCTTCGTCAGTTGGGGATTTCAAAACCACTCCTATTACCGACCCTTTTTCATTGCTCGATCTATCGACCTGTAAAATCCAAGTTTTTGATCCATGTCTCTCGGGCCTGTAAGTTAATTCAGCAACAAAGTCCGCAAGCACCTGAGCTTTTAGCGCTGTTCATGGTTTATACTCGATGTCAAACTCTATTAGCTCAAGTGCCTACTTCGTCATTCTTCTCGAGACGTCCGGCTTGTGTAGAATCGCTCGCATCGGGTAGGAGGACAACACCACAATAATGTGGCCTTGAAAGTATGGATGAAGCTTCTAGACCGACATGACTAGCGCAAGGGCAAGCTTTTTGACGATAGAATACCTTGCTTCTGCATCCAACATGGTGTGGTTCACGAAAAAAACTAGTTTTTGGATCACATCTTCCTCTCAGACAAGAGCTGAACTCACTGTCGTCTCTAAGATTGCCAAGTACAGGTAAAGGGGTTCGCCATCTTTCAGCTTCGATAGGATTGGTGGGGTTGTCAAGTACCTCTTCAATTCCTAGAAAGCTGATTCGCATTTCTCGTTCCACTTGAATTTCGTATTCTTTTTGAGGAACTGGAAAAAAGGAAGACATTTGTCAGAGCTTTTGGTAATGAATCGACTCAGTGTGGCTACTCAACTAGTTAGTTTTTGAATTTCTCGCTTAGTTCTTAGAGATAGCATCAATTGAAATGCTTTAATCTGATCAAGATTTGCATCGATTCCTTGCTTCGTGACGAGATATCCTAAAAACATACCGCTCGCCACTTCAAAAGTGCACTTCTCTAGATTGAGCTTCATGCCATATTTTCAAAGAACGTCGAAGCATTCTTACAAATGTTGAATGTGGAGATGAGCCTGCAAAGACTTAACCAACATGTCATCAATGTAAACCTCCATGTTCTTACCAATTTGTTGCTCGAACATCATATTGACAAGTCGTTGGTAAGTTGCTCCCGTGTTCTTCAACCTGAAGGGCATGACCTTGAAGCAAAAGATCCTTGCTCTGTTATAAAAGTAGTCTTCTCCTGGTCATCAAGATGCAGAAGGATTTGATTGTAGCCAAAGAATGCATCGAGAAAACTTAAAATCTCATGACCGACGGTTGCGTCAATGAGTCGATCGATATAAGGCAGCGGGTAACTGTCCTTTGGGCAAGCTTTGTTCAGATCAGTGAAATCGATGCACATGCATCACTTCCCATTCTTTTTCTTTACGATTACCACATTGGCGAGCCAATCGGGATACTGGACAGGGTGTATAAAGCTGGCCTCGAGTAATCTCCTCACTTCCTCCTTTACTATGTTGTTTCACTCAATTCCAAGCCTTCTCCTCTTCTACCAGACGGGTTTGTGGTCTGGATCAACATTCAGTTGATGGGAGATTATACTCAGATCGATGCCAAGGATATCTGCGTGGGACCATGCAAAACAATCAACGTTAGCTTTAAGAAAATCAATTATTTCAGATTTTATTCCTGCATTGAGCTACGACCCAATCTTTACTGTATGCCTTTCATCTTACGGGTCGATTTGGACTTCATCAAGCTGCTCTAGAACCGATTCGACGCAATTGTTATTACTCCTCTCTTTCTATTGGGTCATCTGTAATTGCTATAAAGCCTTTTTCTGCTTTATAGCCGTGTCGTAACAGCTCTTTGCTGCCTCCTGGCTTCCTCGAATCTCCTGAATGCCTTGTTTCATCGAAAACCTTATTGTTTGGTGGTATGTTGAAGGGACGGCCTTCATGGCATGTATCCAAGGCCGCCTTAAAATAATATTATACCCCAAAGGGCAATTCATCACTAGGAAACTGGTTAACTTGTTTTCCCTCGCTGCATAAACTAGAAGCTTGATTTTCCCCATGACTGTTGTTGCTTTGCCATTGAAACCTACCAATGACGTTGGGGATTTCTCAATTTCCTCTTTGCCAATTTCCATTTTTTTCAGCATCGAGAGGAATAGGATATTGGTTGAGCTTCCATTGTCAACTAGTATCTTACTGATTTCACAGTTTGCAACATTGTGTTTGATTACAAGGGCATCGTCATGCGGAGTATCTAGCCCAAACGCCTCGTCGCTGCAAAATGAAATAACATGTTCACAGTGTTCGCTGCCAAACAAACTGGCAGTCACTTGACTTGCTTTTCTATGATGCGCCTTCATCTGATTAACAGAATCGCCATTGAAAACTGAGCCTCCATAAATGGTTCCAATTATCTTCCTGACTGGTGGTGGTAATGGTGTCTTTTCATGGGATTGGTTATCTCTTCGTCCTCCTCGCTCTTTGTCGAGCCCGTATATTTTTCTCCTGCATTTAGAGAGGTATTCTCTTAAGTGCCATTTCTTAAGAAGATCTACAATCTCAAATCGTAAGGCTTTGCAATCGGCCGTTAAATGCCCTGTATCTCGATGGAACTCGCAATATTTTGACTGGTCACATGAAAGGCTTAGTGCCATTTTGCTTGGCCATCGAACGTAATCTTTTCCTTCAACTTGAGCGACTAGTTCAGACGGCGATATACTGAGGGCATACTTCGGGGGTGACAACGGTCTCGTGGTGGATCATGAGTTGTCTTCTTTTTGCTTTCACTCCCTCCTTGGTGGTGTTCTCATTCGTCTCCTTCAATCTGCCTGTAATTGTTGCTTTCGATTCTGTTTGCTCTGATCTTTGGTTCTCGCTAGTTCTCGTTCACACCTTTTGTTTTCCTCTTCTAGGTCGATCCACCCTTTTGCTCTGTTGTGGGCTTCCTGGATAGTGTGCGGATAATCAGAGCAAATGCTATTCTTGAAAGAGGACTTATGCAAAACTCCTTTCTTCAGTGCTTCTCGTGCTGTTTCGTCCTCTAAATTGGAAATTTTCGAGAGTGCTTTACTAAATCTCTTAATATAAGCCTGTAACAACTCACATGGGCTTTGCACGATAGACCATAAATCTTTGGTGGTATTTCCTGTCTTGATATGCACCGAATATGCCTTGATAAAAGAGTCTGCCAAGTCTTCGAAGCTGTCAATTGATCTAGTTGGCAAGTTACTAAACTATCAAAGTGCTGGACCTTTGAGCGACTATGCAAATAACTTGCATATCATCTCATCAAAAATCAAGTCTGGGATGCTCGTGGCACTAACCACATTTTTATACTACAGCAGGTGGTCTTTTGGATATGAAGTTCCATCAAACCGAGCGAACACGAGGTTTCCATACTTCAGAGGTATAACTGAAGTGATCCTCTTTGTGAGTGGGGTATCTCGAATGTTCTTCGAGATTTCATCTAGTGTCGGGGTCTTGCTCATGGCTTTCGAAACCTTCTACTTGATTTTCTCTTCTATGAGTTTGGAATTTTTCTCGAGCATTTCTCTTATCATCAATTGGATGGACTCAGGGGTCATCAAAGTGATAGTTGGTGCTTCTTCTGATTGAATAGTCGGTTCTGTCCTTGTGTTTCTTTCAATCGTATCATCACTTCGATGGAATTCCACACGAGTACTCGCCATTGTGGTAGTTGTCATTGCGGTGGTGGCTGTGGCCGTAAAAGCTGCCTGTGTTGTTGCTGGTGCTGGAGTCGAAGGTGTGTACAAGGGCTGCATCCTCCCAATTGGACTATAGGGTTGTCGGGTTCCTGGCTATGGCGTTTGAGATTGCCACTGTGCTGTTGACTATATTGGGACAGTTGAATATCCATAGTATGGATAGTAGTAAGATTGTGAAGCCATCTAGGAGTTTTGATAACTAATTTGGCTTCTCAAAGCCAAATTCTCACTACTAAGTTGCTCCAACCTTCTGTCACGTTCCTGAGAATGAGCCACCTGTTCTTGGAGCATTTTTTTAAGGGCCTCGATTTCTGCTGCAAGGGCTTCCATTTGTTGGCTGTCCTGAGGAATTGATTCAGTCTCTTCCATCATGGTTTCCAGAGTATGTTGGTTGTCGATGTTGTTTGCCATTTGAATCCGAGTCTGAGATCCTGGAGTTGATGACTTGAAGGCCCTATGGTGGGCGCCAAACCATAGATGGTAAATCTACAGTCAAATATTATAATCTGAATTTGATTGTTCATGAACTTGGGCCCTCAAATCAGCGTTAAATGGGCCTTGTTTAGGCTTGGGTTGAAATGCAAAATTAGTAAAACAAACTAAATAAAGCTGTAATAAGGATGGCACATGGCATTTATAGTGGTTCACTCTGTTAATAAAGAGCTATGTCCATTGCAATTCAGTATGGTGTGTTTGAGTACAGATTACAAGAGAATAAAGAAATGAGAAAGCAAATTGGCAGGGTTTCAGTATTTGTTTTTCTCTATCCCCGTACAATAAAGCAACCTTCCCCTTATATAGAAGACGAGGAAGAATCGTGGCTTCCATTTGTCTGGTGGAGTGGGATAGTGCACTGTAAGTAACTGCAATAGTGGGACACGTGTCGATTGGCGATAGGCTGTAAGAATCACACCTCTCCCACATTTTAGTCCATGACTAGACGTGCTATAACCGTCTGTTCGTGCTAATAATTGTCAGCTCGAAATGATCGATTCGGTCGAACAAAGACACGGGAAACGACCGCGAGTTATCTTGAGCAAGAAGCCTCAAAACCACCAAGAGATCGAATTAAGCAAACAATACAGACCATCACGTCGATTGGGCTCCAGTCAATAGATTTTACTTGATCCGTTCAACTAGTATCAACATTGGGCCGCATGGGCCCATCGACAATTTGGACCTGACTAAATTACACCCCAATAGTTGTTTAAAAGCGCTGTAGCATATGAGACTTTATATTGTATCAAATTTTTTGCTTTTTTACTATAACTGCTGAGAGTTTTACACTATTTGTTGATTCTAACAAAGAGCCAAACACCCTGACGCATTCCGTTGGTTGACAAATTTAACCCTGAACGATTTTAATTTTGACATTTGGACCCTAGTCTGGCAAGGAGCTAGACTCTTGGATCGGATCCTACTTGAAGCATTCCACCATGAATAAGAGTCTTGAGTTGGATAGGCAATATAGATAGGAACTTCTATCTATAGGGCATCTTAGAACTCTTGCGTGCAAGGAGATCTATTAGATGTCGAGATTCGAGGCGCCATGATCTTTCTCTTTCGAACAATAAAAGGCACTGCCCTTTCTTCTACTTTCAAAGGTAGGGAATTGTATCAACCATCGCTCAGCGAGTTATTTATTGCTTCCAAAAATTGTCCTAACCACTTGTGAGTATCATTCCACTATTGGTTAACAGTGTAACATAAAAAGTAGTTCCCACTTATGACCTGAACGATTTCAGCACCTCTCTCTCAATGAGAAGTGGAACTCGAAGCATTATTTTGTAAATAGTGCTAGAGACACTAACTTTGATCCTTACTCTTTACATCAATTTTTGAGGACTTGTTTTTTCATTGGCAATTGCAATTTTTTATCATCAATGAAAAAATTAAATTCCAATGAACAAATGACAAAATATTCAAGATGCAAAAATGGGGAAAATTTTCACAAACTTTTATGTCAAGCCTGCCATACATCAACAACCATGCGAGTAGCATTCCCACCATGGTGACAGCCATGCTTTGGATGAGTGGGGCACGTGAGGGCCCATGGGCTACCATGCCCTATCTCACGTGACCAAACAAGGCAAACCTTATTAACGCCACTTTATGTCCAATTGATGTTGGGTTGAGGTTAGGGGATGTATATACATATGGACATGAGAAAGCTTCCCTTTCATGTTGGATGTAGATGGACGTGGCTCATGTGGCCCGGTTCGTTGCTTGTCTCTCTCCAACCGGAGGTCGGTCGGGTGTGGTCCTAATGCATGGACATGAGAAAATTAAATTTAAGAAAGAAATATTTTTTGTTGGATTGTCACTGAGAAAATCAACACTTATATATTGATGTGTTTTCATTTCCTTTGTCATTTTCATGTGCTTGTCTCTCTTTGACATTGCCAAGTTACCAAACCATGCAATTGAAATTTGACAAAAAAAACTATTATTGTTATTATTATTTGGGGGGAATTCTTGAACAACGGATAGGTTCTTATGGACTTTTATGCATGGCATTTTTGGGTTGAGCCAAGAGGAAAAAACATCAAGGATTTTTTGCTTAAAAGAAAATTTTCTTGTAGACTTGAGTAATATTGCTCTTTTGGATTGCAAGTTTTGTAGTTCTAGGTACTATGTAGTGCCTTTTAAAAAAAAAGCAAATAGGATTTTTTTTTTATACTCTCCTTTCTTTTCCTATGTTCTTGCAAGTTTAAATTATGATATTAAGTTGTAATTTATTATTGCAATTTTTGAGTTCTAGTGTTCTTCCATGAAGGGCTGATTATAGAATGATAAGAAAAAAAGAGAAAAAAAAAAAGGTTTGTTCTTTTAGTGCTGTGTTTGAGAACAATTCATAAGAAGGTTCCAAAAGGTCCATCATAATTAGTTGTTAATTTATTGTATCTTTCTTTCTTTTTAGTTTTTTTATCTTCTTTCTTTGTATTAGCAATGTAGAGCTTTGGAAGCTTTTTCCTTCCTTATTTCTTTGTATTAGCAATGTAGAGCTTTGGAAGCTTTTTCCTTCCTTATTAAATAATGTAAAGCTCTCACATACTACAATAAAAAGCAAAAAATTACTACCTCTTATATATTATAATGTTTGGAATTACAACCATAGTTCTACCTATACTTTCTAAACTCTCAACAAGAGATAGGCATACATATATGTACGCTTTTGTGAACATCTCCAACTTCTAAAACTGAGGTCCACTTTCACCGGTTGTATATGTAGGGGTACCAAAAAGAAGTCAGTTGGAGTTGCAGCAGCCAATAAGGGCCCCAAATTCTAGTACTGCACAAAATAATGCAAATAATTGTAAATTTTAATGATTTCAGTAGAAGATTTTTTTCCCTTGTAACACTGGCCTTTTATAAACAAAATTCTTGTAGTTATTTTTTTAAGTTATTATTATATATTCATTTATAATAAATATCATATTATACTTCACACTTACACATATATAGTATTGGATGGAAAACACACTGAAAGATCATTTCATTAAGTTTTTGCATATATAATCTGTTGGTTTTTAATGTTTCTGTTGCAGAGGTACTACAAGCTTAACATTTGAAAATCTTAGAAACTATTAACGTGTTTTTTGAAAAATTAAGAGACAAAGTGAGATAATTAATATCTTTGAGGACGAAATATTCTATCGAAATGTGCTAAAGATTAAGCTACGCATAACGTTTGCAAATTTAAATAGAATATTATTGCAATAATAGACTTGCATTAAGACAAGTATTGTTAGCTAGAGCCTATTATAAACCTACACTACAAGGCTTCCCGACTCTCCCAAGTGACATTGAAACACCTGTGAGTTCATATATCACTTCGAGTACAAGCAAAGCTAGTTAATTAATCAATGTGGGGGACAGGACAAAGGAAGTTTTTGGTACTGTCAACGAAAAAAATTTATTGTGCCCTTTTGGAAATATAACAACCAATCAAAATGATCAAGTCAAATGTTAGTTCTTTCTTGCTTTTTTTTTTTAACAAAAATTACTGATATTAGAAGTGTCAAATATAAAAAGTAGTATTTTGTTAAGTACTGGTTATTCGGGGTATCTATCAATATACATTATTTACTAGAGGTCCTCAAGTGAAAAAAATTGTATACCATATACCTATTATCCATGGCTAGAGTTTTAAAAAGAATCCAAGTGCTAATAACTCCAATCCATCACCTTCAAATAATTTAAAAAGTTCTTGGGATGCCTTTGGATACCAACCATTATTTCATGATATGAAATACTAATGAAAAAAAGAAAAAAAAAAATCAACCTGAAGTAAATAATCTATATGCGTGTTTGTCTTGGAAAAGAAGTTCCCACATCAAATCCTTTATATTTGCACAATCTCTCTTACTCCTACTTATTCTGTTTCATTCTCTGCATCAATGTCCGTCTCAAGCATGTTTATTGTTTGTGCAATACTGAAGGAGACAAAGGCAGGCCCACTTAGAAGACAATCGTCACCGGTCCAGGCCCATGTGATTTCAGACAATGCATTGCCCATTACCGCTTTATCTGAATATGATTGCAGGACACGAGTGTTGTTTCTCTCTACATTCATTAATGCTCGGTTCTTCCGTAATTTAACATAAAATTGCAACAATAATAAAATAAACTAGCTATTCAGTAATAATATCTTATGCAAAGACAAAAAGTTAATTGTGATGGCAATTTTCAAGGACTTCATAAATTTTCTCCATGGTTTTTGTTTATTAAAATGTTACATATGCAAAACCCTTGTATTGCTAAAAGGCTCTTCCTCTTTTTCTGCAGATATTGTCTCTTTTGGTCTATTTAAAAAAATACTTGTTATCCTAATTTTCTATTTTCTTAATAGTTTGTGTCAATAATTCTTTCTTATTTCTCTTGGTCAAATTGAAGAAGGCTCCAAAGATTTGGCCTTATGCTCCTTGGTGATGCTTTTCTACTAGTGATGCTCTATGTACAGTATGGCTATTTTTAATCAATGATATTCTCACATCCACACTTAGCATCACTTTTAGAATCCACTGAGACCACAAGTAAAATAGAAAATAACTCATCTATATTCTAGTAAAGAATCTCGAACATCTATATATGTCAAACATACAACCCCAATATTTAAGAGAACTAAGCACAGACACAAAAAAATCAAACTTTCAACAAATGAAAGAGAGCCATAAAGTGATCATCCCTTGTTGCTATGCCACGGCCACCATAGGTGGTTATATAAAGTAAGGCTCTTAAGTCTTAACCTCTAACTTTTTTAAGGTAGCCAAAGAAATTATATTTAAGTGGCCAGGTGTGGGGTGAGGGTTAGAAATAAAACTCTTACCACTCTTAAACTCATGTCCACAAGGCAAAGGGGATTTTTTATTTTATGTAGTACACACTGCAACATTCTACATGGGGACAAAAATGAGACACCCCATCTGGAAGATAACATTCAAAAAGAACTGATTAAGGCTCATTTGGTATCAATGAGAATGCTATTCTCTGAGCTCCACGCTATCCATTTCATGCAAGACTGCAGGGGACAATGATGCTGACCCCCATAAATCAAATTAGACAGGTAAAATTACTAGCGTTTCAGTCACTCATTGTCGGTGCTGCACCACAAGTATGACCTAGTATCTATACAGCAATCTGTACTGTACTACTCTTTCTACATCTATATATAGTTGAGTAGTTATTGAGGAACTTGACATGGAAAGAAGGATAATTGAATATCTGTAAAGCAAAGAAGTTCTTCAGAATATGGCTATGCTTCCATGCAAGCGCATTGTTATTGCAACTCTTCTATCGTTTTTATTCATCTCTATCACAGCTAGAGGTAAGATTTCTTCTAAAATTATATACACTCACTTCTACGGCATCATTTTTGGATTTTGAAACTCGACACTAAATTTGTTTTTTTGGGTTCTTTATCTTATTGGCAGCAAGGATTTTGCAAGAAGTTAAAGTTAGTGATGTAGCTAAGAGGGGCAATCAAGCCAGTGAGCTGGCTAAAAAGAGTAATGTTAATAAGTTGGTAGCCAACGAAGATAGGGAACTCGACAGCGATGAATTAGCGGAGATGGACTACGCATCTGCAGGAAAAAATCCTCCGATACATAACTGAAGGTCCAAGAATTTTGTTGAGAAAAAAAAAAGGATAAGTTCAACTTCAATGATTTTGTTATTATAATTTTCAACTTCTATAGCTTGAGTGAGTGCACACATGGTTTGGTTCATAGGAAGAATAGAATTAGATTGGAGAAAAGACAAAAAGTAATTCTAAATTATGGTAACAAATGTTTTAGGACTAGGGTCTCCATTTATGGGTGTTTTGTAGAGTGATGTGGATCAAACAAGGCTTTCAAGGCTGGAGAATTAAGACATTGTTGACTGTAATATGGAATGGAAATGCAATACTTTTCTATTAATCGCTTCCAATGTTCAACTAAATTTCTGATTGCTTCAACTAAACATCCATTTTGCTAAGTTCATTACTTGACTAGAACAATAACTGGATAAAATTTTTGACTGAAGATCGAAGATCTACAAGGGGTAGAATTCTCCGCGAGTTCTTTTGCAACTTGTCTTAGTTATGGTTCGGACAGGCTCTCGAAAAACTCCACGTGAAAACTATGGCAGCCCAAATCTCAGCCACTAAATGATAGAAAGAGACAATTTCGATGTTAAATAAAAAATTGTTAGTTTTTTATCATCCAATGGTTAAAATTGAACTGCGTAAAATATCCCAAAAAATGGATGTGGTATACTTTCTTCTAAATCTTTGTTATTTGTCTCAAGATGGAAAATTGTTCTAGAAATGACGTCTTTTCTTAGACTAAGAAGATGATAACAAGATCAGCTTGTACAACCATATATATGGTAAAGCTTGTTTGGTGGAAGGAAAAAGGGGAAGAAGGAGGGAGAAAAGTGAAGGGATTAATGTTCAATTTCCGTTCTCAATCCATGACAAATAGGAGCTCGAAATTTCCTATCTAACTCTCTTTTTTTTCTTTTTTTTTTTTTAGTGGCTCCATTTCATGCCTTATTTTTTTGAGACCATGATTATTTAACACGAGAGGGAAAAAAAGAAGGAAGAATATATCCAGTGAGCAATTTAAATCCTTAAAAGAACTTCAATTTTGCTCTCCTCAAATATGAACATATTGGAAAAGTGAATCATGCCAGGCACGATAAGGGAAAAGCGCCCCCTTTTTTTTGTTTTCCTAAGATTATATATCTATTCTAAGATGGACAGAAGCTATAAAGTGAACAATGAATATGCGATAAAAGCATAAACTTATTATGAAATATGAACTAACTAGTATCCTTCCTTGGTCAAAATGCCTTTTTTTTTTCATCTGTATTATGTTTATGTGTAGATAAAGCCTTGAATTTTCTTCTAAAGTCACTTTGAGATTCCAATTCTCTAAAAGTGGTATTACTAAATTCACCAGTATATACGTAAATGGAACATGGAAATTGGATAAGCTAAATGATATCCAGGCTACTACAATCAACACAATTCGTCAAGTTGTTATTTAGCCGCACTTAATTTTTGTGAAGACATTCAACCATTTCTTTTCTAGGACCAAAAAAGTTGATTTCTCTTAAAAAAAAAAAAAATGTCTTAAGCTTAAAGCATATGGTAGTATTTCCTGGGAAAGAAAATATTGCAATCACAAGATCTGTGATAGAGACCTGAAAGGCATCTTTGATGGTGCTGATCTGAAGCCGTAGTAATCAAACAAGGTATATACACTTGGAGAAGGCATTGAAAGAATCTATCTGATTGAGAAAGAACATTTTGTGGCAAAAGCTGCAAAGCTGTCAAAATGGGTTGAGCCAAACAGATCGACCAGTGGCACGTTTCATTAACCTGATACCCAACCCAACTTGCATAAAGACCTAGGCCAGCTAGGCCTAGCCCCGCCTCCCTAGACTATCGGGATAGGTTTGACTCTATTTTCCCTATGATGGCTTGACTCGTTCTGTTCCCTTAAGCGGGCCATGCCATTTGTTTTCACGGCCGCACGTGTGGGGCGGGATAGCCCTTTTTTACAGCTCTAGCAAAGGGCACTTGCTCTAAAATTCTTGCACCAAGTCTAACGAGGACTAAGACAACTCTGGACAACAACTTCTTGGCACGATATAAGGTAAAACGGAATCACAATTTCTTAGACTATATCACCTTATCTAAGTAGCAACATAGTCCAGCTATAATGGTCTTAAGTGACTCTCAGACCTTTGATGCTCTACACTTTTTTCCTTTGAAAGTCTAAGGAATTTTTCCTGTAGTGAGAGAGCACAAAGATTTATTTATTATTATTTTTTTAAGCCTTATAAGATTCTCCATTCACTTGTTTAGATTTTCTCTTTATATGTCAATTTAGAACGCATAGAATTCTAAGAATATTTTGCAAAATAAAAAGATGAGCTAAGATGGTCACATTCTCTAGTTTTCTTATTTTTCCTGATTGCCGTCTTAAATTTTTTCAATTACTATATTTACATAATTTTTTTTACCCAAAACTCATATTTAAAACTTAAAACCTTGAATAAACAAAAATACGACTATATTATTGTATAAACTCATCATTTTTGGAATTGTATAGGCCGTTTAAAAGAATTGTTAGAACCAACAGTTTTTGTTTGAAAACTGCAGTATGTAAGAGTTTTATACTGTTTATAGTTACCATTCTTTCCAATGACCCAATAAACTTTTAAGAGTGAGTTAGACTCTATGATTAACAAAGGCAAAAGAAATAGACAAAATGTAAAAATCGTATTATTGTGATTTTAGTTCATTTTTTATATGAACTCATGCACTCCTAAAGGAAAAGAAATTCCACACTTCCCCATTTACCATGATAGGCATGATATCTTAAATATGGATGATTGATGATTATTTTATTTGTCGTTCTGCTGCCTGTTGATGCTTGGCTTGCTCAGCTGGTGATTAACGTCACATGCGGCTGCGCACGATGGTCGGACTGCCTTCCCTGCTCATCTTGACTTCTCGAAGTAGACCTGCACAAGAAGAGCAAACACTTTAGAGATCAAAGGGGGACACTAGTATGGTGCCAATCAAGGGCTCTTTGATGCTCAAGTCATGTACTTGTTTGGCCGATATTGGGATTAGGGTTAAGTGAGAAAGTCCACGTTACCTTTAGGTGGAGTAAATACTTTCAATTTACAGGCAACCACTTGGATTGTGGGTTAGGTGGGTTTGACTTATGACCCTATATCCAATTAGGTGGTGTCAGATGGTATGTGACAAATATCACGATCCCAGCAGAAAGTTAGATGTCCATCTGAGGGTTGATATGAAGCCATGTATTGACCTTACGTGATGAGTTGTTGCCTGGGTGCAGGTCATGCATGTCTGACTTGAGCGCATTTTCTTCCTGAGGAGCCGACACCTTGCACATAGCCAATGGAGGCCTTGTGCAGTACCTCAGGAGAAGGCGCCAATTAGAAGGAAGTTATGGATTTGTCTATAAAGGTTATGGCAGAGCAAGGCAGCCAGACAGCCGTAGAGTGGTCTCTAGGAAAGTGTGCCGAGCATACCCCTAGCAATAGCCCTCAGTGCACCTAGTCGGTGCTCGATTGGGTGTACTATGCTGGAAGGGTTGGTTGGCTGAATATAGTCTTCGGATTTATCTTTAGGATGCTAGAATCTAAGGGGACATGTGGTCAAGCTCAACTGACACGTGTCAGTCTATGATTGGTTGTTTCCTTAATAGGTGTAACCATCGCTTCTCTTTGATTTCTGCGCCCAATCTTCAACTATAAATAGGGGTCGATACCCACCCTTTCAACACACATTGCTTTCGAGTTTATGAGAAATTTCATTTTAGCTACTGAGCAGAAGCATTGTGATTGCAAGGAACTTTTTAGACTTGACCAATCAATCTCAAATAGGTAATTCTAAACACAAACATGAGTGACCTTTGCCATTCCCAGAATTGGTTAGTAGACATCTCCTGGTCAGACGAGAGCATAAAGACCGACCGAGCAAGGTTCGAGGATAGGGTAGCATGGGGATAGTATTCAGGCTAGAAGGGGTGGCTTGATTTGCCTAGATCCTTAGTTTAGGGTGTGAAACAGCCCCTGAGAGGGAATTTCTAGATTTGCTTAAGGGCATAATCCCTACTAGGCTATGTAGGGGCGAGGACCCTTACATCGGGACAGCCACTGCGAGCACGTCCTAGGTAACCAAACATGATTATGCTCGCCTGACAGCTACCGCGAGTAGGCCGAGCTCCTCTGACCGAGACGGTGCAGCAAAAACTCCCATAATGGGAGAATTGACCCTCGATAAGCCTGTTCTGAGGAAAGGCAACCAATCTAGGGAGGCATTGACACCAAGGACGAGACAAGAGTTCAAAGTATGGTGGTTAATTGGGTATGCTGACCCAGCCATGTGTTAGCAATGGGGTATTCATCGGCAATGATGTAGACATGGCTGGAGAACCTTCGTCAAAATTTTGAGATCCTTGATGATGTCACTATAATTTTGCTAGTAGCTAGAGACACACTTGTAGGGCCGCTAGAGGGATGCATGACCTTGTATGCAGAATTTTTCCAAGCAGGGCTCTGTTTCCCACTTCACCCTTCTCTACGTTGGGCATTGAATGATTTGAATGTGTGCCCTGCTTAGCTCAATCTGAATTGTTATTAGTCCTTGATCGACATGTACGTTTTATGGATGTATATCTATGTGACCAAGATACCATGAGAAGATTTAAGCAAGTGTTCAAGATGAAGAAACTTTCTGGGTAGGTAGGATGGTACTATTTCATCAGGTTCGTAAAGGATTTTATCCTCAGCAACCCCAACTCGGACAAGTTATAGAAGTTTGAGTGGTTCTATGTCAGGGGAAGATGGTTATCTTGGCTCGAAAAGGTAGTACTTGTCGATTAGGCCATGCCCACCAAGTTCGAGTAGGGACACATATGGTTGAAGAAGCTGTGGGCTCCGAAGAGACTTGCCGTAGCTATTAAGTATTTGTTGACAAAGCCCGCGGCCATCCAACAATAGGCTTTTTGTTGCGTAAGGCCAATCTGCCAATTACGACTAGTTTAGGGGGTCTAGCTTGACCCACTTACTCGGGCAGTTGAGCAAGTGGTAGTAGCGAGGTGTGACATCGCCGACATACCTAGGCCGAGCACTTACTGAGCTAGGTGGCCAATGAGGGAGCCATCATCGTCCAACTCTGAGGACTCTTCTAGTGGCTCCTTTGGTTTGGGGTCGCCCATCGCCGATGAATACCTTGGGGATGTGATGAGGCTGCTCTACCCAAAAGGCCAACTCAAGATCGGAGATTTATCTTGAGGACAACTCTCTTCTTCTTTTTTTTTTAGTTCTTTTCTTGACCTACTTTTAACTTGCCTCTTTTTTCTTTTTTTGCAGACATGTTAGCTTGCAACCTTTCCAACGAGGATAGGCTCTAAACAATGGCAGAACTCCAATGCTACAGTAAGGACAAAGGTGTGGCCTGGTGAAAGAGAAAGAGGGATGAGCAGGTCAAGCCGTCTAAAGCAATGGTCCTGCCGAGCACCTTGTTGTTCTTGCAAGTGTTGCAAGGGCCTTCTACTAGTCGAGATGCTCCTCCTCCTCCACTTGCACTAGCTGTAGTCCCTCTGATCAAGCGGTGGAGGAGGCGTCCCCCTATGCACCCTTCTATAGTTGAGTGCCTTGGGGAGGTCGTGCCTAAGGAGGACTACTTCATCTCCATCTGGCATCAGTCCTACCAAGACTATTATGATATGGCTTTTTGGTAGATCATTTAGGTGAGTTCGGTCTAGAATTTTGATATTCTTTGCCTTAGCATTTTGGGTTACATTCACTAACTTCCTTGTTTTGCAGGCCTACGTGACCTTAAAGATTGCCGATCTCAAGGCCGAGCACCAGGCCAACACAAACGAGGTAAGGCCGACAAGGTCGTTGAGGAGAAGAAGGAGGCTGAGAAGAAGCTAGAGGAGAGTGCTGGCAAGCTAGCTTGGGTCAAGGCTAACCTGGAGGCAGTCGAGGTGGAGGCTAGTCGGGCATAGGAGGAGGCCCAAAAGGCTTGAAAAGAGCTCAGTAGGCTCGAATGGACAGCCTTGGGGCACAAGAATAGGTGCGGATGGCAAGGGAAGAGCATGAAAGGATCCTTTGGAAGGAACTGCTTGGCAGACTGAACCAGGTAGTGGAAGACTTCAAGCAATCTAGCGAGTTTGTTGAAAACTACTACCTCAGGATGAAGGACTTATAATAACACCTCATGGCAAAACTTCCTACGGTAGCCATGATGGATTGATCACTCATGGTCAATCCCGAAGAAGAGAAGGAAGGCGCCACAGACAAGGAGACCTCAGCTCCAGTTGATTGGGATTGTGTCGAGTAGGAACTGCCTGTCGGCCAAGCAATCATCGATCTGGATGCCAAAAAGGCTGAGGATGAAGCCCAACCTTAGGTTTAGGGGTTCCAGTTCTTATTCTCCCTTATCTTCTCTTTTCATCTTTTTCTTATGCCCATGTATGGGAGGAGCCTTGTTATTGTACCTCCCCCTAAACAATTTATTTTAATAATAATTCAAATTTTCTAAGGGTGTTACTCATAATTATTAATTTGTTATTTTTATTTATTTGTATGTTTTTTTTAATCAATCAAAAGCATGTTCTGGTCAGGTCAAGTCAGGTTATGTATGGTGCTATATTACCCTAGTACCCCTTTATACTTGTTGAGTCCTTTAGGATTCATACAAGTTTGACTGTCATCAGGAGTTTTGGTCCTCGAGTCTTAACCAATGCACTGTATGACCAAGTTGGATAGTCCGTGGTGTAGTTGGACTGGTGAATTGGTGTTTCAAGTTCACCTATGGTCGGGCTTTACATCAGCCAACCCTTCAGTTTGGAGTTAATGGCTTTCTCCAAAGTTGGAGTTAGGGAAGGGCGGGCTGAGCTAGACTTGTGTCATCATCTCGGCCCATATCATATACTTTTCTACTCGAAGGAATGCTTGAACTTGTATCTTCATTGATATATGCTTTCTATACATTTGTGTCCTACCCAGGTTAGTAGATCTTTACATTCTCTTACAAAAAGAATATCAGGGCCAGAGGTCAAAAAAGGTGGTCTAGCTCCCAAGTCAGTGGTAGAATTTCTTTATGTGCTTGGCAATTCCATAGATAGGCAAGCACATTTCCTTCGGTGTTTGCAATTTTGTAGTGTTTGGTCCTAGGATGTCAACCACTCTGAATGGGCCATCCTATTTAGGTCCAAAAGATCTGAGCCTGGGCTGTTGGATGATCATTTTTTTTTAAACCAAGGTTTTATGTTAATATGCATGAACAATTTTTAATAAGCGGCACTCCCTATTCTATATGACATGTATTTGTAAACAAGCAAAGCAACATGCAAAGCCATAAGCAAAGCTGTAATATTATGGTTCTATCCTAGAGAAAAGAAAAATAAATATTACAAAAGATTAATCGAAATATATTATCGATTCTTTATCTTTGTATCTTCAAGTTGTATTCTTCTTCATGTGGCATCCATCTTCAAGTCTTCAATCTCACATAGATCAAATGCTTCATTTTTTTGGTCATCATAAAATTTCATGTTTCTTAGAATTGTCTCAAAAATATAATCAAAACGGCACCAAAAAATGCACATTTTCTAAAAACTCACAGCTCTCTGTCGGCCTGCCTCTCTGTGTCATCGGCTAGTTGGTCGAACCCATTGGCTTATCGAACTTGAGAGTTTGGCTTGCCACCAGAGCTGACAGAATCCTGACCCACAGACGGCCTGCCAAACTAGAAGTTCAGCTTGTCGATCTGCAACCATTGGCATGCCGAACTTGTGGGTTTGGCCTACTATCCGAGCTGAATTCACATTTTTCCAAAAAATAATTTTTAAGCAGTTTTCAATCTTATTTTCAGTAATTCAAAAATATAAAATTTTAAAAACTTAGGAAAAACCAATGGAACTACTATCATCCATCTTCTAGATCCGTCTTCATTCTCAATGATTATTTAATTACAAAATTCTTACAAATTTAAAATTAAATAATAATTCCTAGACGGTGATGATAGAGTGCCATCTAATTACATGAAAAACCTAAATATACATTTTAACCTCTAAGGAACCGAACTGGCATAAATTAATTAATTAATAAATAATTAAATAATAATTTACTATAATTAATTAATAAACATTTATCGTATAATCTCATGACAATATATAAATATATAAAAACCCTAGTGTGCCAACTCCCTAAAAATTATATTTAAGCATAAAAGAGAATAAGATCACATAATCTATGTATATAGCATGATCACAAATTTGTAAATTTACATAAAAGCCATGGCTTTGATACCAATTGTTAGAAAAATGAGTACGTAGCGGAATTTTAAAAATTTGTAAATCAGGGTATTTTCTAAAACACAAGTTTGGCATGCTATATACATAAATTAATCATATCTTACTAACCTTTTGTGTGCCAAAGAGCAACCACAATCAGTGAAGAGAAGAATGTTCTAGAAGAGCCTCAACCAATTAGTCTTTTTTGCTATTTTCTATCCATGATCGGACTGTGTATGGATACACATCGTACAGCTCTTCCTCTGGTGACTCTCCTTCTAACCAATTCAGAAGACATAAAGTTGAGGTTCTTAATTGTGAACAATAGCTAGCTCTTAGGGAGGTTTAAGTTTCTTACACTAGAGCACTTACTCTATACTTCTCAATTGATTTAAACAACTAAGAAAACTCACCCCTATTTATAGAGATCAGACCTAGGGCTAATCATTATCATATAAAGCCTCAAAAATTCAAATCTAAATCAACTTTTGATGAAAATCACGTTTGAAATTCGTAATCAGATAATCTTTATATCGACAGTTCAAAATTATATATTGGCTTGCCGAACTTACTTCATCGGCAGACTGAACTAGCAGATCAGCTGGCCGAACTTGCGATAATATGATTCCTAAGAATCTTTTATTTTCCACATGAGATTCTTTAGATAAAGCCTCAGTTTTGATTCAAATAACCCAATAAAAAGTTATTTGATCAAAACAACCATATCTTGATAATCTCATAGAAAATAAATATTCCTGATAATTCAATATATTAATCTTGAATTAATTTACAAAATTAATTCAATCGATAAACAGGCATGAATTTTCTGATCCTATCAAATTTCAACCAATCTAATAATTTAACATAAGTCACTAATTTATTGGAAAGGCACACCGTATCGTTACATGATTTATTATGAGCCAGCAAAGAGGGACTTGATGGACCTATATAGTTCAAACTCCAATAATTATAAAATATAATATCCCAAATATATATTTTATAATTATCAACTCTAACGCTACTCTACTAAAAGCTTAGAGCTGCATTCTTGAATTGTATAAAATTACAAAGCTCTAAATAAACTAAGTGTCTATGACTTATCATAATGTGTCATAACCCCATAGGATATTCATAATCAGCTTAAGAATAAATTCCATCTTACCTTCTCAATTATTTTTATCTTACGTTATGTTATCTCACCATTGGAAAACTTATTATCCAAAGATAGTACACTATTCGTTTACACTTATGCATCCAAGTGGTTGAGCACTCTAGTATTCCAATTACAAGATAATGCATGTAAGAGAAAATATCATTAACTCTACAAAAAGAGCTTTGGATTTTATATCTATCAATAACAGGTCTAAGCCATTAAGAATCATGTCTCCAACACACTAGTATACGGGTCATCATAAAGTCAGGATGTCACCCTTTGGTACATCAAAAGATATAAGTAAAGATAACAGTCCCATTAGTCATTTTAGGATTAAGACACAACACATATGATTGTCTAAAATGAATTAATTTGCTCAGAGAGAATGAGTAATCCACATCTGATCCAATGCATTATCACCTATGACAATGTACCAATGTTTCTACTCGTGGAGTTCAACTTTGATTGCCAAGACAAGCCATCTCCCATAAGGGATGCAGACAACATAACAATCTTAGCGTGAATAAAGCACTCAACTTTATTCCCTCTATTGCAGATCATATGATTTAGGCCATCGCCTTTAAGATTCATGTCTTTCGCGTAATCTGTCCATCACATGCTTGATTCTTAAAGGTTTAGACTGACAGTCTCAGGCTTTTGTTTGCTTGTCATACATTCAACAAATATGAACGTAAAGAGGACAACATTTGCTACATGAACAATAAATGAACTCTTTATTGATAAAATGTCTCTAAAAACATTTTACAACATTTTACTCTTAGGGCATCATGTCTAACACTTTGAGCCTGTTAAAAATTGATGCTCGAGAGCCTTGAGGGGAGCAGTTGCGACCATCCTAGGGACCAAGTTGACATTCTTGACTAGCCAGTTGTTTCCAAACTCACCTTTGGAGGCCTGTGATTTGTCTTGCATGGAGCCTCCTTCATTCTGAGAGCCACCCTTCGGCCCTACTTGACCACTTACTTGGTCTTCTAGGGCTAGAGAAAGGAGAGTGTGGAGGGCTATTGTGCTTATTGTTGCTATTGTTGTTAGGCCATTTGTTGTGTAAGTAGGCGCATCACAGTCGTCAATTTGTAGATTAGGTCTTCTACGGTCGAGGTTGCTTCGCCTCTATTGCCCCGGCCACCTAATTTAGACCTAGCTACTCAAGGCCTCTTCCAAGGTCTATTCTGGTTTTGATTCTGGGCATCCCCTGACCCTTCCTATCAAGAAGCCTTATCTCGAGTATTTCCTCTCGTAGCCATGTTGAATACGGTTGTCAATGAATGTGGGTGTTAAGAAAAAGAATGTTGGAAAGGTGCAAGGCCCTTCTTCTAGTGCCCAATTGTTGATGCTTGGCTTGCTCAGCTGGTGATCAATGCCACGTGTGGCTGTGCATGGTAGTCGGACTACCTTTCCTGCTCGTCCTAGCTTCCTAAAGTATGTCTGCACAAGAAGAGGGAACACCTCGGAGATCAAAGGGGGACACTAGTGTGGTGCCAGCCAAGGGCTCTTCGATGCTCAAGTCAATTACCTATTCGACGAAGATCGGGAGTAGGATTAGGTGAAAGAGTCCATGTTACCTTTAGGTGGAGTAAATGCTTTCAATTTATAGGCAACCACTTGGACTTGGTATTAGGTGGGTTTAACCCATGACCCATGTGTCCTATGAAGTGGTATTAGATGGTAGGTGACAACTGTTATGATCCTAACAAAAGGTTAGATCTCCATCTGAGGGTTGATATGAGTTGTTGCCTGGGTACAGGCCATGCCTATTCGACCTGAGCACATATTCTTCCCAAAGAGTCGACACTGTGCGCAGCGGCCAATGGAGACCCTATAGAGCACCTTGAGAGAAAGCTCCGATCAGAAAGGAGTTGTAGATTTATATATAAAGGCTCCGGCTGAGCAGGCGGCTAGACAACTATGGAGTGGTCTTCGAGAAAGTAACTCTTAATGCACCTAGTCGATGCTCGACTGAGTGTACTATGTCGAAGGGGTTGGTTGACTGAAGATAGTCTTCGGATTTATCCTCAGGATGTTGGAATCTGAGGGGACAAATGGTCAAGTTCGGCTAACATATGTCAGCCCGTGATTGGTTGTCTCTAGGAAAGTATGCTAAGCACACCCCCACACTGCCCAAAAAAACTAAGCAAGTTTGCTTGGCATTTGTTGCGCATCATTCAAGTTAGCTAACCTCAAGTTAAAAAATTGAGAAAACTGCATGTTATGGCACGCTTTTAAAAGATATGCTTATTTGTGACACACTTAGAAAAGTTTATGTTATATTATCATTCATATTGCATGTTAAGTTATGCCATAAATGAACATTTATAGCCTTTATAAAAAATAAATCTTAAAAGATGACGTTTATGAAAATTCCTAAAAAAAATTAGTAGGAATTTCAGTACTTCTATTGGAGTCGAGATCTATTGTACAAGTTTTCTGTCTTCTTAGCTATCTCACCATTATTTATTTGACACATCATTTAAACTTAACAATCTAACTACATAAATAGGACTTAAACATTAAAAGTATCTAAGCAATTCACTTAGTATCAAAACTTAACTGGGAGTACAACTAAAGAGACATAAAAAATATGACAGCAGATCTCGACTCCTTCCATTGGTATGCTAGACAAACACTTCTTAAATGAACATACCCTTTTCGTTTTGTGATAGCTCTTGAGCTTCTTGAAGAATATACTATAGACCCGTTTCAGATAACTTGTGTTTTTGCTTTTAATCAAGTAGAAGAAGAGAAGTATAAGCTTGAGCTTTTAAATTAGTGTTTGGATATATAAGGCCTATTTGGCACAGCATCTGCTTGTGCTTTTAGTTAGCAGAAGAAATTAAGCAAAAGCCAGTAAGTGTTATAAAAATGTTATTGGTCAAGATGGTTTCTATTTTTTAAGTTACAAAAATATTATGTTTAAGCTTTATGTATTATTTATTTTAAAAAAAAGCTTCATGTATTGCTAACACTCTATGCAAATTTCAAAGTCTATTTTAGAAGTGTTTTTTTGATAAGCCATATTTTGTGACTTTGATAGGAAGCTCTTTTAGAAAGCAAAAAAACTTTTGATAGATTATTGAAATACTTTTAAAAGCAGCTTTTAGACTCAAAAAGGTAAAAGCAGCTTTTAGAAAACTCTTCCAAATAGGGCCATAGTATACAGAAAAGTGTTTTTTATTTCAAAAAAGCTTTTAAATCTATTTGATTAAATAAATCAAAAGCTCTTATTGGTATAAAAAAGTAATGTAATTTAAAAATATGAATGGAATTCTTAATTTATTATTCTTGAAAAAAATGTCAAAAATATAAATAAAAAAGTTTTTCATAAGCACTTTTTCCATAAGCACTAAATGATTAGTTTTTCTCAAAAGTGTTTATGAAAGCCAAAAGCATCCAATACATGTCAAAAAGTAGTTTTTTGAAGCAAATAAGCCAAAAATAGTTTTTTTAAGCCATTCTAAATAGGCTCATAGATTATATTAAAACAAGGACCTAAATTTCCAATAATTTAAGTCAATAGCCTAAATAATTTACTTTTGGTTCAAATTTTATAAGAAAATACACTAATAATTTTGGTTAGAACCACATAATATGTTCCAATTGTATTCCCAAATAGGCTATAGTTTTTACTTCCTAGATCAGAAAACCTTCTTAAGTTGCATAGAATGGGGAGCACCAAAAGAACAAAAATGTTAAACTCCAAGGGTTTTAGAGTGTATGTTTTTTAACCCAGATTCAAGCACATAATACGATGTCATTAGCAAGAATTTAGTAATATCAAAGTGTGAATTTTTTTATTTGTTGTCCACATGAAAATGATTTTATTGAGGTAGCTCAAGCCTAATTTTGTGAATATTATTGAGTCTCAACTTGAAATGAAAAAAGAATCAAAGCAACATAATCCCAAAAGTAATCACCACTAAATTTTTTTAAAGAAACCAAAGTAAAATAAATAAACTATTAAATAGCTCGTTATCTTTTGATGCCTAGTGGAAGCACATAAAAACTTTCAATGAATAGAAATGAGTTGTATTGGAAACGAAAACAGAGAAGAAGGAATAAGTGGTCTCACTTAGTTGCAAGTTCAATAAAGCAATGACTTTTAAAAAAAATGAAAATTCTCAAACTAAATAGAAAGAGTCAATCATGTATATATTGGTTTCTTTCTTTTCTTTTCTTTTTGTTTTCCTAATTGTAAAATCAGGTACAACAAAATTAAAAATAATTCTATTTTTAAATAAATTAAATAGATAAATAAATTACCAAACTATTAAAATCACATGCCAATTACTAATTAGTCAAGTAAAATTACAATACTTGTTTATTCTAGCACATCAAGTTTCTTCTGTTAGGGTAGAGAGCCTTCACATTGCACAAAATAACTCAAAATCAAATTAATAAAAATTAGACATCTTAGTAATAACTATAATGCAATGTAAATAAGTTGTTATTGGCTAAATTTGTATGTGAGAATTTACGGGCACCACAAGTTTGGTTAGTGGTTTGAAATTCCAAACCGTGCACCTAAAATGCTAATCAGACCTTTCACAAAACTGCCATATTATACAATTTTTATATAAGAATTTTTATTAATTTTTATTTTTTCATTGGTCATTACAAGAAGTTCTACCCATATAAGATGCACCTTTCCACACTCTATAATTATACTACTTTTAATCACTCATCATTAGTATTCAGAAAAAAAATAAAAACAAAATCAAATTAATGGACCAACATATACAATTAAGACTAACACATGGAATGGAACCCTGACATCCCCCCATCCAGCGACCAATGTCTCCTCTATACACCACCGTCGACCTACTCACCATGCCGTCACTGTCATGTTGTCTCTCTTTGCCACTAGTCCAACTCACCAGGTGTCAATTAAGGATACTAGTAGGATAAGAGGTTTATCAACACCAAAGCTTTAATTTAAGTTTAAAATTTATTTAGTTGTATTTTTGACATTTTAGTTTGGTTATTGGTGAACTTTGATTTGTGTTGTTATGACTTTTAAGTTTGGTTTTTGTTTGCATTAAAACTTTGAAGGGTAAACTTTTAGACATTTTATTATTTTTGTTAAATATTAAAAAAAACTTATTTTAGGCACAAATCACCCAAACGAAACCGCCCAAATCGCTTATGAGTGATTTTGTTTGGTATGGTTTTATAAAAAAAATATCAAACCGTCCAAATCGCCCAAAAATAAAATTTATTTTTTGTTTGGTCGATGGTTTTGAGAAAAAACTACCCTAACCGCTCGTGAACACATGTAATCTAATTTACGTAAACTATTTTAATCTTTTTGTACAAGTCTTGTATGTTCCATTTTGGTCTTACTGAGTGTGTATAGTTTGATGTGGAAATGTAGATGAACTCTTGTTAGCAATTTATTAAAGGCAGCTATGAATTTGCGGTTATATCATGATTACATTTATTGTTATTTTTTAATAAACAATATATATTGCATTAATATTTTCTTAGCACAGTACTTTATATGAAGTACATTTCCTTTCTTGTTTATGTTGGCATATTATAACAACATAATTAGGACTTTAATATGATTTTTAAATTTAGACATTAGCACATCTTGCTTGAGGAGAATACTAATGCTTTCCACTTGCCACCTTTTAATTAAATACGAGGTAAGTAGAAGTTCATTTCAATTGTATCACAAGATTGTTATTGTAATATATGTGACTTACTAGATAATTTGCATTTATGGCATAAAGACACATGTATAGCTATTTTTTTTTTTTTGAAGAAAATCATCATACTATGAGTGTGTGTGTGTGCTGTGTAGTTTCCTTGTAAGTGGTTTTAATTAAGTTCTATGGTTAAGATTGAGACTCAAATGGCTTCATGAGATGGATTGGGATCATTTTTTGACCTTTTTGCAGTTCCTAGGATGGGTTAGATTGAGGCATTATTGCTTGGTGAAGGTTCGTTAATATGTACATATGCTTTATAATAGGCTTGGGCCCATACATGATGCCACTACACTACATAGTTTCTATGTACTGGGCATTTCATATTGTTCTTGTGATGCAGATGAGGGAGCCTTCTAGTAGTGTTAATTTAGAGGTCGATTGGCACGCTCTCCGTTCTCATGACTCTGATCATATGTGGACATTTTTAACCTTATATGAGCACACTTTTATCTAAATCTCATATTTTGGTATTTGTAATTATTATGGGATTGTTATAAGTATGGTTTGGGTGGTATTTTATTTTAAGATGTATGTGAGTATAGAGCTACAGTTGTTTATAAGTTACAAAGTTTTCAAAAATTTCAAATTGCCCACTACTTTCAATATTAGTTTTAAAGAGAATATAACGTCAGCTAACTTAATTATACATTAGCAGTGCGGTTAAGTTAAAGAGGCATTATAAAACCACCCAAAATATTTGTGTAAAAAACCACCCAAGCCGTGCAAAATTAAAACAAGAACTATCGGTTTGGTTCAGTTTAGTTTGGATTGGATGGTTTAGGAGAATTAGTGGAATTTTTGAACACACCTAGTCTCATGTTTACTTGTGCTTTGGACAAGGCACATGCTTCATCTACCCTATCCAACAAACAATCAAGCTTCGTATAACCTAGCCTGATTAGAATTTGCTTGTTCCCAAGGTTTGGGCTAAAAAATACTCGCAACAACTATTTGGTTTTCACCGCCATATCCCCAATTGGTTTGCCGATTTGCATTATGTCGATTTAAATTACTTGAGTAAAAAAATTCAAAGGTTATTTCCATTTTTATACCCCATAGTTTTAGGTTTTCAAAAAATCATGAGAGCGTTTGGCAATGTTGTTCAAAAAATATCATTCTAACTGCTATAGTACAAAGCTCTTATTGTTATAATGTAAATGAAATATAGACTATAGTGTAAAGTTCTCACATGCTACAATAAAATCGTTTTAACTTTTGGTTTTAACGGTGTTGCCAAATGCACTTTATTACTTTGTATTTTGAACTTTAACACTTTTATACATGACATTTTAAATTCATTCAAACTTTCACTTTTAAGATCAAAGTTTGATTTTGACCATATAAAATACATGAATGTCCTTCACATTATAGAAAATTTTTAGTTTTTTTTTTCAAATTCTTTATATATATATATATATATATTTGGTATTTCTTTAACAATGTTTAGGCCATTTTGTGGTCAAGATTAACTGTTGACCGAGAAATAGCAAAAAAAGTACACAGTTTAAAATTTGAATGTTTATAAATATGATAAAGTTTAAAATACAAGGCATAAAGTTTTAATAACCTCAAAAGGTAGGGTATAAAAATAAAAATATCCAAAAATTTAAATGGTGTAGTTTGAATAGTAATTCAAACTCGCATTTTGATATGCAGTTAAAGTGTTCATATGAACAAGAAATTCGAACTAAATTTGTCTTTGAATGAGCATTGATGTATATAGAAGCATGAAAAAAATTATTGAATTAAAAAATAAAAATGAAATATATAAAAAAGTGATTTTATTGAAAAAAATAATATAAAATAATAGTGTTAAATGGTAAATACAAATATGTATGAGTTAAATCATTGTTCAGTGTTGATTTCAAATGTTAAAATAGAAGGGGGTTTGAATTCTACGTTGGGCATTTCATCCCAGGTTGAATTATCAGTTTAGTTCAAAATAAATATTTCACCAAACACTAATTTAAACTATGATTGTCACTCGGACTCTATAACGACCCTATTTACGTAGCTATTACTTAGCTATATAATCTTAAACTTATACATACCTTAATGTAAAGTGCCTAGATTTATGGAATATTTTTTTAACGTAACAATAACTTCTTAAAACATTATCTTAATTTAAAATGAAGCACTTTTTAAAATTTTCTAATTTAAATATCGTCATGAATTTTCTCATATTAATAACATGTATATTTGTTGCAACATATTAATATAAGAATTATATAGACTAAAGCTGTATGACTACAACCTCAGTTTTTAAAATTATTAAAACAAACATGCATAATTCATTCTAAACTTATTGCAGATGATACATTTTGTAAGCAATATTTATTCTCATCTCAACTATTTATTCACCGCTCACTATTGCCTATCAAGTGTTATTGACAGGTTTAGTACCTATAACATGAGTATAATTGAATGACCTTTCATTTAGCAAATAAGAACTTACACTCACAATACATAGTTGAAAGCTCTTAATAAAAACATGCATAAACAATTCATGCTTGCTTATGGACATGTTTCTTAATTTTAAGCCTCATCCTTTCATATTAAATTCCCAAGTGTTTGTACTGATTACACGTGATTCTTAGGAGGTTAGGGTTCATAAATTCCCCAACAATACGAAGATCATAAACTGAACTAGACTGAATGTGATAAGTGCATTTTTTGTTATATTTTTGCATTATTTCTTCTTGCATTTACTATCTAAGTTTTTAAGTAATCTTATTTTTATTTGTATTTTGTGTTTTTAGGTATTTTAATATTAAAGAACAAAAAAGCGATGAAAAATTAAGATTTTTGGAGTTCAAAATACCAAGCATTCAATTTGGAGTCCAACAGAAGTCGTAGATCGAGAATTGAAGTTGAAACAAAAGAAAAACATCGATTTGTAGCCCCAAACTCGAGGCCATTGCATGGTAGCACAACCCTTTGTGCTTCCCATGCAACCTGTTCTGCTTCAGCATGCCTGTTTGTCAGCTTTGTGCAGCACGTACCTCCATATTTTTGACGCATTTTGGACCCAAAATTAGCGTTTTTCACTATTCTTCAACTCTAGGCAATAGAAGCCTCATTATAACTCAGAGGAGGAAGTTTTTGGACAAATTTTTTAAGGCTTTTTAGAGGAGAATAAGGAGGAGAATTAGGAGGAGACCATGGAAGAGAGTTCTGGTGGAGGTGGTGGCTTTCCGACTTTAAATCTATTCATTTCTTTCACTTTTTCTCTATTTTCCTTTGTAATTATATTATTTTAATTTGTATTTTAGTTGTGGGTGAATTCTAACCCTTAAACTTAATTATGCAGAAAATTGTATTAATAATTTCCAGATTTCCACTTAAAATTGCTTATGTTTAACCATATTTTTCATGTTTATTAATATTTTCTTGTTATATTTAGGTGTACAACTAGATATGACTTGAGAATTGTCTGTGGCTAGATTAGAATGTTTAATTCATAATTGTCTTATTGTTCCAATCCTTGGCAGCTGTAATATCTAAGAAAAATTCATTAATTTAAATCTATAGGTAGGACAAGATTAAAACAATAAATTTCCTTAGGAATTTCATGTTAACGCGAAGTCTTATAATCAATGTAAAATGCATGTAATTTATGAATTATGATATATTTCATGCAAATAAATTTTATGAACTTGAACTCAAAATTTTTTTAAATGCTTAAGTATTGATTCTAATGTCACAAGCATTTTGTTAAATTAAAATTTTGTGACAAATATTCATGAGTGAATATTTAAAGATATTAGGAAAACATTTAAGTGATAAGTAGGTAAAAAGAAAGCTAGAAGTAAAATTATTGAAGAATTTAACGTAACAGATTCTACAACAAAAATGCAGTATAGGAGTTATACTCTATAAAATAATACAGTATAGGAATTTAATTGAATAAACATATGGATAATCATGGAAGAATGTGGTAGCTAGCGGAAGATTATAGGAGAGATATTAACATATAGGAAAAATTTTACATAGTATAAATTTAGACTGAAAAGTGTTCAAAAGCATGGAAAATTCTGCATTTTTCTTAATAATTTTGTGGGCCTTAAGAGGGGTAAGAATTCAAACCATTAATTATCCTTAGAATCAAGGTACATCACTCTAGAGAAGGTATCAAGAAGATCTTTTTGGTCTAACTTTCATTAAGTAAGTTCTATATAATTTGAAGTTTGAAGGAGTTTTTATTAGCTATGTTGGGTAGTTTTAAAGTGTGTTGTGAATCAATTTTCATGGAGAATAAGGGGTTTATGATTGTTGAAGAGGATACAAGTGTTTTGGGAACTTTTGAATATACAAACCTTAAGAAAGGTTATGTTTTAAGTAGTCATGCATACCAAGTTTTTGACAAATGTTATGGATTATATATAAAAGGAAAACCATATGATATGGCTAGTTTGTCTTTCATATGTTTGAGGGTATATCAAAAAAGATCAAAATTAAAAACATAAGCAAGCAAAAGAAAATGAGTCATACCATTGTACTTTTGTTGTAACAAAAAGTACAATGGATTTCAAAGATTTGAAGTTTTGAGATTTTTAGAGGCTGAATTAGTTTCTAAGCTTAATATGAGTTTTGTTAGAAACATTGAAACAAACAACTTTGATGAGAAACTTTCTACAACTTCCAAAAGAATTAAGTAGTAAAACAATTATTTCCAAATAAGCTATTTAGGAATTAGTTTAAAACATCTTCAAAGTGTTTGTTTTCAAAAGAGTTTAGAACATAAAAGTTGTAATTTCCATTGAAACTATTATGACTATAAAAAAAGATTCATAATAAACCACATAATTTTAAGATGAATTTCAACCATAAAACTTCAGAAACAATTTAAAAACGAGCCTCAAACCCTTTAAGGAAAAATGCTTGATGATACAGTAAATGAAAAACTAATGTAATGTTCAACAATAGTTTGTCGAAGTTAGGAGCACAAAGTAGTTAAAGCATTAGCTAACGGTTAAGCATCACTCTAATAGTACATAGAGCCCCTCATATCTTATAAAGGAAAAGGCTTAGTTGAAACGTTAGTGCGAGGACCAAGTAAGCTCTTATCTCACCTATGGGCATGAGCTTGTAATTGTTAATGCTTGATGGTTGATTAAAAATGTGCATTTGAAATGCTTTTCAATAAAAGAAGCATGCTTGCATGTCAAGTCATGACATAAAGCATGCTTACTAAGATTAAATAGTTGGTAATCCAAACATGAGAGAAAAGATAAAAAAGTGTCATACTGGCGTCCTTGATGTAAGGTATTTAAAGTTAAAGTTTAAGCCTCCAGACCTGATGAGTGGATTGGGAAGGTGTAGATCCCTGCCTGAGGAGAAGATCAAGTTAAGTTATGGCCTCATTGTTCGATGGTCTTATGTATATGGTACGTACACTTAGGCCCATAGTTAAAGATAAAGTAAAATAAAACAAAGTCAATAAAGAAGCATAAATGGAGTCATGCGCTATAATGATGTTTATATATGTTTAAAATGTTTTGTGAGACATGTTAGAACTTGCTGAGTGAAAGCACAATTAGTTCCCTCATGTTGTAGGAAATCCCCCCAAAGAGGTTGGAAAAAGAAATGATGAATTGGATGTAGTGTGTGGATAATATACGATGTTTGGGTTGTGGATACCACTGTGGCTTAATTTTGCTGTTGTTTAAAAGAAGGGTTTGTTTAGAAAACAAGAATAGTTTTGGTTTAAGTTGTTAAATATATACTATTATAAAAGCATGAATTATGTTATAAAATATTTTGAGTAATGTAGATCAATCATAGTTTTTCTTGTAATAAAAGTTTTGATGAAAGTTTTATGTTTTAAAGAAAATTTTTATTTCACATTTTCACCTACAAGTTTAGCATGCAAGAATGTTTATAGGTAAGTTAAGAAGAGTTTTTAGATAATTCATAAAGCCGGGTCATCATAGTTGGTATCAAAGCAGTTATCTTACCATCCAATCTGGTATATCATATGCTAGTTTCATTCTACTTTAAGTAAGTTAATTGAATTTTAAGTTAAAGTATTATTTTACAATGATATGTTTCAATATCAATATCACTAGCTCAATGGTTGAACCACCAGATGAGCGATATGTCGATGCTGATCGAAGAGCAAGAGTAACTTTTCAAGATATGATACCCCAACGGTTAATGGTAATCGTCAACTATATGTGAACAGAGTGGATTCATGCAATAGAGGTAATTTTTAAAGCATGCCATACACCTCCACATCTTTGAGATTTGCTGGCCTCTAGAAGGTTACAAGGATAAGCACTTGAGTGGTAGTTAAGACAGGATAAATGAGCGTTGTCATGATAGGCTAAGGTTTTGTGATCAAATTAGGGCTGAATTTGAACCACTTCCTCCAAAAGTAGATGTGTAGCCACAATATGACCTACAATATGGAATGATTGGCAACAAAGGTGTTATGAGCATTTTTACATAATTGGGGATAGATGTCCTAAAGAATCTTTAAGGCATTATATCACCAGATTCTGAAATACTATGCTACCAGCAATTCCAAGTGAGACACCATTAATAAAATTTGTGATCTATTGTGGAGTGGAGTACCAAAAAATATACAAAAGTTTGTTTATTATCCTTGTCATTTTCCAAGCCTTAATTATTTCATAATTGTACTCTTGCATGCTGAAGAACTTGCTAATGATCAAAATGAGAATGATAATTAAGAAGATAATAACGAAGTTGAAAATGATCCACCTACACCAGAGCTTGTTTATACGAGCGATGATCCTTCAATTGACTCAAGTAGTAAAGAAGATCCAGAAAAAGATCCAATCAATAGTGATATGTCAGATGTGGACTCAGATTTAATGAAAGAAAAACTATCTGGTTGTCTTTGTTTTTGAAATGTATATAAGGATAGGAAGACCCTAATTTTGTGATATGTCAGTATGTGACTAATTATGTATATATAACACCGGTAAGCGTTGCCATTCCTAGTTCAGGATATCATGTAAATTTGGCAATGACAATTGCTATTGACAGATATGATCATGTATATAAGAAGAAAGATATGTAATGATTGGTTTGTCACACCTAACATATAAGACTACCTTTTTGGTAAAGGTGTATTTAACCTTAATGTATGAAATAACAAAGATGTGATATTTATAGTTATGATGAGAATTTGAATTTAGAAAATATTATATTTTAGAATGAAAACTTATGTAGTTTTAGCATTCTATGGCAAGATTTAATTATTAAAAATTATATAACCAAGAGCATAAGCGGCTAATCCTCCACTAGATGCTGCTTATGAATCTTATTACTGGTTTACAAGAAAGGCTCTAAGCTCAAGAGTAAGAAATCTAAGGACTCCGTGAGCAACTAGCTCACCAAAACCAAGAACTCCTTACTCCAAAAATTCCTTCACCACCAGGAAATCCACTAGTGCTACCAGAAGTTTAAGCAGAACAAGCAATTCTTGCAGCACCTAATGCACTTATAGTACCAATAGCTCAAACTGTAGATTTTTATGAGAAGTTCTGACACATGAAAGCTCTAGAATTTGATGGCTCAACTGATCCACTAGAAGTAGATGACTGGCTTATGGGCTTCCAAAATGTCCTAAAGTTTATGAAGCTTAATGATCATGAAAAGGTAATATGTGTATCTTTTTCCCCTTACGAAGGATGCATGGCGATGGTAGGAAAATGTTGAATACAAAAGAAATATAGAAAAATGGATTGGGATGATTTCATTTAGGAATTCAATAAAAAGTACTTTAACATAGAAACTATGGTAGCCAAACAAGATGAGTTTAATAACTTCCAACAAGGTAGTTTATCTATCGTTGATGCTTTAGAAAGTTTGATCAATTGGATCACCTTTGTCCTGATTCAGTATCCACTGACAAAGAAAGAATAAGAAGGATATTAAATATGTTCCGGATGGATATTGTGATGATAATAGAAGGTGGAGGTCCTCCACCAAAGACTGTGGGTAAAAACTTTGGCACAGTAAAGTCAGGCTTTCCAAACTAAGGGGTAAAGATTTAGAACAGGAAAAAATGAGACTAATGGTTTAGTCATGGTCGAAATAACCACAATAACAATAAGAAAAACCAAATAATCAAGGAAAGTTGAGGAACCAACTGTTAGATATGTATGCCCTAAGGAGAAAAAATGTAATATGTTTTTGGAGACATCTTTATCAATAAAGAATTTATTTATTATTTATATACCAAATCTTGTCCTCTTTACGTTCATATTTATTGAATGTATGTTAAGCAAACAATAGTCTGAGACTATCGATCTAAACCCTTAAGAATTGGGCATATGATAGATAGATTATGCGGAAGACATGATTCTTAAGGTGACGGTCTAAAACATAAGATCCGCAATCGAGGGAATAAAGTTGGGTGCTTTATTCATGTAAAAATTGTTATGTTGTTTATATCTCTATTGGAAGATGGATTGTCTTGGCCATCGGAGGTGGACTCCGTGAATAGAAACATTGGCACATTGTCATAGGTGACGATGCGTTGAAACGGGACATAAAGTGAATTGATTTGGATTAATAATTCTGTCTCGGCAAATTGATTCACTTTAGACAATCATTTGTATTGTATCTTAATCCTGAGATGAATAGTGGCCCGTTGTCTTGACTTGTGTCTTTTGATGTACCAAAGGGTGACACCCATATTTTAATAGTGGTATGCATGCTAGTACATTGGAGGCATGACACTTGATAGCGTAGACTTGTTGTTCATAGATATGGAATCCATAGCTCCTCTTAAGGAGTAATGATATTCTCTTATATGCGTTATCCTATAATTGCAAACTAGAGCGCTCAACTATTTGGATACATAGGTGTAATCAAAAGGTATACCGTCTTTGGATGGTAAGTTTTTCGATGGTGAGATAATGGAATGTAAGATAAAAATAATCGAAAAGGTAAGACAGAACTTGTCCTTAAGCCAGTTATGGATAATCCTATGGGGATATGATACACTATGATATGTCATAGAGACTTAGCTATACGGGCTTCGTAATTCTATATAGTTCGAGAGTACAGCTCCAAGCTTTTAGTGGAGTAGCGTTAGAGTTGATAATTATAAAATGTATATCTAAGATATTGGATTTCATATTTATTGGGAGCTTGAATTATATAGGTCCATTTGGTCCCTTTTGCTAGCTTACAAAATCCTGTAACGATACGGCGTGCTTTTCCAATAATTGGTGACTTATGTCAGATTATCAGATTCGCTAAAATTTGGAAGAATCAAATAATTCATGTTTGTTTATCGGTTGAATTAATTTTTTGACAAAATTGATTGAAGATAAACTTGTTAAATTATTGGGATCATATAATTCATGTCTGTTTATCAATTGGATTAATTTTGAATTAATTTAAGATAAAACTTGTTGAATTATCAGGAATTCATTTATTTTCTTAGAGATTGTCTACATAAAGTTGTTTTAATTAGATAAATTTTCTATTGGGTTATTTGAATTAAAACTGAGACTTTTTCCTATAAAATCTTGGGTGAAAAATAAAAGATTCATTGAGATTTTTATTGGCAGTTCGGCATACCGATTCTCAGGTTTGGCCTGCCGATGGAGCAAGTTTGGCATGCCGGTTAGACAGATCGGTATGCCGATCACGCGATAAAAAGATCACACGTTTTCACGTAGATTTCATCAGATATGAATCCAAATTTGATTCTGATTCAAATTTTGAGGCATTATCTGATGAGGACTGACTCTTGGACCCAACCTTTATAAAAAGGGAGTGGTCTCATTATTATTTTGATCAATTGAGAGATTAAGAGTGATACTCTACTGGTGAGAATCTAGAAACTCCCTGAGAGCTCTTGTTCATAAATCACAAACACTAGCTTTGGGTTCTCTCAATTGGTTGGAAGGAGAGTCACTTGGTGGAAGAGCTGTACCTGTGAGCCCACACTCACTCCGATCGTGGATAGAGAATAGCAAAGAAGACTAGTTGGTTGAGACTTTTTTGGAATGTTACTTCTCTTCACGGATTGCAGGAGTTCTTTGGCATTCAAAGGTTAGTAAGATCTAGTTAATTTATGCATATAGCCTGTCAAACTTGTGTTTTAGAAATTACTCTGGTGAAAAAAATTTTTAAAATTTTGCTGCACACTTTGTTTCCAACAATTGGTATCAGAGCGAGGTTTTTACATAAATTTGCAAGTTTGTGATCATATTATATGCATAAATTTTGTGATCTTAATCTCTCCTATGCTTGAATTGAATTTTATAGAGAGATGTCACTCTAGGTTTCTATATAATATATATGTTGTCATGGATTATGTGGTGAATGTTTATTAATTAATTATGGTTGATTAAATCATTGTTTATTTATTTATTAATTAATTAATACCGATTATGGTTCCTTAGAGGTTAGAATACGTATCTAGGTTTTTCATGTAATTAGATGGCAGACTATCATCTCCGTCTAGGAATTATTATTTAATTTTTAATTTGTAAGAATTTTATAATTAAATAATCATTCGGAGAAGACGGACCTAGAAGCGGATTCAGAAGATGGATGATGGCGTCCCCAAGTATTTCTTGAGTCTCTAATTTTATGTTTTTGAATTGTTGAGAATAAAATTGATAAATTGCATTAGAAACTGTATTTTTTGAAAAAGGTGATCTCTGCTCGGTTAGTATGCCAAACCCAGTTCGGCAAGCCAATGGTTGCAGATTGGCAGGCTGAACGTGAGGTTTGGTAGGCCGTCAGCGGGACAAAAATCAGGTAGCTTTGGCGGCAAGCCGAACTTCTAGTTCGGCAGGCCGATATGTGAAGATCGACAAGCCGATCACCCAGATCGACATGCTGACAAAGAGCTGGAAATTTTTCCAAAAAAGGTACAGTTTTTAGTACAGTTTTAATTTTATTTTTGGGACAATTATGAGAAACATTAAATTTGGATATAACTAGAGATATGGAGTATTTGATTCATACAGGATTGAAGACTTGAAGATGAGCATTACATAAAGAAGTATATAGCTTAAGGATTCAAAAATGAAGAATCGATAAAATGTTTCGATTATTCTCTTGTAATCTTTATTTTCTATTCTCTAGGGTGGAACCATAATATTACGGTTATTTATATTATTTTGCTTGTAGCATTGCTTGATTGCTTTGCTTGTTTGTATTATAATATGATTTGCCATGTATATTGATAACATGTCATATAGAATAGAGAGTGCCGCTCATATTAAAATTGTTCATGCATGTCTTATTTTTTTAAATAAAACCTTGATTTCAAAAAATTGAGTGGGAGAAGGTTTTCGAAGAGAGGACCTAAGGCCTCCATTGTTGGTCCATAGGAAGAACATTGTGGTCCCAACCCCTAGGAAGGGATTTCTATCATGTACCAGATTGGATCTCTGAGAGAATAAGGTATTTTAGCATGATTCATGGTTGCACATCCCTAGGTGGTGATTATAAATCATAGATAAAATATTAGAACGATGGTTATACACTCATGTTAATTTTATTATTAACCTCCCCTAAGAGCTCTGTTAATAAAATTAATGGCCAAAGAAACGATTATTAATATATGCTGGATCATACGGGTCCTGGATGGCATATATTAATCAGGAGGGGATCCATGTTCCTGATTGAATTTGGCATGACTACCCTAGGAGCTTGTTGAATTCTGAGTTGGGAATTATCGTTGTAAGGTTGGGATATTTTTAAGATTTTTGACACATAAACACGTTTGTATGTTTTTACATGATTGTGTTATCTTACTAAATTATTATTGCATGTTTGCTTATGTTTGGTATATGATTCTTTATTGTAGATTAAAAATGTCTAAAAACATTTTATCTTTGATACTTGACAAAAACCTATTAACCAGAGGGAATTATAATGATTGGAAATGGAACCTAGATATCGTCCTCTCCTTTAAGAAACTGAAATTTGTGCTAACAACCCCTTGTCCTCCCGAGCCTTCTAGAGATTCCACCAATGAGCAATTCCAAGCGTACGATCGCTGGAAAGATGCAAAAGATCAAGCCCGCTGCTATGTTATGGCCAGTATGAATAATGTGCTCCAGGCTCAACATGAGGATTATGAGACTATTAAGCAGATCTTGAATAATCTAGAAGATATGTTTGGAGACCAAGCCATAACAAAGCAGCAAGGGGCGCTTCAGAAACTCTTGAACTATACACAGAGACTGGGGGCATCTGGAAAGGAGCACATGATGTTGGTCATGGGTTACCTCGTTGAGGTAGAAACCAATGGAGCTGACATAGATGTTGAAACTCAGATGACTATGGTCTTTGAGACTCTATCAAAGGAATTTATTCCGTTTAGAGCTACTTTTAATTTGAGCAATAGGCGGAATATGACCTTAATAGAATTAATGAAATAGTTACAGGAGTTCAAACTGCTGATCAGGGAGTCTCCTGTAGGTGGAGAGGCCAACTTGGTAGCTGCTTCTGGTTCCAATCCCAATTCTAGCAAAGGAAAGAGACAACGGGCCAAAAATAGGAAGTCTTCTATTCCTGCTGACAACAAAAGCAAGAAGAAGAAGAAGAAGAACCCAAAAAAGCTTAAGTGCTTCTTCTGTGGAAAGGTTAGGCACATCAAGAAGCATTGCAAGGACTTCCTTTCTAAAGGAGGTAG
The DNA here is from genome assembly GCA_025403435.1 of Artocarpus heterophyllus. Lineage (NCBI taxonomy): Eukaryota > Viridiplantae > Streptophyta > Magnoliopsida > Rosales > Moraceae > Artocarpus > Artocarpus heterophyllus. The sequence goes on along the minus strand of CM046327.1, from coordinate 4,716,784 downwards.
GTGTGATCTTCTATATTTAGAAACTTGTTTAGTTGGGAAATCCAGTGACATTTGGGTCATAGATTTCGGTGCAACTAATTATGTCTGTGTTTCTCTACAGGGGTTCAAAGAAACGAGAAGTTTGCTTCATGAAGACTTCACGCTTTGGATGGGTGATGGATCCTTGGTCTTAGCAGAAGCAGTGGGAGACGTCCATCTTTATTTTGATAATTAAGGGAATTTAATTTTGCGAGATTGTTTTTATGTTCCTAAATTTAAAAGAAATTTAATTTCTATAGCTTGTTTATTTAAGGACTCCTATGTGGTTTCTTTTAATAATAAAGTGGTGATTTGTAAAAATAAATCTTTTGTTTGTTCTGGATGGATGTAAAATAATCTATATCTTATCGAACCTAAGATGGACTTACTACTTAATGCTGAGATAAATGATAATAATTCTAAAAGACTTAAAACTTCGCACTCTAATAAGACTTATCTTTGGCATTTGTGTATTGGTCATGTTAACCTAAATAGGACTCAAAGGTTGGTAAGGGATAGACCTTTAAGTGAATTAAAGGTGGAATCTATACCTCAATGTGAATCTTGTTTGGAGGATAAAATGATGAAAAGACCATTCAGGTCTAAGGGCAATAGTGCCAAGGGGTTCTAGAACTTGTACATAGTGATGTTTGCGGACCGATGAACATCTAGGCATGAGGAGGGTATGAGTACTTTATCACTTTTATTGATGATTACTCAAGATATGGGTATGTGTACCTGATGCACCACAAAAGCAAAACTTATGACAAGTTCAGGGAGTTTCAGGCTGAAGTGGAAAAAGAATTGAGTAGACCCATAAAGGCACTTTGATCCGATCGAGGTGCAGAATACTTTTCTGATGAGTTTCTAGGACACTTATTAGAGAATAGGATTTTATCCCATTTGACTCCACCGAGCACTCCGTAACAGAATGGCGTAGCGGAAAGAAGGAATAAGACTTTATTAGACATGGTAAGGTCTATGATGAGTTATTCATTATTGCCTTTATCCTTTTGGGGATATGCACTACAAACTGCATGTTATCTTTTGAACAAAGTGCCTTCAAAATCAATCCCTAAAACTCCTCACAAGTTGTAGACGGGTAAGAAGAAATCCTTAAACCATATTCGCATACGGGGATGTATGGCTCGTGTCCTGTTTAAGAATGCGAATAAGTTGGAAGCATGTTCGAAAGTTTGCGTGTTTGTAGGATATCCAAAAGGGACTAAAGGGGGTTATTTCTATAACCCAAAGGAAAATAAAGTTGTGGTTTTAACTAATGCAACTTTCCTTGAGGAGAGTTACATGGACGACTTTAAACCTCTAAGCAAAGTGGTGCTTAAGGAGTTAAGGAGTGATATAATCACTCTGGAGGTTCTAAATGAAACCTTTTTGATTAATGTAGAAAAACCAAACGAACCTGAATAATAACCTAAGGGGCTTTGGCATAGTAGGAGGATTGGACGTCAACCCAAGAGGTATATGTTCAATGGGGAGGCCTTCTTGGCTGGATCAGATGAACATGACAGGGATTCTTATACTTACGTAGAGGCTATGGAGGATGTTGATTCAAAACTCTAGACAGAGGCCATGAACAGAGAGATGATGTCTATGGAGACTAATCAGGTCTGGGAACTTATGGATCTTCCCAAAGGGGTAAAACCCATAGGTGTAAGTGGATCTACAAGAGGAAAAGAGGAGTGGATGGAAAGGTTGAAACCTTTAAGGCTAGACTGGTAGCTAAGGGTTATATGCAAAAGGAAGGAATCGATTACGAGGAAACCTTTTAGCCTGTAGCCATGCTTAAATCCATCCAGATTCTCTTGTCCATAGTTGCCGCTCTCAACTATGAGATTTGGCAAATGGATGTCAAGACGACTTTTTTAAATGGCTATCTTGATGAGTCCATTTATATGGAACAACCAGATGGGTTCAGGGTCAAGGGTCAAGAGGGTAAAGTTTGTAAGTTGCTAAAGTCAATTTATGGACTTAAGTAGGTTTCCCATTCTTGGAACATAAGATTTGATCAGGTGATCAAGATTTATGCGTTCTTACAACATGTAGATGAGCCATGTGTTTACAAACATATTGAGGATGGGAAGGTGGTTTTTCTACTGCTCCATGTAGATGACATGCTGCTAATTAGCAATGACGTTGGGGCATTGTCATCAGTTAAATTATGGTTAACCAAGCAGTTTCATATGAAGGACTTGGGTGAGGCAAATTTTGTTCTCGGTATCCAAATCTTTCAGGATAGGAAGAACAAAATAATAGCTTTGTCATAAGCTAGCTATATAGATAAAATTCTCAGGAGGTTTGCAATGTAGGATTCCAAGAAAGGTGGGTAACCATCTAGGTCTGGAATAACTCTTTGTAAGAAAGACTCTCCAAAGTCTGAGGAAGAAAGAGAATACATGAAGAAGGTGCCTTATGCTTCGGCAATAGGTAGTTTCATGTATGCCATGATTTGCACACGACCGGAATTTGTTATACTGTTGGGATTGTAAGTCGATTTTAAGCGGATCCAAGATCGAACCACTGGGTTACGGTTAAGCATATTTTCGAGTACCTGAGAAGGACTTAAGGGTATATATTTTTGTATTCGGGTAAGGACTTGTCTCCTCTAGTATATACTGACTCAGATTTTCAATCCTGTCTGGATTCTAGGAAATCGACTTTTACTCTAGGTAACGGTGCCATCAGCTGGAGAAGTGTGAAGCAAGATTGCACTTCGGATTTAACGATGGAGGCCGAGTATGTGGTAGCTAGTGATGCTTTGAAAGAAGTAGTTTGGCTCCACAAGTTCCTTAGGGATCTTGAGGTAGTTCCTAGTATGGATAAGACAATATCATTGTACTGTGATAACAGTGTGGTGGTAGCTAATGCTAAGGAATCAAGATTTCATAAGAAGAGTAAGCATATTGATCGGAAGTATCATGTGATAAAGGACTTCGTTGAGGGCAGGCATATCATGGTGTGCAAAATCGCATCAGAGGATAATTTAGCTGATCCATTTACGAAGACACTTATTGGGAGAGTCTTCGAGAGGCACGTGGAAGCTATGGGGATGCGAGATCTGTCATATTTACTCACTTAGTGCAAGTGAAAAATTGTTAGACATGTATGCCCTAAGGAGTAAAAATGTAATATATTTTTAGAGATATTTTGTCAATAAAGAATTTACTTATTATTTATATGCTAAATCTCGTCCTTTTTACATTCATTTTTGTTGAATGTATTTAAGCAAACAATAGTCTGAGACTGTTGATTTAAACCTTTAAGAATTAGGCATATGATGGACAGATTATACAAAAGACACGATTCTTACGGTGGCGGTCTAAAACATAAGATTCGCAATCGAGGAAAAAAGTTGGGCGCTTTATTCATGTAAAGATTGTTATGTTGTCTATATCCCTATTGAGAGATGGATTATCTTGGCCATCAGAGGTGGACTCCGTGAATAGAAATATTGGCACATTGTCATAGGTGACGATGCGTTGAAACGGGACATAAAGTGAATTGATTTGGATTAATAATTCTACCTTGGCAAATCGATTCACTTTAGACAATCATTTGTATTGTATCTTAATCCTAAGATGAATAGTGGCCCATTGTCCTGACTTGTGTCTTTTGATGCACCAAAGGGTGACACCCATATTTTAATAGTGGTATGCATGCTAGTACATTGGAGGCATGACTCTTGATAGCGTAGACCTGTTGTTCATAGATATGGAATCCATAGCTCTTCTTTAGGAGTAATGATATCCTTTTATATACGTTATCCTATAATTGAAAAACTAGAGCGCTTAACTATTTGGATACATAGGTGTAATCGAATGGTATACCGTCTTTGGATGGTAAGTTTTCCGATGGTGAGATAATGAAATGTAAGATAAAAATAATCAGAAAGGTAAGACAAAACTTGCCCTTAAGCCGGTTATGGATAATTCTATGGGGATACGATGCACTATGATATGTCATGGAGTCTTAGCAATAAGGGCTTTGTAATTCTATATAGTTCGAGAGTACAGCTCCAAGCTTTTAGTGGAGTAGCATTGGAGTTGATAATTATGAAATGTATATCTAGGACATTGGGTTTCATAATTATCGGGAGCTTGAACTATATAGGTCCATTTGGTCCCCTTTGCTAGCTCACAAAATCCTGTAATGATATGGCGTACTTTTCTAATAATTGGTGACTTATGTCAGGTTACCAGTTTGGCTAAAATTCAAAAGAATCAAATAATTCATGTCTGTTTATCGGTTGAATTAATTTTGTGACAAAATTGATTTAAGATAAACTTGTTGAATTATTGAGATTAGATAATTCATCTCTGTTTATCGGTTGGATTAATTTCAAATTAATTCAAGATAAAACTTGTTGAATTATCAAGAACTCATTTATTTTCTTAGGGATTATCTAAATAAAGTTGTTTTAATGAGATAACTTTTCTATTAGGTTATTTGAATTAAAATTAAGACTTTATCCTATACAATCTCAGGTGAAAATAAAAGATTCGTTGACATTTTTATCGGCAGTTTGGCATGCCGATCCTCAGGTTCGACCTGCCGATGGAGCAAGTTCAGCATACCAGTTAGATAGATCGACATGCCGATGCACGATAAAAAGATTATACGTTTTCACGCAGATTTCATCATATATTGATCCAAATTTGATTCTGATTCAAATTTTGAAGCATTATCTGATAAGGATTGACTCCTCTACCCAACCTCTATAAAAAGGGAGTGATGCTTGTTATTATTTAGATCAATTGAGAGATTAAGAGTGATACTCTACTGGTGAGAATATGGAAACTCCCTAAGAGCTCTTGTTCACAAATCACGAACACTAGCTTTAGGTTCTCTCAATTGGTTGGAAGGAGAGTCACCTAGTGGAAGAGCTGTACATGCGAGCCCACACTCACTCCGATCGTAGATAGAGAATAGCAAAGAAGACTAGTTGGTTGAGGCTCTTCTGGAACTTTACTTCTATTCACGGATTGCAAGAGTTCTTCTGCATTCAAAGGTTAGTTAGATCTGGTTAATTTATGCATATAGCGTGTCAAACTTGAGTTTTAGAAAATACTCTGATATAAAAAATTTTAAAATTCTGCTGCGTACTATTTTTTCAACACCAACCATAGAAAAAGAATAATGATGGAAGAAGCAATATTTCTCTATATAACAGATGTGGAAAAGCACATCCTACAGAGTGTAAGTTACTAACAAATGTTTCATCTATAGTAAAGAAGGTGATTATGCACGAAACTATTTTTTTGGGAATCAAAACCAACAAAGGTATCAAGGAACTCAACTCCATGTAGTACAAGCGCAACTGGAAGGTCCCAATATCAACCAAGTACAGCTTGAAGCTTCTAAAACGAGTGGATAAATCTATACTTACATAAAGAATGAGGACGAAGTGGGAACCTCTACTATTGTGACAGGTTAGCTCTCTATATTTATTATTGATCTATATGTTTTGTTTGATTCTAGAGCAACACATTCATTTGCATCACTTAAGTTTACTAGACAATTAGGCCTACAAGGAGATAGAATATATCAAACATTTAAAACCGCCCTACCCTGTAGGGAAGTATTAAACTCTAATTATTGGTTATGTCAGGTACTAATTATCATTAGCGGTAGAGTGTTAATCGCTAATTTAATTGTTATTGAGATCTGTGAATATGAAGTGATCTTGGGAATGGACTTTTTAGGAAAGTGCAATGCCAAGATTAACTGTCAACAACAAAAAGTCACATTCCAACCAGCTGGAGAAGATAAGTTTATCTATTCTACAAGAACTCCTAAGAAGCCAAGAACCATGCTATCCACCATGGAAGAAAAGAAAATGTTGGATAGTTAATGTATTGGATACTTGGCTAACATCGTGAATACGGATCAAGAAGTAAAGTTGAAGCCAGAAAATGTTCCTATTGTTAAGGAGTTTGTTGAAGTATTTTCAGAAGAATTACCAAGATTACCATCAGAACGAGAGATCTCTTTTGAGATAGAGTTAATGCCTAGAATTGTACCAATTTCTAAGGCACCATATTGTATAGCCCTAAGTAAACTCAAGGAGCTCCAAATTTGCTTACAAGAACTATTGGATAAAGGATTTATCCGCCAAAGCCACTCACCATGAGGAGCACTTGTGCTGTTTGTTAAAAAAAGAAATAGTAACTTTTGTTTGTGTATTGCTCATCGAGAGTTAAACAAGTTGACAATTAAAAACAAATTCCCATTACAATCAGGTTATCATCAGCTTAGAGTCAAAAAAGAAGATGTTTCAAAGACAACTTTTCGAACTTGATATGGGCATTATAAGTTTTGTGTGATGCCATTTAGTGTAACTAATACTCTAGTAGTATTCATGGATATGATGAATAGAGTCTTTAAGAATTATTTAGATAAGTTCATTATCATCTTTATATATGATATTTTGATCCATTCAAAGACTCAGAGAGAATATGAAGAACATTTAAGGACTATACTGCAACTTTTAAAGGAACATCAACTCTATGCCAAGTTCTTGAAATGTGAATTTTGGTTGGCTAAAGTTCACTTTGTAGGACATGTAGTAGCGCAAGAAGGAATTTCTGTAGATCCAACTAAAATCGAGGCGATGAACAAGTGGCCAATTCCAAAGAATGCTACAAAAAATAAGAAGTTTTCTTGATTTAGTAGGCTATTATTGATATTTCATTGAAGGACTTTCTAAGCTTGCAACATCATTTATGGGTCTTAATCAAAAAGGGAAGAAAGATAAGTGGATAGAGAAATGTGAAAAAAGTTTTTAGAAACCAAAGAAAAGGCTTATAAGTGCACTTGTTTTGACTATCCTAGAGTCAAATCAAGGGAATTTTGTGATAGTGATGCATCAAAGATGGGACTTAGAGCAATCCTAATGCAAAATAGAAAAGTAATTGCATGTGCATCACGTCAACTGAAGGATCGTGAGAAAAATTATCTGATTCATGATCTAGAACTCGCAACAGTACTAGTAGTGTTCGCACTAAACATTTAGTGACACTATTTATATAGAGCTAAATGTGAAATTTTCACAAACCACCAGAGCCTTAAATATATATTTACTTAGAAGGAATTGAACATGAGACAACTTAGATGGTTAGAATTGGTTAAGGACTATGATTATGAAATTTTATATCATCAAGGAAAAGCCAATAAAGTAGATAATGCTCTTAGTTGGAAGGCATCATCTATTCTAATGACGATACGACCATTGTCAAAATTCTTCAAGAAGAAGTTGAGGGAGTAGGAGTTGAGTTAATCACTAAAGGATTAACTGATCTAACTTTTCGACTGACTATCTTCAAAAATATGAAAGAACATCAAAAAGCAGATTCCTTCATAAAAGGAGTAAAGAAGGAAGTTTTAGAAGGAAAAAAGATAGAATTTAGAGTTTCCGATGATGGAGTAGTTTACCACAATGATAGGATCTGTATTCCCAATGAGAAGGATTTGAGGAAACAGATACTAAAAGAAGCTTATGGAACACCATATTTTGTTCACCCCAGTGCAACAAAGATGTATAAGGATCTAAAATAAAATTTTTGGTAGTCTCGAATAAATAATGATTTTGCTAAATTTGTCAGCCAATACCTCACCTATTAGAAAGTAAAAGCTAAACATCAACATTCTACAGGAGAATTGCAAAAGATTGCAATTTTGGAATGGAAATGGGATCAAATAACCATGGATTTTATGGTTGGATTAACCAAAACTTCAGAAGGTCATGATGCAATATGGGTAATTATGGATTGATTTACAAAACCAGCTTACTTTTTACCCATTAAACTTAGTAACACTGTTGAGCAATTGGTTGAGTTGTATAATGCTCAAATAGTCTGGTACCATGGGATACCAAAGACTATCATTTCACATCGCAACAGTCGCTTTACATCCAGATTTTGGAGGAATGTCCATCAAGAAATGGGTACAAAACTTTCTTTTAGTATAACATTTCACCCCCAAATGGATGGTCAAACTGAGAGAACTATCCAAACTTTGGAAGATATGTTGAGATCTTGTGTGATAGATTTTAAAGGAAAATGGAACAAGAAACTTCCATTGATAGAGTTTGCATATAATAACAGTTATCATGCCTCAATTGGCATGGTGCTATACTAAGTTCTCTATAGAAGAAAATGTTGATCTCTAGTTCATTGGTTTGAAACCAGAGAAGAAGCATTGTCAACCATAGACTTTATCCAAAAAACTATTGAAGACATTAAGTTGATCCATCAATGAATGGAGATTGTACATAATCGTCAAAAGAATTATGCTGATAGATGACACAAGCCTTTGGAATTTCAAGTTAGAGATTTGGTTTTCCTTAAAGTAGCTCCAATAAAGGGATTAATGACACTTAGGAAAAAAAAAGAAAAAGAAAACTAAGTCCAAGATATATAGGACCATTTAAATACTTGAAAGAGTAAGTAATGTCACCTATAAGTTGGCCTTACCACCTGAGCTAGCATTTGTACATAATATATTTCACGTATTGATGTTGAAAAAGTATGTGCATGATCCATCGCATGTGTTAGAACACGAGCACATCAAACATAGTGATGATTTGTCTTATGAGGAAGAGCCAGTTAAGATCTTAGCTAGAGATGAAAAGGTTTTAAGGAACAAGAACATGCCTCTTGTTAAGGTTCTATGGCGGAACTATAATGTAAAAGAAGCAACCTAAGAACGAGAAGATGACATGGGAAATAATTATCCAAAATTGTTCTAATTTTCGAGAACAAAAATTTTAAGGAGGATAGATTGTAATATCCAAGAAAAATTCATTAGTTTAAGTCTATAGCTAAGACAAGATTTAAACAATGAATTTCCTTAGGAAGTTCACGTAAATATGAAGTTTTGTAATTAATGTGAAATGTGTAATTGTTATGAATTATGATGTATTTCATGCAAACAAATTTTATGAGTTTGAACTCAAAAATTTGTTAAATGCTTAAATAGTGATTTAATGTCACATGAATTTTGTTAACTCCAAATTTTGTGACAAATATTTATGAGTGAATATTTGAAGACATTAAGAAAAAAGTTAAATGAGAAGTAGGTAAAAAGAAAGCTAGCAATAAAATTGTCAAAGAATCTAATGTAACAGATTTTGCAATAGAAATACAGTATAGGAGTTATATTGTATAAAATAATACAGTATAGGAATTTAAATGAATAAAAAGTATGGATACTAATGGAAGAATATGGAAGCTAGTGAAAGGTTGTAGGAGGAATAATGACATTATAGGAAAAATTTTACACAGTATAAATTTAGATGAAAAATCAAAGTAAAAGTTTGACTTTTCATCTTCAAAAGTATGAAAAATTCTACACTTTTCTTAATAATTTCATAGGCCTTAGGAGGGGTAAGAATTTAGACCATTTTGTTTATAAAAATGCCACTACACTTGGCCGATAAATACCTTAACTCTTGGTGAAATTTAAGTCTTTACTTTCTCTACCTTTTATCTCCAAATATCCCACTATTAAACCCTAATTCTCTCAAAACTTTGTCAAGTCCTAGCCATTAATTGTCCTTAAAATTAAGGCACATCACTTTAGAGAAGGTTTCAAGAAGATCTTAAGGTAAAAACCTAACTTTCATTAAGTAAGTTTTATGGAATTTGAAGTTTAAAGAAGGAGTTTTCATTGGCTATCTTGGGAATTGTTAAAGTGTATTGTGAACCAATTTTTCATGAAGAATAAAGGGTTCATGATTGCTGAAGAGGATACAAGTGTTTTGGAAACTTTTAAATAGAAATCTTAAGAAAGGTTATGTTTTGAGTGGTCATCAATACCAAGTGTTTGACAAATGTTATGGACGATGTCTGAAAGGAAAACCATATGATGTGGTTGGTTTGTTTTTCATATGTTTGAGGGTATGTCAAAAAATATCAAAGTTAAAAACATAAGTAAGCAAAAGTGAATGAATTATACCATTTTACTTTTGTTGTAACAAAAAGTATAATGGATTTTAAAAATTTATGTTTTTGAGATATTTAGAGCCTAAATTAGGTTTTAAGCTTAATATGAGTTTTGTTAGAAACATTGAAACAACAACTTTGATGAAGAAACTTTCTAAAACTTCTAAAAGAATTAAGTAGTAAAATAATAATTTTCAATAAGCTATTTTAGGAATTAGTTTCAAACATCTTCAAAGTGTTTGTTTCAAAGGAGTTTAGAACACGAAAATTGTAGTTTCCATTGAAACTATTATGACTATAAAAAGAGATTCATAATAAACCAATTTAAGTTATGAAATTAAATTATAAAACTTTAGAAACAATTCAAAAATGAGCCTCGAACCCTTTAAGGAAAAATTCTTTATGCTACGATAAATGAAAAACTAATGTAAGGTTCGACAATAGTTTGTCGAAGTTAGAAGCATAAAGTAGTTAAAACATTAGCTAACAATTGAACATCGCTCTACAGGACATAGATCTAGTTCATATCTCATAAAGGGAAAGGTTTAGTTGAAACATTAGCACGAGGACCAAGTAAGTTCTAATCTTACCTATGGCATGAGATTGTGATTGTTAATGCTTGATGGTTGATTGAAAATGTTTGCATTTGAAATGCTTTTCAATAAATGATGTATGTATGCTTGTTAACTCATGACATAAAGCATGTTCACTAAGATTACATAGTTGATAATTTGAACATAGGAGAAAAGATAAAGAAGTGTCGTACCATCCTCCGTGACGTGAGATATTTAAAGTTAAAAGTTTAAGCCTTCAGACCTAAGGAGTAGATTAGGAAGGTATAGATCCATGCCTGAAGGAAGGATCAAGTTAAGTTAAGTTAAATTATGGCCTCATTGTTCAATGGTCTTTTGTATACGGTATGTACACTTGGGCCATAGTTGAAGATAAATAAAATAAAACAAAGTTCATGAAGAAGCATAAATGGAGTTATGCATTGTGATGATGTTTGTATATATTTAAAATGTTTTGTGAGACATTATAGAACTTGCTGAGCGAAAGCTCAATTAATTCTCTCATGCTGTAGGGAATCCTGCCAAGAGACTGGAATAAGAAATGACGAACTGGACATAGTATGTGGACAATACACGATGTGTGGGTTATAGACACTGTTGTGGCTTAATTCCACTGTTGTTTAAAAAAAAGTTTTTGTTGCATAATAGAAAACAAGAATGGTTTTAGGTTAAGTTGTTCAATATGTACTATATTATAAAAGCATGATTGATATTGTAAAATATTTTAAGTAATGTAGATTAGTCATAGTTTTTGTTGTAATAAAATTTTCGATGAAAGTTTTATGTTTTAAAGAAAATTTTTATTTCGCATTTTCACGTACTAGTTTACTATGTAAGAATGTTTATAAGTAAGTTACGACGAGTTTTTAGATGATTCAGAAAGTCAAGTTTTAACAATAGGAAAATATGGTCATTGATTATTGTCAAGCTTTCATATGATTGCATGTCGAATACAACATAGGTTAAATGAATCCAGCTTTTGCGTGTTTGTTGCCTAGATCAGCCTATCTTTCTCAACATTATGCTTCCATTAGATTAAACTTAGCGAGCTTTATCCTAGGTTGTTTTATGGAAAGGGGTTTAATAGACCACTTGTCTTATTAAATCTAAACTGTAAGGAAAGATTGGGATAACAGAGCTTGTTGTTATCTACGGTTGGTAGTGTCAATAAAAAATTTGGAACTATTTCTATAATTATCAATGTAATTAATGTTTAATGGCAGTGAAGGATCCTATAACCACTTCTAATTATAATTGTTTTATAATTTTTAATTAATTTATTTAAATTATTAATTTAATTAAAAATCCAAAACCCCCCATATTTGTTTTAGTTTAATATTAGGTTTTCAATGTTAATAACTAATTAATTAGACCTAGTTTTCTCGCAGGAACGACCATTGCTCACTGCTTTACTCAATAACAATTATACTACACCTCAACAAGGTTTTATCTTTTGACATGTTCTTTGGGATCCTGTCAGAATGCCACCCCATAAGTCAAAAGGTTGGTACAACACCCATTACTAATTTTATCTTATTTATTTCACTTATCTTATTGTGTGTATGTAGTATGACATATTACTATATGGCATCAGATATCGTATATCATAAACATGCTTAACTAAAAGTGAGTAAGCAATATAATTTAATATGGTATATGTCACATCATATGTATGGTGTAATCATAATATTACATGGCATAAACATAGCATAACTAAATTTAGCATTTTGTACAGTGACAGTGCATGACACAACATTACATGGTACGTCATGGCATGGCATATCATAACGCATTTCATAATTTTCAGAAATCATGTAAAGCATTTTATTTGTAAACTATTTATACTGTAGATGAGATCCCTACTTAACTATTTTCTAGCAATAGGATTCGCTAACTCGTGACAATTTCCTATCACTACTGTTAAATTCTGTGGATGAAAAACTACTGAGAGCATATGGTTGGCTTATCTTACGCTATTTAATTTAGCATAATCGTAAAGGAATTGAATCCTTTCTAAGAACATATTTTCCTTTATTAAAGAATCGTCAAATCATCATATTTTTTATGAGGATTAATTTATGTAATCCTCATAACTTAGTTTTCCTTAATCGCCTTTAATTATTTATGTTAGAGTTGATAATTAATTAACCAATTTAACAATTAATTATCTTATCCATTTACTAAGTTTAAGTAAAATCTCTTTATTACATTGGTTGGGCTCATAATTTTAGAAAGACCCATATTAAAATATATGGCCCATTAAACCTAGAGGCATTCTTAATAATATGTCCACGGAACTTAAATTATAAAGGTGGGCTTTTGAAATAGTACGAGTGTTAGGCTTGTATTTGGTGTCATGATTTTGCGGGCCTAACCTGTTGGGCTTTTACTAATCCTATTAAAAAAATCTATTTAAAAACTGTTGAAGTTTGTAGGAAAACCCATATTCATGTATGTAAAGTTTCGTGTTAAAAATCATATTTTAAAATAGAGTCTGAACTTCATAAAACTGTAAACTGTTGATTCACATAGTTTTTCTAGTGCTTCAATTCCTTGTTGATCATGAATTACTAATCTGTCGCTAAGTAGGCATTTTGTTTGAAAACTAGTTCCAAAATGTACTTTTTAGTTAGTTTTAAAAGTTATTGTATAGTTGTATGTTAAAGACAATTTCCTTTACAATTTTCTTCATGAAAATTTCTCATTTTAAGGAGGTCTAGACCCTTCATGTTTATCAAAATTCGTTTTTTGTTTCCAAGATATCTGTTTCTGATGATTTTCATAAACTTTACTAAATTAACAATTTTCAATAAAAAATTTAGACTGTTTTTATAAATATGTTTTAAAGTCCAGTTTAAAAGCAGATTCTTAAAAAAAATTTCTTTACAAATTTTTTTCGTCTCGTCGAAGTATAAAGCTTTTTATTTTGAGAAAATTATGATTTGAACTTTTCAAAGGTCATTTTTGTTAAAAACAAAAACGGTACTGTTTTGAAACTTTAAATTGATGGTTTTTTAAATCTGCCTGTAACAATATTTTAGAGGTAGAATTTCAAAAAATTTTCTCCACAACAATTTTTTCTCTCATTGAAATCTAAAACTTTTGTGTTACATGAAAATTATGATTCGGCCTTGAAACAACCTGTTTACGCTAAAACAGTGGCTATCTAGTTTTTTGACAGTTTTAGGGTAGTTTTTGAAAATGGCCTAAAAACCCATCCTAGAGTCAGACTTGCAAGTACTTGATTAAAGAGATTTTTTTAGAACATCAAAATCTAAAAGTTTCGTGTTTGAGAAAATTTCAAAATCGACCTTTAAAGGGTCTGTTTTGATACTCAAAATAAGCAGAAAATATTTTTTGAACATAAACTATAAACTAGTCCTACACATACTTCCAACTTTGCATGAACTTAAATCACAACAATATATGTTAAAAAAGCCATAATAAATACACAAATAGGAGTTGATTAAATGCTATAATTACTAAATAACATAAACTTAGACTAAACACAAAAATGACTCCATCAAAGCCTTCTTCTTCTTCTTAAGTTTTGGCTAGTGATTTGCGAGTGCGTAAATGGAAGAATTTTTTGAGAGAGGGAGTACAAGAAAACTATTTTTCTCAAGGAGAAATGAGAGAAAAAAAATGCAAAAATGGGCTCTTGAATATAAGTGGTCCTATTTATAGACAATTGGAGAAATATCACTTAACTTTTTAACCTTGGCTTAACAAGCCTCTAATTTTGTTAATTGACCCAAATTTTTAGTTAAAAAAATCCCAAGTGTGGAGCCACTAGTGGAGGGAAAAATTGAAGGAAAAAACTCCATCATGGGGGGTCAAAGCCACCTATCGCATTGAGCACTATTCATGGTCAAGTCATGGTCATTTCTTGTCCCTTGACTTTGTCCCCAAGTTTCTTTAAATTAGGTATTTTTTTGACTGGTTGGTTAAACTAGCTAGCTAATGGGAGAATTTTGTTTCCTAGTGGGTCTTCCAACCTTGCTTAAACACAGTCCAAAACTAACCTCCAAATTGATCGGTAATGGTACTAATACTAAATCACATAGTAAACTTGGTTTGTTATTGATCCTAAACTATTTCCAAAATGATTAAAACCTAACTTGAGCTCGGATAGCATTTTTTTAACTTAAAATGCTACTCACATAACTCCAATTCTAACTAGTAGGCAATGAAGTACTTTTAATGTATTAGAATGTTTCTCGGTATACTGCTAACATTATATTGCACTTGAAAATTCTTATAAATTGAATTCTCAAGTTACTTATGGATTGAAATTTCTTATGCCTTAAATCGCGATGAAAATTTTCAACCAAATTATTTGATCATAAAAAGTTAATAAGTTTAACTTCAATATTTACCATAGAATTTTGGAATTTATATATTAATTCTATAAATCCTTAAATCATAAAAAACAAAACATGAATTTTTTTAGGAAAATCCTTGACTTAAATGTGCAAAATACAGCATTTAAATTAAGGATTTTCTCGATCATTACATTACTAACATGAAACTCTTCATATTGAGTAAGAGTTACTTAATGTCATTTAAGTGTATTAGCATATCTATCTATACATTGCTATTGCAGCACATTACTCTAAATTCTTATCTATTGAATTTTAGGTTTCTTGATGATAAAGTTCCCTCATCTTGACTTTGAGATGGAGGTTATCTAATTTAAAACTAGTTTTCAATAGTTTCTTATAGCGCTTTACAGTGTTGTTTACTACTGATTTTGCTCTAATCATAGAATTGTATAATTTAAGCTAAAATTCCATAAATCTTTATGTACTGTAATTGTCTTTTTTTTTTAGGAAAGCCTTGACTTAAATGCATAAATTCTCTCAAATATAACAGATCAGGTGCTTAATCTATTGAACTTAAATTCTGTTCAAATCATTGAAGATGTATTGACTTGTCTCAAGTCAACCATTTTCTTAAATCCTTGCATTCTTTTATATTTGTTGATCTTGTTTTGTATTATCTCAGTTCACCGTTAATCCACCTATCTAATGGCTTGTGGCTCTCTTGAAACTTGCCCTACCTATATTATACTATCGTTATCATGATAATGCTTATAGAAAACTTGTACTTATATGCTTTATACTTATACAACTTAATGACGTAGTTATGGAAAATTTCTTAATTAATTATATTTAATAATTACTAGATTTTTTTGAAAACTACGAAGCAAGCTAAACTAGATTGTACTAGTGATACAAACATGTTGATAATTATTGTATAGATAAGTAGGGGAACCTATAATGGAACATTTTTTTCCCCATTGGTAAGAACCATCATTTTTTTCTTAGATTAAGTTTTTTCAACTGTTTGTTTTGTAAGTAGAAACAATTCTTTGTCACGTACTATAATTTATTTTTATTATAGAGACTCACACATCTCGTCGTCGGTCTCTTCATAGATCTCACCGAGGTGCTCGTTGTAGATTTTGCAATAAGGGGCACAATGCACAAATCCGTCGACATGACATAGAGGCCAGTGAAAGTGACTAGGCACCTCATAAGGAAATCGACCGATTTTCCTACTTGTGTGACTTTGTCTATGTAGCAAGCCCTGACACCTATGGAATTGTCTTCTTTGGAATCGTAGAAATGGTGGCGACACTAAGAGAGGGTAGTTAGGATTATGAAGATCATGGAGGAGAAGGAGAGGGTTGATACAAGAAAAAAGTGACTAAGAGGAGTAAACTTGGAGCAATGCTATTTATGATTTTCAAATCTGCTATTTTCTTTCAATGATTAAAAACGCTATCTAGTATATGCTTTTATTGGTTTTAGAAAAAGGCTTAAATACTACAATTTCACTCATAATTTTTGGTGATACAATCTACAAAATTGTGCCTTTTAAAAAATTCTTCTAAAAAATTGTGAACTTATATGATAATGTCATTGTTTTTTGGTTTATTTAGCATTTTAAGTTTAAAATATAAGAATTTAATAGTTAAATTTTGGCGTATAATTGAAACCATGTAAAAAAAATCTTATATAAAGACTATAATTTTAAAAATTTAGAAGAGGGAAGGGTAGCTGCTAGCTGGATTAAAACTGGCTTCACTACTGCAAAGAATAAAGATATGCAATAACTTTTAAAAAAAAAAAGAGATAAATTCATGAATTGTTCCTGAATTCTTTTCTTTCTCTAAAAATTAGTCATTGTAATCAATTTTGTCCCATAAATAGTCTAAGAACTTTAAAAGTGTCTCATGAATGATCCCTTTGTTAAATTTTAGATGGAAAAAAGTTAATTTTGTCTCATAAATGGTCTGTGAGCTTTCTTATTTCTCTGTAAATAGTCCCTATGTTAAATCTTGTACTATATTTAGTCCCTAAACTAGAAAAAATATGCTAACATTATTTACTTTGTTAAATAAAATATAGAAAACATTAAATATGTGAAATTGTATCAAATCTATAGTCCCTTAAACTTAAAAAAAATGCCAAAATTAATTTTTTTCTACACATATTTGAGTTTTTTTTTATCTATTTATTCAAATATATAACTTTGATAATTTTTTAAATGAGCATATTCTACACCACCATATTAATAAATATCCCCAAATATTTTTTATATCTCATACAATAAATGTATAAATTTATGAATATCTTTTGTATTATACCTATTTCAGCCAATTTATGTTCTTGCTAATCAATCACTTTTATTTTTTTTAATTTTTTTAGTGAAAATATCATATATATGTAAAAAGTCAAAATTACCAACAAATTGAATTTTAAAAAAACTTTTTAAACAAAACAATAGGTTGAAACCCAACAAATTCAAAATTCAGCTAAGAAGACAATACTCGTGTATATCTTAACTACTCATTTTGAAATCTTTTAACACCAAATTAAGGAACAAAAGTTTTCTAATATACCAAAATGTATGTCACAGTTATTTTCTAACATTGTTTTATGCACTGTAATAAGAAATAAAATATAATACTTTTACTTGGGTTACTATTCGTATATTTAATAGGTGTAAATAAAATTACTCTTTTCTTTTTGGTTCAAGGACTACACAATTGGTATAATTTCACATATTTAATGTTTTCTATATATTTATTTTAACAATATAAGTAATCTTATGTATCCACTTGCCTTTTTGAGCCGTTATTTAGCCTTTTAAAACATTATTTCTTATTCTTAATTCTTACATATAAGTAAGAAAAATAATGGATAAAATTTTTTCTTAAAAATATACCTGAAAGTGTTGCAACTTTTGTTATAATATAAACTAAAACATTATACAAAGTATAACTTTACAGTCATGCGAAAACATACTTTGCAAAAACATACTTAAAAACATACTTGTTAACATTCTTAAAACTGTTACAACTAACGTTGCAACAAAGATTAAAACATAGCATGAAGCTTGACTTAATAATTATTTAAAACATTTTGTAAAATATATTTTTATTTTTTTTTTGTAAAACATTTCTTATAAGACATTTCATTAGACATATACTTTCTTAAAACTTTTAAAAAATTATTTCTAAAACAAAAAAGAAACTTTTATTAAAATAGTGGAAAACTTCTGTAGTGGTATCTAACTTAATCATCGCATTTGTCACTGCAACACCGAGCTCTTCAACCATTCTTACTGGTCTTTCACAGGACAACCTACAACATGAAGGATCTTGTAATGAGCTTTCACTCAGTAAGTTCAAACTTTTCTCACAAAATATGAAAATATTCATAATGAAACTTTCTTCTTGAAAACTTTTCTCGTAAAATATCTTTCTTGAAACAATTTTTTTCATAAACATTTTTTATAAATGTTTTTTCATAAATATTTCTCATAAAACATTTTTCTTGAAACATTTCTCATAAAGCATTTTTCCCAAACACGTTCTTTATAAAAACATTTCTTGTAAAAAGTTACTCATAAACATTGCTAATAAAAACATTACTTAAAGCAATGCAAGCAATATAATAATACATGATTCCATTTATGCTTTTTTATAAACTTTTTATCATCATTCTTAATTTTCTTGAACTATGGACCTAAGTGTACATACTAAGCATGCTTGACCATCAAACACCGAGACCGTAACATAACTTAGCATGACACTCCCCATGAGTTGAGAGGTTGGTACGACACTTTTTTATTTTAACTTAAGGCTTAGATTACCAATCTTGTAATCTTAATGAACATAATGTGTGACATGACTTAACGTCTAAAACAGTAAACGTAACATATGCATACATATCACAAATCATGACTTGGTCTTTAAAACATCATGCATAACAAATGTGACACATTTCAAACATATATAAAACATTTGGAAATTATTTTCTTCATGTCGTAAGTGAGAGCTTGAGACTTGCATGTTTAACACTCTAGCATTCCATCTTTATCTATTTTTTCATTAGTCGACTTTTTGTCCTGTTCAAATGACACTCGACTATTAGCTAGTTTTCTTATTATCGACTTATTCGATCCATAATGTAACTTTTAAACATTAAAATGTCCATTCTTCAGTACTTAGCCTTATTCTTATTGGTTCATGTTGGAAAAAATAGTGCGCAGCGGAATTTTAAAAATTTTACATCTGAGTATTTTTCAAAACACAAGTTTGACATGCTATATATATAAATTAACCAGATCTTACTAACCTTTATGTGCTGAAGAACCCTCTCAAAACGTGAAGAGAAGTAACGTTCCAGAAGAGCCTCAACCAACTGGTCTTCTTTGCTATTCTCTATCCACAACGTGAGTGAGTGTGGGCTCACACGTACAGCTCTTCCACTAGGTGACTCTCCTTCCAACCAATCGAGAGAACCCAAAGCAAGTGTTCATGATTTGTGAACAAAAGCTCTTAGGGAGTTTTCAGATTCTCACTAGCAGAGTATCACTCTTAATCTCTCAATTGATCTAAGTAACTCTTAAGGCTTACTCCCTTTATATAGAGATTGGTCCTGGGGTCAGTCCTTATCAGATTACGTCTCAAAAACTCGAAACAAAATCAAGTTCGATCAATTTCTGATAAGATCCATGTGGAAACGTGTGATCTTATCCTTCGTTGATCGGTAGGCTGAATAGATCCCATCGGCAGGCCAAACTGCCGAATAAAAATCCTACGAATTTTTTATTTTTCACCCGAGATTCTATAGGATAAAGTCTCAGTTTCAATTCAAATAACCCAATAGATAAGTTATCAGATCAAAAACAAACTTTTTCTAGATAATCTCTAAGAAAATAAATCAATTCCCAATAATTCTACAAGTTTATCTTGATCTAATTTTTCTAAAATTAAATCAACTGATAAAGAGACAAGAATTATCCGATCCTTATAATTCAACAAGTTTATCTTGAATTAATTTTTATCACAAAATTAATTCAACCGATAAACAGACATGATGTTAGACATGTATGCCCTAAGGAGTAAAAATGTAATATGTTTTTGGAGACATTTTTATCAATAAAGAATTTATTCATTTATATATACCAAATCTTGTCCTCTTTATATTCATATTTGTTGAATGTATGATAAGCAAACAGCAGTCAGAGACTGTCAGTCTAAACCTTAAGAATTGGGCATATGATGGGATGACTATGCGGAAGACACGATTCTTAAGGTGACGGTCTAAAACATATGAACCGCAATCGAGAGAATAAAGTTGGGCGCTTTATTCATGTAAAGATTGTTATGTTGTCTATATCCCTTTTGGGAGATGGTTTGTCTTGACCATCGGAGTTGGACTCCGTGAATAAAAACATTGGCACATTGTCATAGGTGACGATGTGTTGTATCGGGACATAAAGTGAATTGATTTGGATTAATAATTCTGTCTTGGCAAATCGATTCACTTTAGACAGTCATTTGTATTGTATCTTAATCCTGAGATGAATAGTAGGCCTGTTGTCTCGACTTGTGTCTTTTGATGTACCAATGGGTGACTCCCACATCTCTATAGTGGTATGCATGCCGGTACGTTGGAGGCATGACTCTTGATAGCGTAGACTTGTTATGTATAGATATGGAATCCATAGCTCCTCTTTAGGAATAATGATATCCTCTTATATGCGTTGTCCTGTAATTGGAAAACTGGAGCGCTCAACCATTTAGATACATAGGTGTAACCGAATGGTATACTATCTTTGGATGGTAAGTTTTCTAATGGTGAGACAATGGAACGTAAGATAAGAATAATCGGAAAGGTAAGACAGAACTTGTCCTTAAGCCGATTATGGATTATCATATGGGGATACTATGCACTATGATATGTCATGGAGACTTAGCTACACGAGCTTCGTAATTCTATAAAGTTCGAGAGTGCAGCTCCAAGCTTTTAGTGGAATAGCGTTGGAGTTGATAATTGTGAAATGTATATCTGGGATATTGGGTTTCATAATTATCATGAGCTTGAACTTTATAGGTCCATTTTGGTCCCCTTTGCTAGCTCACAAAATCCTGTAACGACACGGCGTGCTTTTCCAATAATTGGTGGCTTATGTCGGATTTATCATATTGGTTTAAAATTTGTAAGAATCAAATAATTCATGTCTGTTTATCGGTTGAATTAATTTTGTAAGAAATTAGTTCAAGATAAACTTGTTGAATTATTGCGATCAGATAATTTTTGTCTGTTTATCGGTTGATTTAATTTTGGACAAATTAGAACAAGATAAACTTGTAGAATTATTGTGAATTGATTTATTTTCTTAGAGATTATCTTGATAAAGTTTTTTTTGATCAGATATCTTCTCTATTGGGTTATTTGAATAAAAACTGAGACTTTATCCTTTAGAATCTCGGGTGGAAAATAAAAAGATTCGTGGAGCTTTTTTCTCAGGAGTTCGGCCTGTCGGATGACGTGTTCGGCCTGCCGAACTGGCCTATTTGGCCTGCCGATCAGAATGTTCGGCCTGTCGATCAGTGAGAGATAAGATTACGCATTTTCTCGCAGATCTTATCAGATATTGATCCGAACTTGATTCTGTTTCGAGTTTTTGAGACCTAATCTGATACGGACTGACCCCAGGACCAATAGGTATAAAAAGGGAGTGAGTCTTATGATTTACTCAGATCAATTTGAGAGATTAAGAGTGATACTCTTCTAGTGAGCATCTGAAAACTTCCTAAGAGCTTTTGTTCACAAATCACGAGCACTAGCTTTGGGTTCTCTCTATTGGTTGGAAGGAGAGTCACCGGTGGCAGAGCTGTACGTGTGAGCCCACACTCACTCCGATTGTGGATAGAGAATAGCAAAGAAGACCAGTTGGTTGAGGCTCTTCTGGAACGTTACTTCTCTACATGGATTGCGGAGGTTCTTCGACACACTGAGGTTAGTAAGATCTGTCTAATTTATATATATAACATGTCAAACTTGTGTTTTGGAAATTACTCTGGTGAAAAAAAATTTTAAAATTTTGCTGCACACTTTGTTTCCAACAATTGGTATCAGAGCGAGGTTTTTACATAAATTTGCCAGTTTGTGATCATATTATATGCATAAATTTTGTGATCTTAATCTCTCCTATGCTTGAATTGAATTTTATAGAGAGATGTCACTCTAGGTTTCTATATAATATATATGTTGTCATGGATTATGTGGTGAATGTTTATTAATTAATTATGGCTGATTAAATCATTGTTTATTTATTTATTAATTAATTAATACCGGTTATGGTTCCTTAGAGGTTAGAATACGTATCTAGGTTTTTCATGTAATTAGATGGCAGACTATCTCTCCGTCTAGGAATTATTATTTAATTTTTAATTTGTAAGAATTTTGTAATTAAATAATTATTCGGAGAAGATGGATCGAGAAGTCGGATCTTGAAGATTGATGATGGCGCCTCTAGGTATTTCCTGAGTCTCTAATTTTATGTTTTTGAATTGTTGAAAATAAAATTGATGAATTGCATTAAAATTGTATTTTCTGGATTGAGGGTTTTTCTGCTCGGTCGGCATGCCGGACCTCACAATTCGACAGGCCGAGGGTCACAGATCGGCAAACCAGACGTGTGGTCCGGTAGGCCGACAGTGGGGCAAAAATTTTGGTGCTCTGCCGGCAGGCCGAACCTTCATGTTCGGCAGGCCAATCACCTAGATCGGCCTGCCGATCGAGAGCTATCAGGTGTCCAGAAAAGGTGCAATTTTTCAGTGCAGTTTTAATTTTATTTTTGGGACGATTCTGAGAAACATTAAAATTAGATATGACCGGAAATATGAAGTATTTGATTCATACAGGATTGAAGACTTGAAGATGGATATTACATGAAGAAGGATACCACTTGAAGATTCAAGGATGAAGAATCGATAGATGTCTCGATTATTCTCTTGTAATCTTAGTTTTCTATTCTCTAGGGTGGAACCATAATATTACGGTTATTATTATTTTGCTTGTAGCTTTGCTTGATTACTTTGCTTGTCTACATTATAATATGATTTACCATGTATATTGATAACATGTCATATAGGATAGGGAGTGCCGCTCATATTAAAATTGTTCATGCATAATTTTAAAATAAAACCTTGACTTCAAAAGATTGAGTGGGAGAAGGTTTTCGAAGAGAGGACCTAAGGCCTCCATCGTTGGTCCATAGGAAGAACATGGTGGTCCCGACCCCTAGGAAGGGATTTATACCATGTACCAGATTGGATCTCTGAAAGGATAAGGTATTTTAGTATGATTTATGGTTGCACACCCCTAGGTGGTGATTATAAATCATGGATAAAATATTAAAACGATGGTTATACACTCACATTAATTTTATTATTAACCTCCCCTAGGAGCTCTGTTAATAAAATTAATGGCCAAAGAAACGATTATTTGTGTATGCTGGATCATACGGGCCCTGGATGGCATATATTAATCAAGAGGGGATCCGTGTTCCTGATTGAATTTGGCATGACTCCCCTAGGAGTTTGTTAAATTTTGAGTTGGGAATTATCGTTGTAAGATTGTGACAATTTCAAGGTTTTGACACATAAACACATTTGTATGTTTTTACATGATTGTGTTATCTTACTAAATTATTATATATGTTTGCTTATGTTTGGTATATGATTCTTTATTGTAGATTGAAAATGTCTAAAAACGCTTTATCATCGATACTTGACAAAAACCAATTAACCGGTGAGAACTATAACGATTGGAAACGGAACTTGGACATCGTCCTTTCCTTTGAGAAACTAAAATATGTTCTGACAACTCCTTGTCCTCCCAAGCCTACGGGAGACTCAAGTAATGAGCAATTCCAAGTGTACAACCGCTGGAAAGATGCTAATGATCAGGCCCGCTGCTATGTTATGGCTAGCATGAACAACGTGCTGCAGGCTCAACATCAGGATTATGAGACTGCGAAGCAGATCTTGGATAATCTTGAGGATATGTTTTGAGGCCAGGCCATAACAAAGCGGCAAGGGGCGCTTCAAAAACTCTTAAACTGTAGACAGAGACCGGGGACGTCTGTAAAGGAGCATATGATGTTGGTCATGGGTTACCTCGTTGAGGCTCAAACTAATGGAGCCGACATTGATGTTGAAACTCAGATGACTATGGTCTTTGAGACTCTGTCTAAGGAATTTATTCTGTTTAGAGCTACTTTTAATTTAAGCAATAGATGGGATATGACCTTAACAGAACTGATGAAACAGTTACAGGAGTTTGAACTGCTGATCAGGGAATATCCTGTTGGTGGTGAGGCCAATATGGTAGTTGCTTCTGGTTCCAATCCTAACTCTGGAAATGGAAAGAAGCAACGGGCCAAGAGTGGAAAGTCTTCTATTCCTCCTGCTACCAAGAGCAAGAAGAAGAAGAAGAAGAACCCAAAGAAGCTTAAGTGCTTCTTCTGTGGAAAGGTCGGGCATATAAAGAAGCATTGCAAGGACTTCCTTTCCAAGGGAGGTAGGTGTGATCTTCTATATTTAGAAACTTGTTTGGTTGAGGAATCCAGTGACATTTGGGTCATAGATTCTGGTGCAACTAATCATGTTTGTGTTTCTTTGCAAGGATTCAAAGAAACGAAAAGTCTACTACGTGAAGACTTAACGCTTCGGATGGACGATGGATCCTCGGTCTCAGTGGAAGCAGTGGGAGATGTCCATCTTTATTTTGATAATTATAGGAATTTAATTTTGCGAGATTGTTTTTATGTTCTTAAATTTAAAAGGAATTTAATTTCTATATCTTCTTTATTTAAAGACTCATACGTGGTATCTTTTAATGAGAAAGTGGTGATTCGTAAAAACAAATCTTTTATCTGTTCTGGATGGATGCAAAATAATCTATATTTTATCAAACCTAAGATGGACTTATTGCTTAATGCTGAGATAAATGATAATGACTCAAAAAGACTTAAAACTTCTCACTCTAATAAGACTTATCTTTGGCATTTGCGCCTTGGCCATATTAACCTGAATAGGATTCAAAGGTTGGTAAGGGATGGACCTTTAAGTCACTTAAAGGTGGAATCTATACCTCAATGTGAATCTTGTTTGGAGGGCAAAATGACCAAAAGACCATACAGGTCTAAGGGCAATAGGGCCGAAGGGGTTCTAGAACTTGTGCATAGTGATGTTTGCTGACCAATGAACATCCGGGCGCGAGGAGGGTATGAGTACTTCGTCACTTTCATTGACGATCACTCAAGATATGGGTATGTGTATCTAATGCACCACAAAAGTGAAACTTATGATAAGTTCAGGGAGTTTGGGGCTGAAGTGGAAAAGCAATTGGGTAGGCCCATAAAGGCACTTCGATCTGATCGAGGTGGGGAATACCTTTCTGATGAGTTCTTGGGACACTTGTTAGAGAATGGCATTTTATCCTATTTGACTGCGCTAGGCACTCCGCAGCAGAATGGCGTAGCGGAGAGAAGAAATAGGACTTTGTTAGACATGATTCAGTCCATGATGAGTTATTCATCATTGCCTTTATCCTTTGGGGATATGCACTACAAACCGCATATTATCTTTTGAACAATGTGCCTTCAAAATCGGTCCCTAAAACTCCCCACGAGTTGTGGACAAGACGGAAGACATCCTTAAACCATATTTGCATATGGGGATGTCCAGCTCATGTCCTGTTTAAGGATCCGAATAAGTTGGAAGCATGTTTGGAAGTTTGCGTGTTTATAGGATATCCAAAAGGGACTAAAGGGGGTTATTTTTATAACCCAAAGGAAAATAAATTCGTGGTTTCAACTAATGCAACTTTCCTTGAGGAGAGTTATGGATGACTTTAAACCTCGAAGCAAAGTGGTGCTTGAGGAGTTAAGGGGTGATCCGTTCACTTCGGAGGTTCCTAACGAAACCATTCCGATCGGTGTAGAAAAACCAAACAAACCTGAACAACAATCTCAGGGGCTTCAGCGTAGTGGGAGGATCGGGATCGGTCATCAACTTGAGAGGTATATGTTCAATGGGGAGGTCTTCTTGGCTGAACCGGATGAACATGACAGGGATCCTTATACTTACGCAGAAGCTATGGAGGATGTTGATTCAAGACTCTGGACAGAGGCCATGAACATAAAGATGAAGTCTATGGAGACTAATCGGGTCTGGGAGCTTGTGGATCTTCCCGAAGGGGTAAAACCCATAGGGTGTAAGTAGATCTACAAGAGGAAAAGAGGAGTGGATGGAAAGGTCAAAACCTTTAAGGCTAGACTGGTAGCTAAGGGTTATACGCAAAAGGAAGGAATCGATTATGAGGAAACCTTTTCGCCTGTAGCCACGCTTAAGTCCATCTGGATTCGCTTGTCCATAGCCGCCGCTCTCGACTACGAGATTTGGCAGATGGATGTCAAGACGGCTTTTCTGAATGGCTATCTTGATGGGTCCATTTATATGGAACAACTAGACGGGTTCAAGGTCACGGGTCAAGAGGGTAAGGTTTGTAAGCTGCTAAAGTCAATTTATGGACTAAAGCAGGTATCCCGTTCTTGGAACATAAGATTTGATCAAGTGATCAAGACTTATGGGTTCTCACAAAATGTGGATGAACCATTTGTTTATAAACACATTAAGGATGGGAAGGTGGTTTTTCTACTGCTCTATGTAGATGATATTTGCTAATTGACAATGACGTTGAGGCTTTGTCATCCGTCAAATTATGGTTGACCAAGCAGTTTGACATGAAGGACTTAGATGAGGCTAATTTTGTTCTCGGTATCCAGATCTTTCGGGATAGGAAGAACAAAATGATAGCTTTATCTCAGGCCGGCTACATAGATAAAATTCTCAGGAGGTTTGCAATGCAGGATTCCAAGAAAGGTGGGCAACCATCTAGGTCTGGAATTACTCTTTCTAAGAAAGACTCTCCAAAGTCTTATGAAGAAAGAGAATACATGAAGAAGGTGCCTTATGCTTCGGCAGTGGGCAGTCTCATGTATGCCATGCTTTGCACACGACCAGATATTAGCTATGCGGTTGGAATTGTAAGTCGATTTCAGGCGGATCCAGGACCGAACCATTGGGTTGCGGTAAAGCATATTTTCAAGTACCTGAGAAGGACTCGAGGGTATATGCTTGTGTATTCAGGTGAGGACTTGACTCCTCTAGGATACATTGATTCGGATTTTCAATCCTGTCTGGATTCTAGGAAATCGACTTCTGGGTTTGTGTTTACTCTGGGTGGCGGTGCCATCAGTTGGAGAAGTGCGAAGCAAGATTGCACTTTGGATTCAACGATGGAGGCCGAGTAGGCCGAGTATGTGGCAGCTAGTGATGCTTCGAAAGAAGCAGTGTGGCTCCGCAAGTTCCTTGGGGATCTTGAGGTAGTTCCTGGTATGGATAAGGAGGTATCACTATACTGTGATAACAGTGCGGCGGTAACTAATGCTACGGAACCAAGATTTCACAAGTAGAGTAAGCATATTGATCGAAAGTATCATGTGATAAAGGACTTCGTTGAGGGCGGGCATGTCACGGTGTGCAAGATTACGTCAGAGGACAATTTAGCTGATCCATTTACGAAGACACTTACTGGGAGAGTCTTCGAGAGGCATGTGGAAGCTATGGGGATGCAAAATTTGCAGTATTTACTCACTTAGTGCAAGTGGGAGATTGTTAGACATGTATGCCCTAAGGAGTAAAAATATAATACGTTTTTGGAGACATTTTTATCAATAAAGAATTTATTCATTTATATATACCAAATCTTGTCCTCTTTACGTTCATATTTGTTGAATGTATGATAAGCAAACAGTAGTCAGAGACTGTCAGTCTAAACCTTAAGAATTGGGCATATGATGGGATGACTATGTGGAAGACACGATTCTTAAGGTGACGGTCTAAAACATATGATCCACAATCGAGGGAATAAAGTTAGGCGCTTTATTCATGTAAAGATTGTTATGTTGTCTATATCCCTTTTGGGAGATGGTTTGTCTTGACCATCGGAGTTGGACTCCGTGAATAGAAACATTGGCACGTTGTCATAGGTGACGATGTGTTGGATCGGGACATAAAGTGAATTGATTTGGATTAATAATTCTGTCTTGGCAAATCGATTCACTTTAGACAGTCATTTGTATTTTATCTTAATCCTGAGATGAATAGTGGGCCTGTTGTCTCGACTTGTGTCTTTTGATGTACCAATGGGTGACTCCCACATCTCTATAGTGGTATGCATGCCGGTACGTTGGAGGCATAACTCTTGATAGCGTAGACTTGTTATTCATAGATATGGAATCCATAGCTCCTCTTTAGGAGTAATGATATCCTCTTATATGCGTTGTCGTGTAATTGGAAAACTGGAGCGCTTAACCATTTAGATACATAGGTGTAACCGAATGGTATACTATCTTTGGATGGTAAGTTTTCTAATTGTGAGACAATGGAACGTAAGATAAAAATAATCGGGAAGGTAAGACAGAACTTGTCCTTAAGCTGATTATGGATTATCATATGGGGATACAATGCACTATGATATGTCATGGAGACTTAGCTACACGAGCTTCGTAATTCTATAAAGTTCAAGAGTGTAGCTCCAAGCTTTTAGTGGAATAGCGTTGGAGTTGATAATTGTGAAATGTATATCTGGGATAATGGGTTTCATAATTATCATGAGCTTGAACTTTATAGGTCCATTTTGGTCCCCTTTGCTAGCTCACAAAATCCTGTAACGACACGGCGTGCTTTTCCAATAATTGGTGGCTTATGTCGGATTTATCAGATTGGTTTAAAATTTGTAAGAATCAAATAATTCATGTTTGTTTATCGGTTGAATTAATTTTGTAAGAAATTAGTTCAAGATAAACTTGTTGAATTATTGCGATCAGATAATTCTTGTCTGTTTATCGGTTGATTTAATTTTGGACAAATTAGAATAAGATAAACTTGTAGAATTATTGTGAATTGATTTATTTTCTTAGAGATTATCTTGATAAAGTTTGTTTTGATCAGATATCTTCTCTATTGGGTTATTTGAATAAAAACTGAGACTTTATCCTTTAGAATCTCGGGTGAAAAATAAAAAGATTCGCGGAGATTTTTTGTCGAGAGTTCGGCCTGCCGGATGACATGTTTGGCTTGCCACACAGGCCTGTTCGGCCTGCCGATCAGAATGTTCAGCCTGCCGATCAGCGAGAGATAAGATTACACGTTTTCACGTGGATCTTATCAGATATTGATCCAAACTTGATTCTATTTCGAGTTTTTGAGACCTAATCTGATATGGACTGACCCCAGGACCAATAGGTATAAAAAGGGAGTGAGTCTTATGATTTACTCATATCAATTTGAGAGATTAAGAGTGATACTCTTCTAGTCAACATCTGAAAACTCCCTGAGAGCTTTTGTTCACAAATCACGAGCACTAGCTTTGGGTTCTCTCTATTGGTTGGAAGGAGAGTCACCGGTGGAAGAGCTGTACGTGTGAGCCCACACTCACTCGGTTGTCGATAGAGAATAGCAAAGAAGACCAGTTCGTTGAGGCTCTTCTGGAACGTTACTTCTCTACACGGATTGCGGAGGTTCTTTGGCACACTGAGGTCAGTAAGATCTGTCTAATTTATATATATAACATGTCAAACTTGTGTTTTGGAAATTACTCTGATGAAAAAAAAATTTAAAATTCCACTACGCACTTTGTTTCCAACACATGAATTATTTGATTCTTCCAAATTTCAACCAATATAATAAATCTGACATAAGTTACCAATTATTGTAAAAGCACGTCGTCTCGTTACAAGATATTGTGAGCTAGCAAAAGGGACCAAATGGACCTATATAGTTCAAGCTCTCGATAATTATGAAACCCAATATCCCAGATATACATTTCATAATTATTAACTCCAATGCTACTCCACTAAAAGCTTGGAGCTGCGCTCTTAAACTATATAGAATTACAAAGCTCGTATAGCTAAGTTTCTATGACATATCATAGTGTATCGTATCCCCATATGATAATCCATAATTAGCTTAAGGACTAGTTCTGTCTTACCTTCTCGATTATTTTTATATTAAGTTCCATTATCTAACCATCAGAAAACTTACCATCTAAAGACAGTATACCATTCGGTTACACCTATGTATATAAATGGTTGAGCGCTCCAGTTTTCCAATTACAGGATAACGCATATAAGAGGATATCATTACTCCTAAAGAGCAGCTATGGATTCCATATCTATGAATAATAGGTCTACGCTATCAAGAGTCGTGCCTCCAACGTACCGACATGCATACCACTATTAAGATGTGGGTGTCACCCTTTGGTACATCAAAAGACACAAACCAAGATAACAGGCCCACTATTCATCTCAGGATTAAGATATAACACAAATGATTGTCTAAAGTGAATTGATTTACCGAGACAGAATTATTAATCCAAATCAATTCACTTTATGTCCTGATCCAACACATCGTCACCTATGACAACGTGCCAATGTTTCTATTCACGAAGTCCACATCGATGGTCTAGACAAACCATCTCCCAAAAGGGATATAGGCAACATAACAATCTTTGCATGAATAAAGCACCCAACTTTATTCCCTCGATTGCGGATCTTATGATTTAGACCATCACCTTAAGAATTGTGTCTTCCGCATAATCCGTCCATCATATGCCCAATTCTTAAGGTTTAGACCGACAGTCTCAGACTTTTGTTTGTTTATTAACATACATGCAACAAATATGAACGTATAGGGGACAAGATTTGGTATATAAATAATAAATAAATTCTTTATTGATAAAAATGTCTTCAAAAACTTATTACTTTTTTACTCCTTAGGGCATACATGTCTAACAATCTCCCACTTGCACTAAGTTAGTAAATATGAAAAATCTTGCATCCCCATAGCTTCCACATGCCTCTCAAAGACTCTCCCAGTAAGTGTCTTCGTAAATGGATCAGCTAAATTGTGCTCTGACACGGTTTTACATACCATGACATGCCCGCCCTCAACAAAGTCCTTTATGTTGGAATAAACAATGTGAGGTGCGCAGCGAAAATTTTAAAATTTTAACATCAGAGTATTTTTCCAAAACACAAGTTTGACATGCTATATGCATAAATTAAACAGATCTTACTAACCTTTATGTGCCGAAGAACCTCCCGAACCTGTGAAGAGAAGTAACGTTCCAGAAGAGCCTCAACCAACTGGTCTTCTTTGCTATTCTCTATCCACGATCGGAGTGAGTGTGGGCTCACACATACAGCTCTTCCACCGGTGACTCTCCTTCTAACCAATCGAGAGAACCCAAAGCTAGTGTTCGTGATTTGTGAACAAAAGCTCTCGGGGAGTTTTCAGATGCTCACCAGAAGAGTATCACTCTTAATCTCTCAATTGATTTAAGTAACTCATGAGACTTACTCCCTTTATATAGTGATTGGTACTAGGGTCAGTCCTTATCAGATTAGGTCGCAAAAACTAGAAACAGAATCAAGTTCGGATCAATATTTGATAAGATCCACATGAAAACGCGTAATCTTATCTCTCGCTGATCGAAAGGCCGAACAGCCTGATCGACAGGCCAAACAGGCCCCATCGTCAGGCCGAACACGTAGATCGGTAGGCCGAACTGCCACGTAAATATCTCGGTGAATCTTTTATTTTTCACTCGAGATTCTATAGGATAAAGTCTCAGTTTTGTTTCAAATAACCCAATAGAGAAGTTATCTGATCAAAAATAAACTTTATCAAGATAATCTTTAAGAAAATAAATCAATTCACAATAATTCTACAAGTTTATCTTGATTTAATTTATCCAATTAAATCAACCGATAAATAGACAAGAATTATCCGATCCTAATAATTCAACAAGTTTATCTTAAATTAATTTTACTACAAAATTAATTTAACTAATAAACAGACATGAATTATTTGATTCTTTCAAATTTTAAACCAATCTGATAAATCCAACATAAGTCACCGATTATTGAAAAAGCATGCCGTATCGTTACAGGATTTTGTGAGCTAGCAAAGGGGACCAAAATGGACCTATAAAGTTCAAGCTCTCGATAATTATGAAACCCAATATCCCAGATATACATTTCACAATTATCAACTCCAACACTACTCCACTAAAAGCTTGGAGCTGCACTTTCGAACTTTATAGAATTACGAAGCCCGCATAGCTAAGTATCCATGACACATCATAGTGTATCGTATCCTCATATGATAATCCATAATCGGCTTAAGGACAAGTTCTGTCTTACCTTCCTGATTTTTTTTATCTTACGTTCCATTATCTCACCATTAGAAAACTTACCATCCAAAGATAGTATACCATTCGGTTACACCTATGTATCCAAATGGTTGAGCGCTCCAATTTTCCAATTACAGGATAACGCATATAAGAGGATATCATTACTCATAAAGAGGAGCTATGGAATCCATATCTATGAATAACAAGTCTACGCTATCAAGAGTCATGCCTTCAACGTACCAGCATGCATACCACTATAGAGATGTGGGTGTCACCCTTTGGTACATCAAAAGACACAAGTCGAGACAACGGGCCCACTATCCATCTTAGGATTAAGATACAATTCAAATGATTGTCTAAAGTGAATCGATTTGCTAAGACAGAATTATTAATCCATATCAATTCACTTTGTTTCCCGATCCAGCACATCGTCACCGATGACAACGTGCCAATGTTTCTATTCACGAAGTCCAACTCCGATGGTCAAGACAAACCATCTCCCAATAGGGATATAGACAACATAACAATCTTTGCATGAATAAAGCGCCCAACTTTATTCCCTCGATTGCGGATCATATGTTTTAGATCGTCACCTTAAGAATCGCGTCTTCCGCATAATCAGTCCATCATATGCCCAATTCTTAAAGGTTTAGACTCACAGTCTTAGACTACTATTTGCTTAACATACATTCAACAAATATGAATGTAAAGAGGACAAGATTTGGTACATATAAATGAATAAATTCTTTATTGATAAAAAATGTCTCCAAAAGCGTATTACATTTTTACTCCTTATGGCATACATATCTAACACTTTATCACATGATACTTCAGATCAATATGTTTACTCTTCTTGTGAAATCTTGGTTCTTTAGCATTAGCTACCTGCTGCGCTGTTATCACAGTACAGTGATACCGCCTTATCCATACCAGGAACTACCTCAAGATCCCCAAGGAACTTGTGGAGCCACACTCCTTCTTTTGAAGCATCACTAGCTGTCACATACTTGGCCTCCATCGTTGAATTCGAAGTGCAATCTTGCTTAGCACTTCTCCAACTGATGGCACCGTCGCCAAGAGTAAACACAAAACCTGAAGTCGATTTCCTAGAATCTAGACAGGATTGAAAATCTGAGTTAGTGTATCCTAGAAGAGTCAAGTCCTCACCCAAATACACAAGCATATACCATCGTGTCCTTCTCAGGTACTTGAAAATATGCTTTACTGCAACCCAATGGTTTGGTCCTAGATTTGCCTGAAATCGACTTATAATCTCGACCGCATAACTAGTATCTGGTCGTGTGCAAAGCATGACATACATGAGACTACCCACTGCCGAAGCATAAGGCACCTTCTTCATGTATTCTCTTTCTTCATAAGACTTTGGAGAGTGATTCCAAACCTAGATGGTTGCCCACCTTTCTTGGAATCCTACATTGCAAACCTCCTGAGAATTTTACTATGTACCTGACCTAGGACAAAGCTATCATTTTGTTCTTCCTATCTCGAAAGATCTAGATACCAAGAACAAAATTAGCCTCACCCAAGTCGTTCATGTCAAACTGCTTGGTCAACCATAATTTGACAGATGACAATGCCCCAACATCATTGCCAATTAGTAGAATGTCATCTACATAGAGTAGTAGAAAAACCACCTTCCCATCTTTAATGTTTTTATAAATACGTGGTTCATCCACATTTTATGAGAACCCATAAGTCTTGATCATCTGATCAAATCTTATGTTCCAATAATGAGAAGCCTACTTAAGTCCATAAATTGACTTTAGCAGCCTACAAACCAAACCTTTTTGACCCATGACCTTTAACCCGTCTGGTTGTTCCATATAAATGAACTCATCAAGATAGCCATTTAGAAAAGCCATCTTGATATCCATCTGCCAAATCTCATAGTCAAGAGCGGCAGCTATGGATAAGAGAATCCGGATGGACTTAAGTATGGCTACAGGCAAAAAGGTTTCCTCATAATCGATTCTTTCCTTTTGCGTATAACCCTTAGCTACCAGTCTAGCCTTAAAGGTTTCGACCTTTCCATCCACTCCTCTTTTCCTCTTGTAGATCCACTTACACCCTATGGGTTTTACCCCTTCGGGAAGATCTACAAGCTCCCAGACCTGATTAGTCTCCATAGACTTCATCTCAGTGTTCATGGCCTCTGTCCAGAGTTTTGAATCAACATCTTCCATAGCTTTTGTGTAAGTATAAGATCCCTATCATGTTCATCTGGTTCAGCCAAAAAGACCTCCCCATTGAACATATACCTCTTAGGTTGACGCCCGATCATCCCACTATGCCGAAGCCCCTGAGGTTGTTGTTTAGGTTTGTTTGGTTTTTCTACACTAATCAGAATGGTTTCCTTCAGAACTTCCAGAGTGATCGGATCACTACTTAACTCCTCAAGCACCACTTTGCTTCGAGGTTTAAAGTCGTCCATATAACTCTCCTCAGGGAAAGTTGCATTAGTTGAAACCACGGCTTTATTTTCCTTTGGGCTATAAAAATAACCCCCTTTGGTCCCTTTTGGATATCCTACAAACACGCAAACTTTTGAATGTGCTTCCAACTTATTCGGATCCTTAAACAGGACATAAGCCAGACATCCCCATATATGAATATGGTTTAAGGATGTCTTCCTACTCGTCCATAACTCGTGAGGAGTTTTAGGGAACGATTTTGAAGGTACATTGTTCAAAAGATAATATGCGGTTTGTAGTGCATATCCCTAAAAGGATAAAGGCAATGATGAATAACTCATCATGGACCTAATCACGTCTAACAAAGTCTAATTTCTTCTCTCCGCTACGTCATTCTGCTGCGGAGTGCCTAGTGTAGTCAAATGGGATAAAATCCTATTCTCTAATAAGTGTTCCAAGAACTCATCAGAAAGGTATTCTCCACCTCGATCGGATCGAAGTGCCTTTATGGGTCTACCCAATTGCTTTTTCACTTCAGCCCGAAACTCCATAAACTTGTCAAAAGTTTCACTTTTATGGTGCATCAGGTACACATACCCATATCTTGAGTAATCATCAATAAAATTAACGAAGTACTCATACCCTCCTCACGCCTGGATGTTCATTGGCCCGCAAACATCACTATGCACAAGTTCTAGAGCCCCTTCGGCCCTATTGCCCTTAGACCTGAATGGTCTTTTGGTCATTTTACCCTCTAAACAAGATTCACATTGAGGTATAGACTCCACCTTTAAGTGACTTAAAGGTCTATCCCTTACCAACCTTTGAATCCTGTTCAAGTTAATATGACCAAGGCGCAAATGCCAAAGATAAGTTTTATTATAGTGAGAAGTTTTAAGTCTTTTAGAGTTATTATGATTCATCTTAGCATTAAGCAATAAGTCCAATTTAGGTTTGATAAAATATAGATTATTTTGCATCCATCTAGAACAGATAAAAGATTTGTTTTACGAATCACCACTTTATCATTAAAAGAAACCAAGTAGCAGTCTTTAAATAAACAAGCTACAGAAACTAAATTCCTTTTAAATTTAGGAACATAAAAACAATCTTGCAAAAATAAATTCTTATAATTATCAAAGTAAAGATGGACGTCTCCCACTGCTTTCGTTAAGACCAAGGATCCATCGCCCATCTGAAGCGTGAAGTCCTCATGCAGTAGACTTCTCGTTTCTTTGAACCCCTGTAGAGAAACACAAGCATGATTAGTTGCACCGGAATCTACGACCCAAATGTCACTTGATTCCTCAACCAAACAAGTTTCTAAATACAGAAGATCACACCTACCTCTTTTGGAAAGGAAGTCCTTGCAATGCTTCTTGATATGCCCGACCTTACCACAGAAGAAGCACTTAAGCTTCTTTGGGTTCTTCTTCTTTTTCTTCTTGCTCTTGGTAGTAGCAGGAATAGAAGACTTCCCGTTCTTGGCCCGTTGCTTCTTTCCATTCCCAGAGTTAGGATTGGAACCAGAAGCAGCTACCATGTTGGTCTTACCACCCGCAGGAGACTCCCTGATCAGCAGTTCAAACTCTTGTAACTGTTTCATCAATTCCGTCATGGTCATATCCCGCTTAAATTAAATGTAGCTCTAAACAGAATAAATTCCTTAGACACAGTCTCAAAGACCATAGTCATCTGAGTTTCAGCATCGGTGTCGGCTCCATTGGTTTGAGCCTCAGCAAGGTAACCCATGACCAACATCATATGCTCCTTTATAGATGTCCTCGGCCTCTGTCTATAGTTTAGAAGTTTTCAAAGTGCCCCTTGCCGTTATGTTATGGCCTGGCCTCCAAACATATCCTCAAGATTATCCAAGATCTGTTTCGCAGCCTCATAATCCTGATTTGAGCCTACATCATGTTATTCATTCTAGCCATAACATAGTAACAGGCCTGATCATTAGCATCTTTCCAGCGATTATATGCTTGGAATTGCTCATTAGTTGAGTCTCCCGTAGGCTCGGGAGGACAAGAGGTTGTCAGTATATATTTCAGTTTCTCAAAGGAGAGGACGATATCCAGGTTCCATTTCCAATCATTATAGTTCTCATCGGTTAATAGG
Organism: Artocarpus heterophyllus; assembly: GCA_025403435.1. NCBI lineage: Eukaryota > Viridiplantae > Streptophyta > Magnoliopsida > Rosales > Moraceae > Artocarpus > Artocarpus heterophyllus. The sequence continues at coordinate 4,680,047 of CM046327.1, read as the reverse complement.
TTTTTGTCAAGTATCGATGATAAAGCGTTTTTAGACATTTTTAATCTACAATAAAGAATCATATACCAAACATAAGTAAACATATAATAATAATTTAGCAAGATAACACAAGCATGTAAAAAATACAAATGTATTTATGTGTCAAAACCTTAAAAATATCACAACCTTACAACAATAATTCCCAACTCAGAATTCAACAAGCTTGTAACGTCCCGAAATTTATTTAGTGTTAATGTAATGTAAATGATGGATTAGTGTGCCATAATTAATGTTTTAACATTAATTAGATTAATGGGTTGGATTTTGAATTTTTGGTTGTTTTGTTAAATTGATGTGTTCAAAAGATTTCTTATTGTTTTAAAATGATGCTTTGAGTTTTAAAACACAATAATTTGTAAAAATGTTAAAAATACTCCGTTTTGCAAAACCGTGGGCGGCCTATGGCTTTCGCACAGTAAAATCGCCCACCGATTTTCTCTATTTATTTCCTTCCTCTCTCTCTCTCCTCACTCTCACGTTTCACTCTCTCTCTCTCTTCCCTCCCGTGATTCTCTCTCTCGGCAGCTCTCCCTCTCTCTCAATTCTCTCTCAAATTTTTGAACTCCATTTCGAATCCAAGCTTCGGGACAGCAAGGAGGAAGCTCGGGGACGTGATTCGGCAACCGAAAACGCGGATTGAAGCTTCGATTCGAGGTTAGATTCAAAATTTCTAAACTTTTTCTAAAATTTTTAATTTTGTGCATTTTTGAAATATAGGTTTGTTTAAGCTTAGAAAACCGTGGATTTGTGTTAAATGAACTTAGAACAACTAGAATCTAAGCTTAGATTGAAGAAAAATAGATTGGATTCAAGATTTTTCATTTTTCCCCTCATTTTCTCATTTTTGGATTTTTGAGGATTTTGAGTTCAAATCTTGTTTAAATGAGTCCAAACATGTTTTAGTATGTTTTTCTATCATCTATGAACGTTTTTCATGCCTGGGAATTGAGAAAAATAGGTTGGAATCCAGATTTGGATTTTGGGGATCGAGAAACCCGTGGCTGGGATTTCTGGATTTTCCCAGTTCGGCAGGCCGAACTGTGTGTTCGGAAGGCCGGAGTGATGATCGGCAGGCCGGTGTTCTTCCGACCGGCAGGCCGAATCTGGAGAAATGTTCGGCCGACCGAACTTTGCTTCCGACAGGCCAAACTGTGCAGTTTGGCAGGCCGAAGCAGGACGTCCAGCAGGCCGACCGAGGCATGGAAATTTTTGTGATTTTAACCCGTTTTCACTGTTTTGAACCCAGATTTAAATCCCAACCTTATAGAATGATTTTAAAGGTACAAATGGCACACTAGGACATCATGAGATGATTTAGTAACATAGAATGTCTCAAACTAGATATTGATCGACTTAGTTTGTATCTAGGATCGTTCGTGGTTCCGTGGAGCTAACGTATAGCGGACCGGGATTACGGTGTGGGGTACCGGCACGAATATTGAGGTAGGACTTTTATCCTATTTCTTTGGTAGCCTAGTTTTGAAATGATTTGGCTTTGAAAAAGGTTTCTATCAAAACGTTTTCAACGGTGTTTGAAAATGGATTTACTGGCTATATTTTAATATACCGTGATTATGAAATGAATTTCATAATAAATGTAATTGACAACACTCGGTAATTGGGTTTTGAATGATAATGATAATAAACACATGGGCATGATGCCATATCAGAGATCGGGTCGTGTAGTGATCGACCTTGGGGGCAGGTCCCAAAACCCAGCTGGGCCACTACGGTGGTGATATCATGGTTTGCCTAGGTAAAAGTAAAATGGTGTTTTGATTTGACGAGTGGACTGTTCTGTGACAGAACGGTTCTACTTAAATTATTTATCTATTTATTTATGTATTTATTTAAGTTTCCTTTTGAATAACTTCTAATGATACTATGTTTCTTTGCATTAAATGATTTTATAAAACATAGTCCTACTGAGCCTTTCGCTCACGTTTTATCTGTTTTAAATTCCCCCCTCTAGGTGGTTTCCCATTTAGGTTTGGAGAAGATTCTTCGGACCGAACTCAGGAGCAATAGGAGAGTTTATTTATATTCTGTATTATTAATCAAGGCATGTAAGATTTAACTTTATTTGTACTTGGACTGTAATTGTATTTATGACATTGTCAGAACCATGTGTGTGCACAAGTTGTGGGTTGTGGAACCCATATTCGCATTTTTTATTTAATTTTTATTACCTGCTTAATATTTATAAATTCTTTTATAAAATGTGGTGGAAAAATCTTCTTAATTTTTTATTTAATTTGATTCTCAAACTCTCGATTTTTATTTAAATTCTTGTTTAATTAATCTAAATATTCCGCCACGTCACCTCCCGTACTCCGGGGCATGACAAAGCTCCTAGGGGAGTCATGCCAAATTCAATTAGGAACACGGATCCCCTCTTGATTAATATATGCCATCTAGGACCCGTATGATCTAGCATATATTAATAATCGTTTCTTTGGCCATTAATTTTATTAACAGAGCTCCTAGGGGAGGTTAATAATAAAATTAGCGTGAGTGTATAACCATCATTTCAATATTTTATCCATGATTTATAATCACCACCTAGGGGTGTGCACCCATAAATCATGCTAAAATACCTTATCCTTTCAGAGATCCAATCTGGTATATGATAGAAATCCATTTCTAGGGGTCGGAACCACCATATTTTGCCTATGGACCAACGATGGAGGCCTTAGGTCCTCTCTTTGAAAACCTTCTCCCACTCAATCTTTTGAAATCAAGGTTTTATTTTAAGAATATGCATGAACAATTTTAATATGAGTGGCACTCCCTATTCTATATGACGTGTTATCAATATACATGACAAATCATATTATAATGCAGACAATCAAAGCAATTAAGCAAAGCTACAAGCAAAATAATAAATAACCATAATATTATGGTTCCACCCTAGATAATAGAAAGCTAAGATTACAAGAAAATAATCGAGACATATTATCGATTCTTCATCCTTGAATCCTCAAGCTGTATCCTTCTTTATGTAATTCCCATCTTCAAGTCTTCAATCCCATATGAATCGAATACTTTATATTTCCAGTCATATCTAAATTTAATGTTTCTTAGAATTGTCCCAAAAATAAAAATAAAACTGCATCGAAAAAACTGCACCTTTTCTAGAAATTTTCCAACTCTCGGTTGGCAGGTCGATTTGGGTGATCGGCCTACCGATCCATGAAAGTTTGGCCTGCCGCCAGAGCCACCTGATTTCTGCCCCACTGACGGCCCTACCGAACCACAAGTCTGGCATGCCGATCTGCGACCATCGGCCTGCCGAACTGTGAGGTTTGGCATGCCGACCGAGCATAAATTTCCATTCCATAAAATACAATTTTTAATGCAATTCATCAATTTTATTTTTAACAATTCAAAAACATAAAATTAGAGACTCAAGAAATACCTGGGAGCATCATCATCAATCTTCTAGATCCGTCTTCTTTGAATAATTATTTAATTACAAAATTCTTGCAAGTTTAAAATTAAATAATAATTCCTAGACAGAGATGATAGTTCGCCATCTAATTACATGAAAAACCTAGATACACATTCTAACCTCTAAGGAACCATAACATGTATAAATTAATTAATTAATAAATAATTAAAAAAGAATTTAATCAACCATAATTAAAAAATATTCATCACATAATCTATGACAACATATATAATATATAGAAACCTAGAGTGTCAACTCTTCTATAAAATTAAATTCAAGCATAGAAGAGATTAAGATCACAAAATTTATACATATAACATGATCACAAACTCGTAAATTTATGTAAAAACTAAGGCTCTGATACCAATTGTTGGAAAAAATAGTGCGCAATGAAATTTTAAAAGTTTTACATCAGAGTATTTTCCAAAACACAAGTTTGATATGCTATATGCATAAATTAACTACATCTTACTAGCCTTTGTGTGCCGAAGAACCCTCACAAAACGTGAAGAGAAGCAACGTTCTAGAAGAGCCTCAACCAACTGGTCTTCTTTGCTATTCTCTATCCACGATTGGAGTGAGTGTGGGCTCACACGTACAGCTCTTCCACTAGGTGACTCTCCTTCCAACCAATCGAGAAAACCCAAAGCAAGTGTTCGTGATTTGTGAACAAAAGCTCTCAGGGAGTTTTCAAATTCTCACTAGCAGAGTATCACTCTTAATCTCTCAATTGATCTGAGTAACTCTTAAAACTTACTCCCTTTATATAAAGATTGGTCATAGGGTCAGTTCTTATCAGATTAGGTCTCAAAAACTCAAAACAGAATCAAGTTTGGATCAATATCTAATAAGATCCGCGTGGAAACACGTGATCTTATCCTTCGCTGATCGGCAGGCTGAACCACATAATTGGCAGGCCGAACAAGTCCCATCGGTAGGCCGAACACGTCCATCGGCAGAGCAAACTGCCAAATAAAAATCCCGTAAATCTTGTATTTTTCACCCGAGATTTTATAGGATAAAGTCTCAGTTTTAATTCAAATAACCCAATAGATAAGTTATCTGATCAAAACAACTTTATCAAGATAATCTCTAAGAAAATAAATCAATTTCTAATAATTCTACAAGTTTATCTTGATCTAATTTACCTAAAATTAAATCAACCGATAAACAGACAAGAATTATCCGATCCTTACAATTCAACAAGTTTATCTTGAATTATTTTTTATCACATAATTAATTCAACCGATAAACAGACATGAATTATTTGATTCTTTCAAATTTTAACCAATCTAATAAATCTGACAGAAGTTACCAATTATTAGAAAAGCACGTCGTGTCGTTACAGGATGTTGTGAGCTAGCAAAGGGGACCAAATGGACCTATATAGTTCAAGCTCCCGATAATTATGAAACCCAATATCCCAGATTACATTTTATAATTATCAACTCCAACGCTACTCCACTAAAAGCTTGGAGCTGCACTCTCGAATTACATAGAATTACAAAGCTCGTATAGCTAAGTCTCCATGACATATGATAGTGTATCGTATCCCCATATGATAATCCATAATTGGCTTAAGGACTAGTTCTGTCTTACCTTCCCGATTATTTTTATCTTACGTTCCATTATCTCACCATCAGAAAACTTACCATCCAAAGACAGTATACCATTCGGTTACACCTATGTATCTAAATGGTTGAGTGCTCCAGTTTTTCAATTACAAGATAATGCATATAAGAGGATATCATTACTCCTAAAGAAGAGCTATAGATTCTATATCTATAAATAACAGGTCTACGCTATCAAGAGTCATGCCTCCAACGTACCGGCATACATACCACTATTAAGATGTGGGTGTCACCCTTTAGTACATCAAAAGACACAAGCCAAGAAACGGGCCCACTATTCGTCTCAAGATTAAGATACAACACAAATTATTGTCTAAAGTGAATTGATTTACTGAGACAGAATTATTAATCCAAATCAATTCACTATATGTCTTGATCCAACACATCGTCACCTATGACAACGTGCTAATGTTTCTATTCACGGAGTCCACCTCTAATGGTCAAGACAAACCATCTCCCAAAAGGGATATAGACAACATAACAATCTTTGCATGAATACAGCACCCAACTTTATTCCCTCGATTGCGGATCTTATGATTTAGACCATCACCTTAAGAATCGTGTCTTCCGCATAATCCGTCTATCATATGCCCAATTCTTAAAGTTTAGACCGACGGTCTTAGACTTTTGTTTGCTTAATATACATTCAACAAATATGAACGTATAGAGGATAAGATTTGGTATATAAATAATAAATAAATTCTTTATTGATAAAAATGTCTCCAAAAACTTATTACATTTTTACTTCTTACGGCATACACGTCTAACAGTTCATTTCTCCATTACTTAACTTGAATGTTTTTTGAGCAAATTTCTCATCTTTCTTGACAGTTTTTCACTTAATGTGGTATGAAATATTTATCATCTAAGGGAATTTTGCTAATTCGGACACTCGGGGTGCATTTTAGCGTGACAATTTTACCCTTAATGACTTTTTTGTAAGTCACATAACTTATATAAAATTCTTGTTTTACTTTACTATTTTGATACTTACGGGTTATGGAAAAATAACTGCTAAGGGGCATTTTTTTAAATCGGATGTTTCGTGGTCCGTTTTAGTCTTTTTACAAAAATGACTATTTTGCCCTTGACGGGTCTTAAAAAACATTCAGAACCTGTTTTAAACCAAACCTACATATCCTTGCTGCTCATGATGTTGCAAAAACAAAAAATTGGTTTTCTTTTCATAAAAAATCTGATTTTACAAAACTTTACGATTTTTATCTGTAATATGAAAATCTTGACGATTTTGCCCTTAACATGTTTTCTTAGAAAATTCCCAAATTCTCTTGGAATTTCAAACATAAATTACATGCTACCCCTAACTGCAAAAAAGCCATTTTTAAACAGTGGAAATTCCTATTGCATATGGTTTTGCAGCTTTGACTCGAACCCAAAATCTTGACATTTTTGCCTTGAGAGCAAAAATGACTATCTTATGCCAAAACGTCCAGTTTTAACACATGAAATGTGCTAAATTTTCATAATATATCCACTAGTTTAAATAGTTTCAACGAGATCTACGACTTTTATGTTTTAACTTTTCTTAAACTCATTCATCTTCATAAAGTTCTTTTGACAGAAAGAAAAAAACAACATTTTTGGGCTTGATTCGATTGGAAATCAAGCCGAATTAGTCTAAGGTCCTTAAACACTTAAATTTTTCAAAATGTCATTTAATCACTTCTATGACATAATTTTTGCATAGCTTGCTTTGGTAGGGTTTAATATCACTTTAACCTCTTAAACATATTTTTAAGCATTTAATATTCTAATTAATCTTACTATAAAGTCCCTTTACATACCATAGTCCATTCATTTCATAAATTACATATTAAAGACTTAATATGCATAAACAACTCAAGCCTAGGATTTAAGATTTACCAAGAGATTTTCCAAGCTCTTGCACCTCCTCTTTGATGCTTTGAACCTTGATGGCCCTCTTTTACAATATCTATACCATAATCCATCACAACCTATATCAAACCTTCGAGGGAAAAAAACTTAAAATCCAAAGAATAAGCTTGGGTTTTTACCTTAAAAATTGTCTTTCCTTGATCCACAACACTTGATCTTGTTTCTAAAGTGGACTTGAGGTTATATTTTAGCAAGATCTTAAGGGTGACGTAGAGGAAGTTGGCTGGTTTTGCTTAGAAAAAAAATATGGGTTTCTCTAAGCTTTCTTGGTGAAATTTTGATGAAGGAAAGAAGTGTTTTTTTTTTTCCAACTAATTCCTTATCCACTAAAAGCACCACTTAAGGATTAAAATGAAAAAGAAAAAGTGCCCTCCATATGCATGACACAACCGATTGCCTAGGGGGAGAGGTGGAGCATTTTCCGCTTTTGGAGTGTCTTTTTCTTTCCTTCATAGCTGTACAACAAAAGGTGACAACTTTTAATCATATTTTCACTTAATTAAAAACTTGGTCCACCAGAAACTCAAAACCAAGTATGTCATGGATGAGGTGGCCAAATTTTCCACCATCCATGTGTAATTGATGGGTCCCATATCATCCTTTAGTAGTTTAATTTTATACCAACAGTATTTTTCCTATATTACTAATATATTTCCTATAGTGTTATAAGCTTACATAGCATTCCATACGCATCCATATTTTCTACACAATCTAATTCCCATGTTGCATAACTTTATAGCATAATCCTTTTACTGTATTATTGTAATACTGCATAATTTTGTACTACTTAATTCCCATATTTTCATATAGCATTTTTTTTACTGTACTTCTATCTTAAAATTTGTTGCAATACCTTCTACCAAAATAAAGCTTTTTAGCTGATTTTTATATCATTCATTTCTCGTTTAAGACTATGACATGATTTTAATCTTTAAAATCTCATATTTATTCTCATTAAATTTGTTACAAAAATTGGAATTAAAAAGAATCCCTATCACACTAAATTTGGCTCTTAATATATTTAACAAATTTTCAAGCATAAATTTTGGCTTACAAAATTTGTAGTTAAATTACCCATAATACTTTGTAAAATATTGCCCATTTTATGTACTAGAAATTTATCGAATGTTATATCTTATGTTTTTTTAATTTAAAGACTAAATATATTATAAATTTTAATATAGGGGGACTATTTATATAGAGAAAAGATAGTTAAGGGACCATTTATGAGACAAAGTTTAACTTTTTCTATTTATAATTTAACAAAGAGACCATTCATATGACACTTTTTGAGTTTAAGGACTATTTATAAGACAAATTGATTACATAAACTAATTTTAGAGAGAAAAAAAATTCAAGGACTATATATGGATTTATTCCTAAAAAATTAAATTTTCTTTTCTTAAAATTTTATCAATGCCCTGTTAAAGGAGAAGAGATTTCCGTCACCTAATTTATTGACTTAGCATACTGATTTTTCATCATGTTTATGAAATTTACAATTTTAGACAAACTAGTGGTTCATTTTACAGTTTCTCGAAAAACGCTGATAAATTTGTAGTAACAATTATACGACCGTATTCAACAGTGTGTATTGAGTTTGTCTAATATAATAAACTCAATTCAAACCTATTGACAAATTTCTCATATAAAATTTATTCTATTTTAAAACATAAAAAGAAAGTTATATTTTAAAGTAAATTTTCGTAGTTTTAAATTATTGTTTTTTCTTGATATTTTCATCCAATCCATTTTTTAATTTCTTTAATATTGACTTTTTTTTTAAAGATAAATATTCAGTACAGTTATTTTCATTTAAAATTAATATCACAAATGATCCTTGACTTATGCTAGGACTTGTGAAACTCATTTTAGTCTCTAACTTTTTTTTTTTAGAAAATAGTCTTTGACTTTTAAAATGTCTCAAATTAAATCTTTTACTTGCAAGCTTGTTTCAGTTTTAATCCTTTTCATAAATTGAGTCTTAAAATAAAACAAAATATAGATGATATTCAATTATTAGAGTGATATTTTATATTTTTTTTACTAGAATTACGAACATATTTCATGTTCTATCAACAAAATATATTTTTTTATTCAACATCATAAGTCATTTGGTTCAATGGCTTAACTGATAGAAAAAATTTCATCTAAGACGGCGTTTGGCCAAAAAAAGTAATGCCCATTTCAAACAATTGATTAAATATTTAAGAGAATGGAGGAAATATCACATTTTTTAAAACATATTAGTGTAAATAGAAAGTTTTAAAAATATTTATAGCAAATAACAATAAAAAAATTTATCAGTAAGTTTTACTACATTTTTTATTTACTGCTATGTATTACAAATATTTTAAAAACTTATTGCTTACTTTCATTGGTTTTGAAAAAGTGTTATTACCGCAATTTCTCTAAACGGAAAAGGCAACGTAAATCCGTAAAACCAAAGGTTCAAATTAGAATTTATGTTGTTGCAAACGTAATCTAGTGGTTTAACATTTGATAAGAAATTTGAGTTCTAACAAGGTGAACTACAGCTGTACAAAAACCGCCCTCACCTGTCAATCGCTCGCGCCCGCTCATCTCAAAAAAAGCGGGTTTACGTTAACAACTCACTGGCGGGCGGGTTCAATACATTCAGGTGGACGGGTTTGGTTTTAAGTTTTTGAGGGTGGGTTCAACCCCAACCCGCACTCGCCCGCCTATATATTTTTTAAAAAACTTATCATTTATTTGATTTTGTTCTTATTTTAGAGATGATTGAACAATCCAACACTCCAAGCACGGGCTCAGCTGCCTCTTGATATATTGAAAACTGAAAATTTTCCTATTATTTTGTGATGTGATCAAAATTCAAATCAAGTAAGTTAGTAGAGAAAGCCTTAAAAAGAAAAAGAACACTTGACTTTGTTCATCGTTTCATTTGTAGCATTCTATTATTTTCAAACCCAGTGAATAGGCTTTAATCTTTATGGAATATTGACTTTGTTCATCACTTTATCTGTAGTTGATGTTTCTTGTTGCAGTGAATGATTATGTTTCTTAATTTGTACATTTGAATATGGTCACTGTCTTTAGGCATCAAACTTGCTTGTTGTTGAGAATGTTTTATGTATTATCATCTTATATTTTCTACAAATTTTCTTCACTTTCTAAAAAAAAGATCCAAAAAATTACATTAGGCAATAACATAGGTTTAAACCGTCTCAACCCGCCTGCAACCACCCAAAACCAAACCAAAACCACCCGTCATGTGGTGGACGGTTTGCGAGTTGATTAATCGTCAACCCGTCATCTAAAAACACCACATCACACCTAAAAATCATCAAACCGTTCACCATTCATGAACCATTCAACTAAATCAATGACTGGTTTTGTTTGAGGGTGCAGTTAAAGCCGGTTTTTATGATTGAAACCGTTTACGGGTCAGAATCACAAAAAGTGCTAACAAGGGCTAAATGGACCGTTACAGTTTCAATCTTTTCATTTTCATAATTGCACTCGCGAGTGAATGGTGCGAGTTAGGTAAGGCGTCTCTAGGGTCACCAACCACACCCAACATCCTTCCTTTTGGTACGCCAGCCTTTACCCATCCGCCTTACAACATTGACGCTCTCAAGCCTACCCAACTTTCTTCGCCGGCTTTGCCAAAAAAAATAAAAAAAGAAAAAAAAATCTCTCCGTTTTCATCAATTCAACACCAGCGAGCCATATCCGATTCTCAGCAATGGACTCTACAAGCAATGCTGTAAAATTCCTCTTCTCTTACTATAAATATTGCAAAAAAAAATTGTTTTTTTCTGTTTGGTTCCCGGGAAAATAGCATCGGAAAATTGTGACTGATTGTGGAAAGCTTTTTTAGAACTCTGACACTTTCGGTTGTTCTATAGCTGCTACGTGTGTTATTTGTTTGTTTGTTTCTTGTTCTTGTTCTTTTTTTTCTTTTTTCGGGTTTTGTCTTAGTTACTGAAATGGTCAAGTGGATATGTTTAAGAATATGTGTGGTTTTGTTTTGATCTACTAAACTGGAATCTTCATTACTCTACTGTTTTATTCGTTTTATTTATTTATTGATTGGTTGCTGAGAAAATTATAAACAAGATAAGATTAAAAAATGAGAAGTTTTTTCCTTCGGAGGGTGCAAGAATTTCTGAGTTTTGAGTTTTGTATTTTCTTCATTTTCTTAGTAACCAAACAAGAGATTCAACTTTTTTTTTTTCAAGTTTAATTCTTACTAATTATCATCACAATCTTGTAATTTTATTTTGTTGGGTTAAAAAAATTCAGATTGCTTCTGCTACCGGGTTGCAAGTTGGGAGTGAGAGAATGTTGAAGAACTCAACTCTAGTTTGTGCTCCTATAATGGGGGAAACTGTAGATAAGATGATCATTGACATGGTTATGGCAAAATCCGGTGGTGCTGATCTTGTGGAGATCAGATTGGACAGTTTGAAGTTTTTTGATCCTCATGAAGACCTCAAGACACTGATCAAATGCAGCCCTTTGCCCACCCTTTTCACTTATAGGTTTGTTATCGAGAAATTTAACTAGTAGATGGACATAATCCAATTTCCTTATTTTCGGTTTGGTGGTTAGAACCCTGTTTGGCTATTATGGTGTTTTGAGATATTTTCAACAGATTTCAGAAATAAACTCCGACCCATTAATTGAAAATGATTGGAAAAAGAAATGGGTCTCGGGGGTATATGAATACACTTCTTAAAATGACAGGGTACTGTTTAAATATTATCAGAACACCGGGTATCTGCGTACTGATCACACAATAGACATGGTACCAATGTGATAATTTCCCTATGTTTGATAGCATGTGATTGGCAATGTACTTAAAAAAGATGAATGTCCTATGATCTCACAGACCAATATGGGAAGGTGGTCAGTATGATGGTGACGAAAAAACGCGACTGGATGCCCTTGGACTTGCTCTGGAGTTTGGTGCTGATTATATTGATGTTGAGCTTCAGGTTGCTTCCTTATGAAATCACAAAGTTTAAACCAATCAAATGTTGGCATGATTTTATTATGTGAGTTTTTGTTTCTCGTTTGGTGGGCAGTTTCCCAAGTTCTGAATGTTGGGGTAAAATCAGATTTGAAAGGGCGCCTAGAATGCTAAAAAACAACATAATCTTAAACATTAAAAGTAAAAGAATGAAGAAACAAGAAAATTTAAAAATAAAATAAAAATGAATTGATAGCATCTTGCATAAAAAACCCACATGTATATTAGTTTCAATGAGTTGCTTTTTGAGCACTAGATGTCATTAGGTGCCATGAGTTTCTATTTGAACATTTTGTAGTGTTGCAATTATTAGTAACTCGTACTGTGTTATGTTGTTTGCAAGATATTGGAAAGTTCATTTGTTTGCGATATTAATTTTTGATAATTCAACTCCCTCTAATTTTTAATGATCCAATTACCTCTATGTGAAGGTTGCTCATGAATTCAATGAATCCATATATGGAAAGAAGACAGAAAAATCAAAGGTCATTGTTTCTTCTCATAACTATCAATGTACACCTTCTATTGAGGATCTTGGCAACCTTGTAGCACGAATACAAGCGACTGGAGCTGACATCGTGAAGATTGCAACGACTGCCTTGGATATCACTGATGTGGCACGTATTTTTCATATAACCGTGCATTCTCAAGTAAGCTTGCTTTAAGCTTTGTCTATAATTTCTTGCCTTGGAAAATTTTGGATATTAAGTTAATGTTCAATGCTTGGATAAATGCTCCCACTTTATAGGAATTGTGGATTTATTTCAAGCAGACTGTAGGTAAACTCAAAGGTTCATGAGTATGCTTTTATTTTTCCTCATGGCAAGGGATGGTTGTATAATCGAGTCAGCCGGATGTTGAAACTTTATTTAGCTTAATGATTTAGTCAAAAAGGACAATGGGTTTTTAACATTCCTCGTTTCTCCCTATACTGAATTTTGTTACATTAGATTCCCCATATGAAAACAAAAGATTGATTTACTGCTTCCTGAAGTTCAGGTTCCAACAATAGGACTTGTTATGGGTGAGAGGGGTTTGATTTCTCGGATACTTTGCCCAAAATTTGGTGGTTTTCTCAGTTTTGGTACTTTGGAATCGAGAATTGCTTCAGCTCCTGGTCAACCTACCATGAAGGACCTTCTACATCTATACAATTTCAGACGGATAGGGCCTGACACAAAAGTTTTTGGTGTTATTGGAAATCCAGTTGGCCATAGCAAATCGCCTACTTTATATAACGAAGCATTCAAGTTGGTCGGCTTCAATGGGATTTATCTACATTTGTTGGTAGATGATCTTGCAAATTTTCTCCAAACTTATTCATCCGTAGATTTTGCTGGATTCAGGTTCAATTTATTCTTTTTGTGTTGAATCATGTCATGCATAAAAGTTGTTCGCAATCTGATCTGAGTGTTGCGTGCTTTATATGGTTCTTATTATCTTTAAGCACTTATAACTTGTTGTCTAATTATTTTGTGTGAGAGATCTATTTTACATACTATTTCGGCAGTTTTGGTCTTATGCATGCATTTTAATTTTTGACTACAGTGTTACAATTCCTCACAAGGAAGCTGCACTTAAGTGCTGTGATGAGGTTGATCCAGTTGCAAAGGTAATTGGAAAGCCATTGATATTATGGTTTTTTTTTTTTTTTTTTTTTCAAATTTATATGTAGTAACATTGCGGGATGACTAATAAAGCTTTTAATGTGGATTGCTAAATATGTTCTAATTTTCTCTTTAAGAAGTTCTCATGCATGACTGATTTTTATCTTGATCAAATACAAGTCAATAGGAGCTGTTAATTGCATCATAAGAAGGGAAAGTGATGGGAAGTTATTGGGATTCAATACAGACTATGTTGGTGCAATTTCGGCTATCGAGGATGGATTACAAGGTTTCTTTTGAGTGTTATTGGTTCAGTGTTTTCAACTCTTTTTTTTATTATTATTTGTTTATTATTATTATTATTTTTTTGTAAACAAAATTTTGTAAGCTTCTCATCATGTACGTTTTTACATGTATAGGTTCACTTAATGGTGGCAGTATAGCTGGTTCTCCTTTAGCCGGTAAGCTGTTCATTGTCATTGGTGCTGGTGGCGCTGGCAAGGCACTCGCTTATGGTGCAAAAGAGAAGGGAGCAAGGGTCGTGATTGCCAATCGCACCTATGGTTTGCTTCTAGCATCACTCTGATCTTAGTGCTTTGACATAGACAATTCTTCTTCTTCTTCTTCTTCTTCTCCTTCTTCTTTGGAATTTATTTTACCTGATTCAATCTTCATACTTATTGTAGAATTTCTAAGATTGATTCTCGGAAATTAGGCTGAGTTTTTCTTGTGATTTGCTGAGTTGTATAGGCTGCAATATGGGCTGCAAATCAGGGATTTTGTTTCTTGTGATTTGCTGAGTTGTATAGGCTGCAATATGGGCTGCAAATCAGGGATTTGGATAGCTGATTATTTGATTTAGATATGTAGGAGATTTGTTAGCTGTCCCTTAGCTGTATCCCTAGATTAGTGACTGATTTTCTGTTTGTTTTGTCCTATAAATACTGCTGTACATTCATGTGAAATATGCAGAAGAAAATATTCTTCAAATTCTTCTCAACTCTTCAAATTCTTCATAAAATATTCTTCAAATTCTTCTCAACTCTTCAAATTCTTCATGGTACCAGAGCTATTCTAAGATTAATCTTCTCTCATGACAAAATACGGAATGGCCACTAGCTCCTCATCGGAAATCACCTCCAATTCTGAAACAGCCATGACAGGCTCAAAGGGAGAAACCGAGAGCAACAATCTGCCCATTACCGGTCACAAATTAAATGGGCACAATTACCTGCAATGGTCACAATCCGTCATGATGTTCGTATGTGGAAAAGGAAAGGATGATTACCTTACTGGTGTAGCTACAGCCCCGAACAAAGATGATCCTAAATTCAGAGCATGGAAATCTGAAAACAACATGGTGATGTCTTGGCTGATAAATTCCATGGTGAACGAGATTGGAGAGAACTTTCTTCTCTACGGAACTGCCAAGGAGATATGGGACGCTGCCAAAGAAACCTATTCCAGCTCTGAAAATACATCTGAACTGTTTGAGGCAGAGAGCATCCTTCATGATCTTCGACAAGGTGAATCCTCGGTCACTCAATACTTTAATTCTCTCACACGATATTGGCAACAGTTAGATCTTTTTGAAACATTTGAGTGGAAATGTACTAGAGATGAAGCTTTGTACAAACAGATCGTTGAAAAGAAGCGAATGTACAAATTTTTGTTGGGACTCAACAAAGAACTCGACGAAGTGCGAGGAAGAATTTTGGGGACAAAACCACTGCCAAGCATCCGCGAAGCCTTCTCTGAAGTCCGTCGAGAGGAGAGCCGTAAGAAAGTCATGATGGGCTCACCATCTGCCACTCCAGCAACCGGAGAAGGGTCTGCACTTGCTGTTCAAGGACTCCAACAATCTCACACTGATGGCAATCGGCCTCGGAAGGGAAGACCTTGGTGTGATCATTGTCGTAAACCCGGACACACTAGAGACAACTGTTGGAAGATCCATGGCAAGCCGGCGGATTGGAAACCACGACAAAACAACAAAGAGAGTCACGGGAATGCTACCTCCACAACTAATGACACAACCGAAACCAATCTGTTTAGCAAAGAGCAGATTGAACTTCTCCAGAAGATGTTCGGACAGTCCTTGCCAACTCCAACATCGTCTGCAACATTGGCTCAATCAGGTAACATTCTCAATGCTCTTAATGTGAAGCAGATTAAGAGACCATGGATTGTTGATTCAGGTGCCTCAGACCACATGACGGGTGATGCCTCTCTTCTTATGAACCTTAAAACCTGCCAACAAGGACACACTGTTAGAATTGCCGATGGGTCTGTATCCAAAGTAATAGGGATCGGTTCAGCCAAAATTTCAGAGTCTCTTATTCTCAACTCTGTTCTTCTTGTTCCAACTCTTGATTGTAATCTCTTATCGGTTACTAAACTCACCCATGATAAAAATTGTGTGGCTAAATTTGTTCATAACCTTTGTGAATTTCAGGACTTGGATTCGGGGAAGACGATTGGCAGTGCTAGAGAATGCTCGGGACTTTATCTCCTCAAAACTAAAGACCATCCAGAAAGACAAGTCCAACAAGTTGTGTCAGAGATTCAATGTCAAAATAATGCTTTGTCAAGCCTTAGTTCCAATAACGATGGTGAGATCATGTTAAATCACTATCGCCTAGGTCATCCCAATTTCTTGTATTTGGAAAAACTTCTCCCTTCATTATTCAAAAATAAAAATTCAAATCAATTTCATTGTGAAGTGTGTCAATTTTCAAAGCATATCAGAAACTCATATCCCAAACTTCCATATAAAGAATCACATCCCTTCTCACTAATTCACTCTGATATTTGGGGACCTTCTCGAATCAAAAACATAACTGGGACACGTTGGTTCATTTCATTTGTGGATGATCATACTCGAATCACTTGGTTATTTCTCATGAAAGAAAAATCTGAAGCAGGCCAGATATTTAAAAATTTCAATGCCATGATCCAGACCCAATTTCAAACAAAAATCCAAGTGTTAAAAACTGACAATGCTAGGGAATATTTTGCTTCAATTCTAAGTGATTATCTGTCAAGTCATGGGATTGTTCACCTAAGCTCTTGTGTTGACACACCTCAACAAAACGGGGTAGCTGAAAGGAAAAATAGGCATCTTCTTGAGGTAGCTAGATCTATCATGTTCACAACTCATGTTCCTAAACAGTTCTGGGGGGAAGCTGTACTTACAGCTACCTATCTTATTAATAGGATGCCTTCTCGTGTTCTAAATTTCAAAACACCCATCAATACCCTTCTTGAGTTATACCCACATTCAAGAATTGTCTACCATTTCCTTAAAAGTGTTTGGATGTTCTGCTTATGTTCATGTGCACCATAGAGGAAAACTTGATCCTAGAGCCATCAAATGCATATTCTTAGGGTATTCACCAAACCAGAAAGGATACAAATGTTTCTCTCCCATCACAGGACGGTTCTACAATACGATGGATGTCACCTTCCTTGAACAACATCCATACTATCCCAAACCTGCCATTCAGGGGGAGAACATAGTCAATGAATACCAGCTTTGGAATAGCATTCCCACTTCATCTGAACCTTCAGTAATTCCCACAAATTCTGTGTCAGACGACCATATCCCTCAATTTCCCGAGAGTGAGTCTATGTCTCAAATTGAACCTCAAAATACTGCTAATGATTCCATTGAACCCTCAACGCCTCTACCAATAGAAACTCACAATTCCCATGTCCCAAACAGTGATTTTCGTGTTTATTCCAGGAGAAGAACTCAAGAGGGAACAGAGAACCGAGCATATCTTGAGCCAGTCCAGGAGTCCAACCTGAGTACAGGCCATCCTGACAGTTCTCAAGGTAAAATCTCTGAACCACATATTACTGAGCCGGTTTTCAATGATCTGAATTGGCCAATTGCTCTAAGGAAAGGTGTAAGATCTTGTACAAACCACCCAATCTACAACTTTGTTTCCTATAAAAATCTCTCACCAAGTTATAAGGCCTTTATCAGTAGTCTTGATCAAGTACAGGTTCCCAATTCCGTTCATGAAGCTATTCAAATACCTGAATGGAAGGCTGCTATCCTTGAAGAAATCAGTGCATTAGAGAAAAACAAGACCTGGGAGCTCTCAGAATTGCCATCAGGAAAACGAGCTGTTGGGTGTAAATGGATTTTTACAATCAAACACAAAGCAGATGGAAGTGTGGAAAGATTCAAGGCTCGCCTCGTGGCTAAGGGATTCACTCAAGCATATGGGATTGACTACCAGGAAACGTTTGCACCTGTAGCAAAACTCAACACCATTCGTGTTCTCCTCTCTTTGGCATCTAACTTGGATTGGCCTCTTTACCAATTAGATGTCAAGAATGCATTTCTCAATGGTGATCTTGAAGAAGAAGTCTATATGGACATTCCTCCTGGGATTGAATCTCCTGCTACAGCCAACAGAGTCTGCAAACTTAAGAAGTCCTTGTATGGACTTAAACAGTCTCCACGTGCCTGGTTCGACAGATTTTCCAAAGTCTTGAAGAGATATGGGTATAATCAATGCCAAACAGACCACACGCTCTTCATCAAGCATTTTCTTGCTGGAAAAATAGTTGTTCTAATTGTGTACGTAGACGATATTATTTTGACAGGCAATTCTACAGCAGAAATAAATAAACTCAAGGAACTCCTTGCTAGGGAGTTTGAGATCAAAGACCTAGGAAATCTCAAATATTTCCTAGGAATGGAAGTCGCCCGAACAAGGAAAGGAATCTCCGTCTCTCAGAGGAAATATGTACTCGATCTTCTCAAGGAAACTGGAATGATGGGATGTAAGCCAGCTGAAACTCCCATGGACTCAACAGTGAAGCTTGGAATAAAAGAAGACTCTGCACCGGTGGACAAAGGCCGCTATCAAAGACTGGTAGGAAAACTCATCTACCTATCCCACACCAGACCGGATATTGGTTTCTCTGTGAGTGTCGTAAGTCAATTCATGAACCGACCCACTGAAGAACACATGGAGGCAGTCTATCGAATACTTAGGTATCTCAAGATGACACCAGGAAAAGGACTGTACTTTAGTAAGAATCCCAACAGGAAAATTGAAGTCTTTACAGATGCTGACTGGGCAGGCTCTACAGTTGATCGCAGGTCTACCACTGGATACTGTACATTTGTGTGGGGGAACCTTGTAACATGGCGAAGTAAGAAACAGTCGGTAGTCTCACAAAGCAGTGCAGAAGCTGAATTTAGAGCAATGGCTCATGGGATTTGTGAAGGAATGTGGTTAAGAAGACTACTCAATGAACTGGGAATCACAACTACTGAACCTGTCAACATGTATTGCGACAATCAAGCTGCCATAAGGATTGCCAGAAACCCAGTTCATCATGATCGAACCAAACATGTGGAAATTGATCGACATTTCATCAAAGAAAAGTTAGATGAAAAAATTGTGGACCTTCTGTATACACCAACTCGTCATCAAATTGCAGATGTACTCACCAAGGCATTACCTAGAATCACCTTTGAAGAGCTTAATTCCAAGCTGAGAATGATTAATATCTATCACCCAGCTTGAGGGGGAGTGTAGAATTTCTAAGATTGATTCTCGGAAATTAGGCTGAGTTTTTCTTGTGATTTGCTGAGTTGTATAGGCTGCAATATGGGCTGCAAATCAGGGATTTGGATAGCTGATTATTTGATTTAGATATGTAAGAGATTTGTTTGCTGTCCCTTAGCTGTATCCCTAGATTAGTGACTGATTTTCTGTTTTTTTTGTCCTATAAATACTGCTGTACATTCATGTGAAATATGCAGAAGAAAATATTCTTCAAATTCTTCTCAACTCTTCAAATTCTTCACTTTTCTCAACTCTTCAAATTCTTCACTTATTATACCAAGGAAAAGTCGAGAGTCAAAGTAGATTTAAAGGAAAAAAAGATTGGGGGTTTTTTTTCATAATAAAACTTAGAAGGATAGAGAAAATTAAAAAATGGTCAAGGTGAAGTCATTATTGGGAGGATCAACGCAACGCAAAGCGAATGAGTGAAGCTTTAATTATGGTGGAGAAAATTACAAATCAAATTCCAAATCAAATTGCATATAGGTTGCCCTTAGTGATGGTATCTACTTTTCTTTAAACAATGACTTCCTGTTGACCTTTAAATTGATGTCGTATTTGCGACTGACAGTCTGCTTGAGGTCATTTTTACGATCCTGCCGAGTAGCTCCCTTGTTGTTTCCTGTTGCATTAGTTCAAAGCCTAGCTAGTCTTATCATATGATTCAGGCTTTGTGTGATATATTTGTTTGCTTACTTTAATCGTAAGGCATAGTGTCCCAGCTTGGCCCTTTTTATTAATTTTATATGTTCTGGTTTAAAATTTTCAAATTGTTAGTTACATTATGATGATGTAAAATTTGGTTCTCAATTGCTTTGTTATTTATTTATTAGTTTGTTTGTTCGTTTCTTTTATGCATCTATACTTCAAGATCGAGCCAGAGAAATTGCAGACACAATTGGGGGCGAGGCTTTGTCACTTGCTGACTTGGATAATTTCCATCCAGAGGATGGAATGATTCTTGCAAACACAACATCTATTGGAATGCATCCAAAAGTCGATGAAACGCCTATTTCTAAGGTTTTCCCTCATACCCTACTACCTTTACCTTATAGAAAAAAATAATTATTTGTACCATAAAGTATCCACAATAATGATTTTCTTACATACATAATGTAGAAGTGTGTGAACAAATGTCTAATTCTCCAAAGGTATGACAACTTAAATGAAATTGGTTTAACATGTGTATCAATACTTGAATTTTAACTTTGGTTGATTTTTTGAAATAGCAAGATTAATTAGTCAAGACAAATCAAGAAAAGATTTCGGTTAGTTTTGGTACTTGGCTTTCGCCAGGTCAAGTAATGGCATGACGTTTTCTAGACAAGAAGGTCCTCGAATTCATTTCTGTGGTACCACTTTTGAAGGCTCAAGGATGACCACTATTTTCTTTTTGGCAGCACGCTCTGAGGCATTACTCACTGGTTTTCGATGCTGTCTACACGCCCAAAATAACCAGACTTCTTCGGGAAGCGGAGGAATCTGGAGCCACCATTGTTACTGGGTTGGAGATGTTCATAGGGCAAGCATATGAACAATTTGAAAGATTTACTGGATTGCCAGGTAAGATGATGTGAACAAAATTATTTTTTGTTTTATTAACATGGGATTGCCTCCACTTAAAATGGCTATTACTTAGATATTATTATTATTATTATTATTATTACAAAAATTCCATCTCAATTATAGCTCTTGTAACAGTATGTCCCCTAATAAATGTTCCCGTAATCTACGTTAAAACTCATAATTTAAAGAGTTTCTTTCATAGGTCAAGGGAAACAAATGTTATGTTTTGAAGTTCAATAGGACATAGTGTTACAAGAATATGGCTTTGGGGGATTTTTTTTAATTACCATTATTATTATTATTTACCTTTTTTTCTTGTTGGTGGCAGCACCCAAGGAACACTTCAGAAAAGTTATGGCAAGTAACTCTTGAGGTCTCTCTGGCCATTCTTTTGCTCGTCAACAACTACTTTGATTTTCTTCACTGTATCCAATCTAAACTTTCTTCCTCAAATGGACTGTATCAATTTGCCATTCTTAAACTCTCTTTATAACTATTGACCTTCATCCTTCAATTCATTCACCTCAAGAAATGTATTCAAGGATTCTTTCGGAACTAGTCAATTACTGTATTTTCAGTTTTTATGTAAACCATAAATTATTGGTTCCTTGTACTTTTTGTATGCTAATTAGTTCAAAAGTTTGTCATCCTATCGATTTGAAAAGCCTAAATAGGAGGCAAAAGTAATTTTTGGAAAGCAGAAGATTTATTTCTTGTGGAGCTTGATTATGTCCGTGCCAACTGGGAAAAAAAAAAAAAGTGTCGAGAAAAATTCTGCGAGCAATTGGTTCAAGTATTTTGTTTATCCTAGTAGATTTTTTTTCCTTTAAATGTTAGAGAGACTTATCTTTATTCGCTTTTAGAACACAGTTGATTATGAGCAATATGTACCCGAGTCACTGCCAAACAGTCCATTTTCTTTGTAAAATATATTGGGGTTTCCATGTCTGACTATTTTTTTCCCTAATAAATATGTGACTTTTTTTTTTTCTGGGTTTTGTCATTTACTCTAATAAAATATATTGGTTGTTTTTTTAAAGTATATTAATATTTATTTATTTAGCTGAATAGTAAACTTTTATTCAAGTGTTAATTCAAATTTGGTCTGGGAAAAAAAATTGGCTCCTAGAAAATAACCTTTTTGTATTATTTTGAGTGTTTTTGGAAATGTTTTTACACAAGCAAAAATTTTAAAAATATTATTAATATAATTTCTCAAAAATTTTTATTTTTCAAAACAAAATTATTTTTACTTATGTGGAAAACACTATCAAACGGGTCAACATATAAGTGGCCCATTAGCTTATTATAAGTTGCAATTTTAGTACTCTTGTCACTAAAATGACAATCTTTTAATGGTTTTAATCACGTGTGAGTCATATATTAATTGGTCAAAGGCAATGCATAAGAGTGATGGTGATGTGGGAGTTAGCGAGCAAAGAAGGGCTATGACGATGCAGGGGTTGTGAGCAAAGGAAGAGATGACATTGGGGTTAGAACGAGGAAGAATTTACGGTTTTCTCATTTCAAAAAAATTAAGCATATTTTCTTTAAATTTACTATATTAACCATTATCAAAAAGTTTTCTAAGACGCATATGATTAAAACTACGAAAGAATTAACGTCTCAATGACTAAAGAATCAAAATAGCAACTTATCGTGAGTTCAAGGGAAAGTTTTACGTCATTTTAAGTTGTAGGGTATAAAATAAGACAACCACTATTTGACAACCAAATATTAAAGTAACCCTTTATTTAACTTTTTTTCGGTTCTCTTACGAGCAAGTTTTGACAAAAGGTTGTTAGAGGTGACCCTTTCAAGGCATTTTATCAAAGTTGATGGATTCTTTTGTGATTTCTGAGAATATAATATAAAAATCAACATTTCACTTAAGTTTAGGGCATGTATTTATGATAAGTTTTTATTTTTTGTTTTTTATTTTTAGTTTTAATGAGAGGATACAGAATTTGAGCTACAGACGTTAAAATTAGAGATTAATGTGGTCATTACGAGGAGAATTGATAATGCCTGGTAAGTAAGAATCAAGTTAATATTGTCAACTCTTAGATGTATATTCAGTTAACATCAAATCTAAATTGTTTTTCTATTTTTTTATATTTGCCATAGATAACTTTTGTTATTCGGCTTAAATCGATACTCAAATAATAATAATAATTCAGAAGTATTTTAGAAAACAGTGGGAATGAGAAATATTGCTTTTTCCACCGGTCGCCACAAACGAGTTTATTAAAGCACAAAGAAGAAGAGGATATCAGCAAAATATCCCTTTCAATGGAAAAAAAAAAGCAAAAAACAAAAACGAAAGCAAGAAAATGAAATAAAATAAAAACTTCTTCTGAGCAAAAATAACATAAAACCTTACATGAAAAGCAAAGGTTTCTGTTATTTTATGGCCCAAAACCCACTCGGCAGTAACACAGCGCCGTGGTGTTTGAAAGCAGGGCCGCGACACTTGAAAATAGCACCGCGGCGCTACAATTCGGGAAAGCAGCATCGCGGCGCTCCAATGCAGCATGATCGTGTATTTTATGTTTTTACACGTTTTTGGGTTATTTTGGGCTAGGGTTTAAGTCTCCATACATATAAATACATCATATTCTTTATAGTTTAAAGCGAGACACATTAGAGAGTCATAAAAAGTCATAAAATTTTATAGAGATCATAGTGTTGAGAGTGATACAGAGAACTCAGTCTTGTAAGTTTGTGAGTGATTGAGTGAATAAATTTCTATATTTGAGCGCTCTAAACACTGTTGTAATTTCTGTTTTGTGATTAGTGGATTGCTTCTCCTCTGCCCGTGGTTTTTTCACTCTTCATTAGGGTTTTTCCACTTAAATTTTGTGTGCAATTTTCTCTCTATTTTTTGTTGCTTATTGCTTTGATTTCTAACAATTGGTATCAGAGCTTTAGCTTTGATTTGCAATGGCAACCATGAAATTCAATATTCCGCTGCTGGATCGCACAATGAGGTTTTCTCTATGGCAAGTGAAGATGCAGGCTGTTCTGGCACAGATGGACCTTGATGATGCGCTATTGGGTTTCGATAAGATGCCCTCATCATGGTCGAAGGAGGAAAAGGAGCGTAAGGATCGAAAGGCTCTGTTCCAAATACACCTTCATCTGTCAAATCAGATTTTACAGGATGTACTAAAGGAGAAGACCGCTGCTGCTTTATGGCTCAAGCTGGAGCAATTATGCATGACCAAGAGTCTGACTAGCAAAAGTCATTTAAAGCAGCATCTATAATCTCACCGAATGTCTGAAGGTACGTCTCTTGCGGATCACTTAACTGTGTTTAAGGAGATTGTGTCTGATTTAGAGGCTATGGAAGTTAAGTATGATGAAGAAGACCTTGGGTTAATTTTATTTGTTCACTGCCTTCATCGTATGCCACATTTAGGGATACTATCTTGTATAGTCGGGACACTCTTACCCTAGATGAGGTTTATGAGGCTTTGTTTTCTAAAGAAAAGATGAAGCAGTTAGTGACTGGATCCGAAACACAAGGAGAGGGTCTAGTTGCTAGAGGTAGAACCCAAGAGAGAAGTCTGGGACTGAGATTAGAGGTAGGTCTAAATCCAGAAATAAAGAGAAGTTCTGTAACTATTTCAAGAAGAAAGGGCACATTAAAACTGAATGTTATAAGCTGTAGAATAAAAACAAGAGGGCTGAAAATCAGAAGGGGAAGAAACCAGATGCCGGTGAGGCTAGTGTCGTTGAAGAAGGCTCTGGTGGTGAGCTTTTGGTAATTTATGATGGTGCTTCTAAACCCTGTGATGATTGGGTTCTTGACTCTGCATGTATGTTTCATATGTGTCCTAACCGAGACTGGTTTTCAACATATGAAATGGTTCCTAAGGGCTCTGTTTTGATGGGAAACAATGCCCCATGCAAGGTTGCTAGTATTGGTACTGTCAAAATTAAGATGCATGATGGCGTAGTGAGGACACTAGGTGATGTGAGGCATGTCCCCGATCTTAAGAGGAATTTAATTTCCTTAGGTACTCTTGATGCTAAAGGGTACAAGTACACCAGTGAAGGTGGAGTTCTGAAAGTCAATAAAGGTGCTCTTGTGATGATGAAAGCGCAAAAGAAGACTGCTAGTTTGTATGTTCTGTAGGGTACTACAGTTGTTGGTGATGCAAAAGTTACTACTCCCACTATGTCTGATGATGATCTCACTAAGTTATGGCATATGCGATTGGGGCATATGAGTGAGCTTGGGATGGTAGAGTTAAGTAAGCGAGGACTACTTAATGGACAGTGCACATGTAAGATGGAGTTCTGTGAGCACTGTGTTTTTGGAAAGCAGAAGAGAGTTTGATTTGGCAAAGGCATTCACAACACAAAAGATATTTTAGAGTATGTTTATTCTGACCTTTGGGGACCGTCTACTGTTCCTTCTTATGGTGGTGCTAATTATATGTTTACCATCATTGATGACTATTCCAGAAAAGTATGGACATTCTTTTTGAAGCATAAGAATGATGTCTTTGCTACATTCAAAGATTGGAAGACCATGATAGAAAAGTAGACCAGTAAGCCAGTTAAACATCTCCGCATTGATAATGGCTTGGAGTTTTGTTCACATGAATTTAATACCTTCTATAAATTAAAGGGAAATTTGAGAGACTTCACGGTCCGACATACTCCTCAGCAAAATGGTGTGGCTGAGAGGATGAACAAGACGTTGATGGAGAAAGTACATTGCATACTCTCCAATGCTAGGCTACCTAAGTCATTTTGGGTTGAAGCCGCTTCTACAGCTTGCTATTTAGTCAATCGCTCTCCTTCCATTGCTATTAACAAGAAGACACCACAAGAGATGTGGTCAGGAGAACCTGCAGATTACTCATATTTAAGAATTTTTGACTGCCCTGCCTATGCTTATGTTGACAATGGAAAATTGAAGCCTAGATCCATGAAATGCATATTTCTTGGTTACAAGCCTAGTGTTAAAGGCTATAAGTTGTGGTGCCCAGAAACCAAGAAAGTTATTATTAGTAGAGATGTTGTGTTTGATGAGACTTCCATGTTACGTGGGACATCTACTACAGGGTCTAGTGATGCTGCTTGGGAGAAATCTAGTAGACAGGTCGAGTTTCAAATAGAGACATGTACATCATCTGATTCTACTTTCCAGTCAAGTTTAGAGAGTCAAGGCGATAGTACTTCCCCATCGCTGTCACCGCCGCCACCACAGTACTCTATTGCTAAGGACAAGCCGAGGAGAGATGTTAGGCGTCCACAGAGATATGCTGAGGCCGACTTGGTGGCTTATGCTTTATCAGTGGCAAAAGGTATTGAGTCTGGTGAAGAACCTTCTACCTATTCAGAGGCGGTTGATTCAGTTGACTCTGGCAAGTGGATGATTGCTATGCAGGAGGAGATGGAATCCTTACATAAGAATGGCACATGGGATTTGGTGAAGTTACCCAAAAGGAAGAAAGCTGTTCGTTGCAAATGGATATTTAAAAGAAAAGAAGGCACACGAGGAGTTGAAGATGCTAGGTACAAGGCTAGACTGGTTGCAAAAGGATACAATCAGGTTCCAGGTGTTGACTTTATAGATGTTTTTTCTCCTGTGGTTAAGCATAACTCAATTCGAGCCTTGCTCGGTATTGTGGCCACTCATGATCTTGAGCTTGAGCAGTAAGATGTGAAGACTGCATTTTTCCATGGAGAGCTCGAGGAAGACATTTACATGCAGCAACCCGAGGGTTTCATTGTTACAGGTAAAGAAGACTATGTTTGCTCATTGAAAAAGTCTCTTTACAGTTTGAAATAGTCTCCTAGGCAGTGGTATAAGAGATTCAACTCATTTATGATAGCTTATAAGTTTAAGAGGAGTAGCTATGACAGCTGTGTCTACTTCAAGAAGGGTGATGATGGGTCCTTTGTTTATTTGCTCTTATATATTGATGATTTGTTGATTGCTGCTAAGGATAAAGGAGAGATTAAGAAGTTAAAGGTTCAACTCAGTAAAGAGTTTGAGATGAAGGACTTGGGAGCTGCCAAGAAGATTCTCAGCATGGAGATTTTGAGAAATGGAAAGGCAGGTAAGCTTTATCTGACAGAAAGGCCATATCAAAAAAGTTTTGCACAGGTTCAACATGCAGAAAGCAAAACCAGTGAGCACTCCATTAGCAGCACATTTCAGACTTTCAGCTACGTTAACTCCACAGTCAAATGATGAGATTGAGTACATGTCACGTGTTCCATACTCTAGTGCAGTAGGTTCCCTCATGTATGCTATGGTAGGTTCTCGTCCAGATTTATCATATGCAGTTAGTGCAGTTAGTAGATACATGCAAATCTAGGTGAAAGAGCACTGGAAAGTGGTGCAATGGATTCTCAGATACTTGCGTGGTACTATTGATGTTTGTTTGCACTTTGGGAGGACTAGAGATAGTGTTGTGGGACATGTTGATTCTGATTATGTTGGAGACTTGGATAAGAGGAGGTCGCTTATTGGGTATGTGTTTACAGTTGGTGGTTGTGCTATTAGTTGGAAGGCTACATTGCAGGCTACCGTTGCTTTGTCTACTATTGAGGCTGAATATATGGCTATTACAGAGGCTTCCAAAGAAGCTATTTAGTTGAAAGGCCTATTTGGAGAACTCAATGAAGATTTGCAAACTTCTATGGTGATGTGTGATAGTCAGAGTGCTATTTTTCTCACTAAAGATCAAATGTTTCATGAGAGGACGAAGCGCATTGATATTCGTTATCACTTTGTTCATGATATTGTTGCTCGTGGTGATATTGTTGTGAGCAAAATCAGTACACATGATAATCCTGCCGATATGATGACTAAATCATTACCTATAGCTAAGTTTGAGCATTGCTTGAACTTAGTTAGAGTTCATGCTCGTGCCGGTTAGTTGCCTGTTGGGGCTTTGTGGAAGAGGTGGGGAATTTGATTAATCATACGTTGGAGTTCTTTATAGTAGATTTTGTATCAAGGTGGAGATTGTTATTTTATGACCCAAAACCCACTCGGTAGTAACACAGCGTCGCGGCGCTACAATCCAGTGCCGCGGCACTAGAAAGCAGCGCCGCGGCGTTCCGATGCGGCTTGATCATGTATTTTATGTTTTTACATGTTTTTGGGTTATTTTGGGCTAGGGTTTAAGTCCCCATACATATAAATACATAATATTCTTCACAGTTTAAAGCGAGACACATTAGAAAGTCGCAAAAAGTCACAAAATTTTATAGAGATCATAGTGTTGAGAGTGATACAGAGAACTCAGTCTTATGAGTTTGTGAGTGATTGAGGGAGTGAATTTCTGTATTTAAGCGCTCTAAACACTGTTGTAATTTCCATTTTGTGATTAGTGGATTGCTTCTCCTCTGCTCGTGGTTTTTTTACCCTTCATTAGCGTTTTTTCCACGTAAATCTTGTGTGCAATTTTCTCTCTATTTCTTGTTGCTTATTGCTTTGATTTCTAACAGTTCCCAAGTCACCTCTTCATTTTAACCAAAAGATAATATTATGAGGTAACGCATCTCCTAGTAAAAAAAAAAATGATCAAAATTGTTTTTAGATGTAATATAAATATTGTAGAACTAAAAACTAAATATATAAAAAATCCTGGTTAAATCTTATTATCAAACTTCAGATAATCATCTTCAAGATGATCATCAAGAAGATTACAGTATTTATGGTGTTGATAATCATGTCAATTGAGCTTATTCAAATTATTATGGTTCAAGGAGTTGGTCCTAGTAGCAAGCTTAGCACTCAATTTGAACGTGAATCTCTACATTTTTATCTTCTCTTTCCTTCTTTATTATTAGCTTTTGATGGTAAAAAAAGGGTTGAAGATATGGAATGCTTCAATAGATTGGCTCCAAAGTTTGCAAAAGAAACAAACAGAGTGGCCAGAAAACGTTGTCTCGAAATATGTCTTGATACATGCACGCAGGATCGTGATTAAGGGAATTTCATTATAAGGTGCGTGTGTGTGTATATATGTATGTATAACTATATATATATATATATATAGTTGAGTATATAAGTATTTGGACGTCCTATTTGCGTGAAAAATTACGAACCCTTTTGTCAGAATTCACAATATTTTCAACACAAAAAGCCTTTAAAAGTTAAAATGTTGAGTTCTTAATGTTGCAAGTAAAAATCACGGTCAGGATGTACTGGAATTCAGGCAGGATTTGGTGTAAGAAGAAGCTGGAAGAGAAACGGGGAAGAAAATTGTGAAACAAGCTTGCCAGAGAAGCTTGGGAATTGTATTTTCTCTTCTTACTTAATGAATACAAGCTCTACTCTTTTAATGCTAAGTAGCAAGGAATTTATTTAACTTACATTGCAACTATGTACACGTCATCAAGAACTTGTAACAAACTGTAACAAACTAAAACAGTTTTAACAAACTAATTACTCTAAAACTCTCCCTCAAGATGGACTATGAATGTCTTTGATAGCCATCTTGGACAATAATGAAGTTAAAGATGAGGAAGGAAGTGATTTGGTAAAGACATCAGCAAGCTGATGTTGTGTACGAATTGGCATGAGCTTAATTGTTCCAGAAGTAACTTTGTCTTGCACAAAATGGCAATCAATCTTCATATATATATATATATATATATATTTTATGTTCGTGAAATGTGGGATTTGAATCAATGTGGACAGCAGCTTGGTTGTCACAGAAAATTAGAACTGGGGCAACAATGACAATCTTGAAATCTTTCAGAAGCTTCTGTAACCAAACTAATTCACTTGCAGTGGCAGCAAGTGCTCGATACTCAACTTCCACTAATGAATGAGAAATAGTTGTTTGCTTTTTAGACTTACAAGAGATCAATGAATTCCTAAGAATACACAAAAACCTGTAACAGACTTTCTAGTATTTGGGGAAGCATCCTAGTTAGCATCAGAAAAAGCTCTAAATTGAAGGGGACAAAAGGCAAAGAAGTAGAGCCCTTGACCAGGATGTGATTTAAGATACCTGGGAAGATAATGAGTAGCCTGGAGATGGGGCAAGCGAGGCTGAGCAAGAAATTGACTCAATTTGTGTACTATAAAGGTGATGTCTAGTCTAGAGAGTGTCAAATATTGCAGGCCACCAATAAGTCGTCTATACATGGAACTATCAATGAGAAGTTGGCCATCAGTAGCATTAAGCTTCAAGTGGGGATCCATAGGGACAAGAGCAGGTTTGGAAGCTAGAAAACCTGTGTCCTCAAGAAGTTGCAGTGTGTAATGTCGTTGAGAAAGAACAATGCCACTAGATGATCTGGCAATTTCAAGTTCAAGAAAATATTTCAAGTGGCCTAAATCTTTAAGTTTGAATTGAGTGTGAAGAAATCTTTTAAGAGAGTCAATAATAGGTAATGAAGGTCGTGTGATGATAATGTCATCGACATTACTAGTAAAGCCACAAATGATGAACCAGAACCTTTGGTAAATAAAGAGTAATTTTATTTCGATTGAACAAAACCATATTGAAGAAGTGTAGATGAAAATTTGGAATACCATTGTCTTGAGGCTTGTTTGAGGCCATAAATTGACTTATGGAGTTTGTAAACCAACTTGTTTGGTGGGCAAAGAGGCTCCCCCTGAGAATGATAGCCAAGTGGAAGGTCCATGTAAACTCTTCAAACAAATCACCATTGAGAAAGGCATTAGTCACATCCAATTGAACTAAAGACCAAGGCTGAAAGCAGCTAAAGCAAGTAAAACTTTAACTGTCACTAATTTTGCCATAGGAGAAAAAGTGTCAATGAAATTAACTCCTTCTTGTTGTGTGTAGCCCTTGGCAACAAGCCTGGCTTTATGTCTTTCTATTGAACCATCAGACTTAAATTTCATTTTATAAATCCATTGACAGCCAATGTTATGTTTTTTTGTTGGAAATGGAACAACTGACTAGGTATGGTTGGCTTCCATGGCATCTAATTCAATTCTCATGGCATCTCTCCATTGTTGAAATTTGACTGCTTGACAGTAATATTGAGGTTCAAATTGGGATAAAATAGTTAAGGCAAAATGTCTGTGTGAGGAAGAATGAGATTACTAAGATATATGGTTAGCTATGGAGTATAGGTTGATGGATGGATGAGAATTATTTTGGTTAGGTGACTATAGTAAGTTACAATGATACTCGCGCAGGTATGAAGGTGGTTTAGTAATTCTAGATGATTTCTAAGAATAGGCTATGGAATTGGTGAATGTTGAATAGTGGGTGAAGGAGATGTGACAGATTCATGAATAGGTTAATTTTATGGATCAGGAATTGAATTTGTAAGAGGAATCTTAAGGGATGGGACAAGTAACACAAGGTTAGGAAAGGGATCAGCTAGAGAATTTGTAGGTACCATAGCATGGAAGGGAAAGATTTCTTCAAAGAAGATAATATTGCTTGAAATCAAAATTTGTTTAGTCTGAACATCAAGCATTTTATATCCCTTCATGCTAGATGGATAGCCAAGAAAAATACATATCCTAGCTCGAGGATGAAATTTGGTGTGGTTGATAGAAAGGGTGGATGCAAAAATAAGGCATCCAAAAACTCTAAATGAAGAGTAATCAACACATGACTTGTATAGTGCCTCATATGGAGTCTTATTGTGTAAGAATGAGGATGGAGTTCTGTTAATTAAGAAAATAGTAGTAAAAATGCATTTGTTCCAATAGCAAATAGGGACTTGAGATTGGAAATACAAAGCTAAGCAACATTGAGTAAGTGCTAATGTTTCCTTTCCACTATAGAATTTTGCTTAGGCCTTTCAACACAAGCAAATTGATGTAGTACCCTTTTTCATTAAAGAACTCAGTAAAGGCCAATTCTCTAGCATTGTTAAGAGATAAGCATTGTTAATCTAAATCTCTTCATTTTTCTATTAATTGTGTTTCAATCATAGCAAAGAATTTAAGAATGACCATAGCAACATCAGATTTTTGTTTCAACATAAAGAGCCATGTAAGCCTGGTACAATCATCTACTAATATCAAAAAGTATTTATGGCCTGTATGAGCAGTTACATGGTAAGGTCCCCAAATGTCACAATGAACTAAATCAAATGGTGATTGAGACATATTATTGTGAGATACAAAAGACAAGCATCTTTGCTTTGCCAAGGGACATATGTAACAAGGGCTTGACGCATCAAAACTAGGACCCTATAGTGTAATTGACTCTACAGAATATCCAGTATTTTTGAAGAGAGATGTCCAAGTCTATTGTGCCATGTGTAAGCTGACACATTATTGACAGAAATGATGGAAAAAGCTAAAAATTGTTTACTCAAGTTGTTTGTATGATGAACATAGAGATCTTCTAGTTTCTCACCCTTGCCAATCATCTTCTGGCTGCTGATTTCTTGGATCAAGAAGTGATCAGGAAAAAAGCATATTGTGAGTTGAGAACTAGTAGTGAGTGCACTTACAGATAACAAGTTGAACTTAAACTATGGTACAAATAGGACATCCTTGAGAATGAAATTGGGACCAAGTCTAACATCACCACTGAAATGCACAACAATACTGGTATGATTTGGTAAAGTAACAGTGGAATTCGATATAGAATTTAGAGAAATAAAAGCAAGAGCATCTGAGCATATACGTCTAGAGGCCCCTGAGTCTGTTATCCAAAACTGTTGAGATGATGATATATGATTCAAGGAAACTGAAAAACAAGTACCTGTTGAATATGAGGTACTAGCCTTTTCTTGCTGATCAGTGGATTTGGTTGAAGTCACCAAATGGCTAGAAAGCATTGCCATTAACTGTTGGTATTGAGTAGTGTTGAGATTTTGGAAGAAGTTATCTACAACATTGTTCCTTTCTTCAAGACTGATCTAGCTAGTAACCTGATTTACTGCAGCTATGTGATTGTTTGATGGCTGTTGGAAGCTTTGTGACCTTTGATTGAAACTAGGTGGATATACATGAATTTTGTAATATTTCTTAATGGTATGACCATGGAAATTACAATGAGTGCAAAAAGGTCTGTCTTTCCTTTGATTTTTTATATTGTGTTTTACTAGAACCATTTGAAGCATCATTTTTACTTGAGCCATCATATTTGACAATAAAGGCCAAGGTAATAGATGAATCACCATTGTTAGTAGGACCAATGTTTTGTTGTCTCTCTTCATGAGAAATCAAGGAGAAAACTTTGTTTATGGGAGGGAAACGATCCGTTAACAATAGTTGACCTCTTACCTGAGCAAATGAATCATTAAGTGCCATGAGAAACACCATTATGTACTCCATTTGATAATAAGCATTGAGTTCCTTGACTCCATCGCAGGTATACTTTCCACAAGTACAAGCAGGTCTAAAATTGGTAAGTTCCTTCTACAAAGTTTTTAATTTTGTGAAGTAGGTGGGCACAAAACTCTGATCTTAATTAAGATTGACCAGTTCACGACGAAGTTGAAAAATTCTAGGGCCATTGCTGTGTTGAAATCTTTTCTTTAGATTGTTCCAAATCTCAAATGCAGACTCAAAAAAATAATGCTAACATAGATTTTTTTAGACACTAAGTTCAGAATTCATGAAATCACCATATTGTTGTTCCTAATCCATGAATTTAGAAGCTTGAGATCATTACCTTCGGGCTTTGGAATAGAACCATTGATGAATCCAATTTTGTTCTTCACAGACAGGGCAATCCTCATCGCACGACTCCAGGAGGCATAGTTATCTCCTGTCAGTTGCTGTGAGACAAGAACAAGTCCTAGACTATCAAAATGATGAAGAAAATAGGTGCTTATAGGGTCATCAATGGCAGACTTCCCAATCTGCACACTGGTGCTTCTAGAACTAGGAGTTTCCATGGAAGAAAAGTAGAGATTCTTGAAACGTGATCAAGATGATAGATTAGAATGATTGGAAATAACGAGATTAGGTAGCCATAATTTGCTCTGATACCATATTGGAATTCAGGCAAGATTTAGTGTAAGAAGAAGATGGAAGAAAAATAGGGAAGCAAATTGTGAAACAAGCTTGCCAAAGAAGCTTAGGAATTGTATTTTCTCTTCTTACTTAATGAATACAAGCTCTGCTTTTTTTATGCTAAGTAGTAGGGAATTCATTTAACTTACATTGCAACTAACTATGTACACATCATCAAGAACTTGTAACAAATTGTAACAAGATAATTACTCTAAGAGGATGTACCAAGCTTTGTGATTTATATAGCAATATAATATGTACAAGTGGCCATAGGTCAAATTGTCTCTTTTTTTATATATATATTATCGTGTCAATTCTATTTGTATCCTATCTCACTTTGGTTCAAACAAATTTGGGTTACCATTTACATGAGTATATAATTATATTGAACTTGTCAAGTTATTTTTTTTGTTAGAATGATATATTATTTGGTAATCAAAACAGAAAATGACAAGTTGAACATTTACTGCATTTACTGCCTCTCCTAAACAAACACATTAAAAAGTACAGGGGAAATTTTTTTTTACCTCGGTCTTGTTTCCATAGATAAGAATTCGTAATTAAGGTAATACGAAACAAGTAACTTCAACTTCAATAATGTAGGGATATGTTTTTCTACTTTAAAAAGCGGACTCAATTTTTTATTGAGAAAATTAAGAAACTAATTTTTGTCGTCTTTATTTATAAACAATTGGTTAAAACATTTTTTAGATAAATAGTCATACTTTTTAAATATTAGGGAATAACTATTTTTTCACAATAGTATATTACCAATTAATATCAATACATCACTGATACAATTATATTTTATCATTGATAAACTAAGTTCTCATTGATTTATAGGGTGCTTGATAAAGTGAGTTAGAACCATAGTTAAAACTAATTTTAATTAAAAATATTGTAGCATGTGAGAGCTTTACACTGTAGCAACTTTTTGCTTTTTTACTATATCATGTGAGAGCTTTTCACTATTTAAGTTAGAACTCATGAGTTCTAACTCACTTTGCCAAACACCCTATTAGTATAATTTACTATTGATAAATTGGCAAA
Organism: Artocarpus heterophyllus; assembly: GCA_025403435.1. Taxonomy (NCBI): domain Eukaryota; kingdom Viridiplantae; phylum Streptophyta; class Magnoliopsida; order Rosales; family Moraceae; genus Artocarpus; species Artocarpus heterophyllus. Next base: position 4,645,229 of record CM046327.1, on the reverse strand, counting down.
TTATTGAATGAAATTAGTTGATTACTAACTAATAACTATCAAGTTAATTAGGGTAAACTACAAATTAGTACATCACTAATTAACTTGATAGTTTATCAATGATTAATTGATATTGATTGCTAATCAACCAATTTCACTTAATAATTTACCACTTTATCACTAATAAAACATCAGTTTATGATTAGTTAACATATTAATCATTTAAAAAGAACAATCATTTCCCTAATTTTAGAAAACTTCAATTATTTACATAAAAAAAACTATCATGTACCACAAATCCCTTGTTTACTTATTAAAAAAAAGGCACTCTTGACAAGTAACAGAAGTCCTATTTTCTAGTGGTTGTGCACCAAATTTAACTTTACGTTTGTTGTTAGTTTCCATCTGAATTGTCATTCGCTGCTTTTGTATTTCCAACAAAAAAACTCTACCTACATAGTACATATCAAATACACTTAAGGGACAAAACCTCTCCTTTATGTTTGGAACCAAAAAATTCTCATACCCTTTTTGCTAGTTTAAACATTTAGTAAGCAATTTTGATACCATTTGGTTGAAAAATATTTAAAATAGAATTCACCTCCATTTAGCTTTTGGCAATATTGATAGGCTTCAACAAATATTGGGAAAGAATGAAATGCAGTTAGAATTGTTTCAAATCACGTCTAAAACAGTCTCCCTTGTAAAATAGGGCCGAATTAGTTATGCTCGTAAGATGTTTGATGAAATATCTGACAGAGTTCGGTTGCTTGGAATCCAATGCTTGATAACTATACCTATTTGGGTCTTCACCACGAAGCCCTCACTCTTTTCCTCTGCATGAGACTATGCAACAATACCAGGTCTGATCACTTCACATTCGCCGCAACCCTGAGCACTTACGCTGGTGCTTGCGATCTTTTGATGTAGAACTAAAGTTCATGCTTTGATACTCATTTTGGATTACCAAGCTTATTTGTCTATAGGCAATGCGCTAGATGACATGTTTGGAAAATGTTTGAGTCTTCTAGTGTTGTTAGAGTGTTTAAAGAGATAGAGCTCATGACTGAAGTGACTTGGTGTTCTCTCTTGTTTGCATTTAGCAATTCTTGTCAATTTTACATTGTCGACAAAGTGTTTACAATTATGCTGAGAAGAGTAGAGACCACATGGAATATAAGGATAGCAGGTCAAGCGTGGCATGGGGAAGTGGAATCATGTTTGGCCTTATTGAAAGAGATGCTCAAGAATTCATGTTGCTGGATAAGTGGATCATAAGTTCCCTTATGAATGCTTGTGCTAAATCATCAGAAGTTCTATACAGATTCATGTTACATGCTTTTATCATTAAGAGTGATTTGAGCTCTACGATAGAGGTAATGAACTTGCTTTAAAGTTTCTATGCTTAATAAGGTTACTCGGATGATGCTATAAGAATTTTCAAGTCCATTGGGACTCTGAGTCAAGTGTCATGAAATGCCATAATTGATTCTAATATAAGTAAGAGACATGAATGAAGCATTCCTCATATTTCAATGAGCTCTTAAGAAAAACTTTGATTCATAGACATTGATGATTTTAGGGTATGCAAGAAACGAGCATGGAGAACAAGCTATTATCTTCTTCGTCGATATGGTGAGAAATGGAATACAACCAGATGATTTTGCAATTGGAACCGTGCTATATGCATGTTCAAGCTTGGCGGTGCTATGTGTTAGACATGATGCCCTAAGGAGTAAAATGTTGTAATATGTTTTTGGAGACATTTTATCAATAAAGAGTTTATTTATTATTCATACACCACATGTTGTCCTCTTTATGTTTTTTTCTATTGAATTATGATAAGCAAACAAAAGCCTGAGACTATCGGTCTAAACCTTTAAGAATCGTGCATATGATGGACAGATTATGTGGAAGGCATGAATCTTAAAGGTGATGGTCCTAAATCATAAGATCCACACTCGAGGGAATAAAGTTTGATGCTTTATTCATGCTAAGATTGTTATGTTGTCTACATCCCTAATGGAAAATGGCTTATCTAGGTTATTGGAGTGGGACTCCATGAGTAGAAACATTGACGCATTGTCATAGGTGACGATGTATTGGATCAGGACATAAAGTTGAATTGATTTGGGTTAATAATTTTGCTATTGCAAATCAATTCACTTTTGAGAATCATATGCGTTGTGTCTTAATCCTAAAATGACTAATAGGCCCGTATTCTTGATTTATGTCTTTTGATGTACCAAAAGATGACATCCTGACTTTATAATGGTACGCATATTGGTACATTAGAGACATGACTCTTGATTGCATAGGCTTGTTATTCATACATTGGAATCCATAGCTCTTTTTGTAGAGTTAATAATATTCTCTTATATATGTTATCCTGTAATTGGAATATTGGAGTGCTCAACTATTTGTATTCATAGGTGAAACCGAATGGTATATTATCTTTGGATAGTAAGTATTCTAATGGTGTGATAATGGAACGTAAGATAAAAATAATCAAGAAGGTAAAACAAAATTTTATCCTTAAGCCGATTATGAATATCCTATGGGGATATGACACATTATGGTTTGTCATGGACGGTTAGCTTATTAAAGCTTGTAATTTTATATAGTTTGAGAGTGCAGCTCTAAGCTTTTAGTGGAGTGGCGTTAGAGTCAATAATTATAAAATATGTGTATGGGATACTGTATTTTATAATTATAGGAGCTTGAACTATATATGTCCATTGGGTCCCCTTTGCTAGCTCATAATAAATCCTGTAACGATATGACATTTTTTCCTACATATTAGTGACTTATGTTAAAATTATTAGATTGACAGAAATTCGATAAGATTAGATAATTTATGGTAGTTTATCGGTTGAATTGAATTTGCAAATTAATTCAAGATAAACATGTTGAATTATTTGGATAATATTTTATTTTCCACAGGATTATGTAGATATGGCTATTTTAATTAGATAAGTTCTTTGTTGATATGTTTGAATTAAAATGAAGGCTCTATCCTAGATTCCTGAGTGGAAAATAAGATATTCTCAAGGATCAAATTATCACAAGTTCGATAGGCCGATGCATGAGTTTGGCCTGCCGATAGAGTAAATTTGGCATGTCGATGGGAAAGTTCGGTCTGCCAATCATGCGATTGTTAGACATGTATGCTCTAAGGAGTAAAAATGTAATATGTTTTTGGAGACATTTTTATCAATAAAGAATTTATTCATTTATATATACCAAATATTGTCCTCTTTACGTTCATATTTGTTGAATGTATGATAAGCAAACAGTAGTCTGAGACTGTCAGTCTAAACCTTAAGAGTTGGGCATATGATGGGATGATTATGCGGTAGACACGACTCTTAAGGTGATGGTCTAAAATATATGATCCGCAATCGAGGGAATAAAGTTGGGCGCTTTATTCATGTAAAGATTGTTATGTTGTCTATATCCCTTTTGGGAGATGGTTTGTCTAGGCCATCGGAGTTGGACTCCGTGAATAGAAACATTGGCGCGTTGTCATAGGTGACGATGTGTTGGATCGGGACATAAAGTGAATTGATTTGGATTAATAATTCTGTCTTGGCAAATCGATTCACTTTAGACAATCATTTGTATTGTATCTTAATCCTGAGATGAATAATGGGCCCGTTGTCTCGATTTGTGTCTTTTGATGTACCAATGGGTGACTCCCACATCTCTATAGTGGCATGCATGCCGGTACGTTGGAGGCATGACTCTTGGTAGCGTAGACTTGTTATTCATAGATATGGAATCCATAGCTCCTCTTTAGGAGTAATGATATCCTCTTATATGCGTTGTCCTGTAATTGGAAAACTGGAGCGCTCAACCATTTGGATACATAGGTGTAACCGAATGGTATACTATCTTTGGATGGTAAGTTTTCTAATGGTGAGACAATGGAACGTAAGATAAAAATAATCGGGAAGGTAAGACAAAACTTGTCCTTAAGCCGGTTATGGATGATCATATGGGGATGCGATACACTATGATATGTCATGGAGACTTAGCTACACGAGCTTCGTAATTCTATAAAGTTCGAGAGTGCAGCTCCAAGCTTTTAGTGGAGTAGCGTTGGAGTTGATAATTGTGAAATGTATATCTGGGATATTGGGTTTCATAATTATCATGAGCTTGAACTTTATAGGTCCATTTTGGTCCCCTTTGCTAGCTCACAAAATCCTGTAACGACACGGCGTGCTTTTCCAATAATTGGTGACTTATGTCGGATTTATCAGATTGGTTTAAAATTTATAAGAATCAAATAATTCATGTCTGTTTATCGGTTGAATTAATTATGTAAGAAATTAGTTCAAGATGAACTTGTTGAATTATGGCGTTCGGATAATTCTTGTCTGTTTATCGGTTGTTTTAATTTGGACAATTAGAACAAGATAAACTTGTAGAATTATTGTGAATTGATTTATTTTCTTAGAGATTATCTTGATAAAGTTTGTTTTGATCAGATATCTTTTCTATTGGGCTATTTGAATCAAAACTGAGACTTTATCCTTAGAATCTCGGGTGGAAAATAAAAGATTCGCGGAGATTTTTTCTCGGTAATTCGGCCTGCCTATCAGAAAGTTCGGTCCTGCCTATCACACAGTTCGGCATGCCGACCGCGACAGTTAAGATTACGCGTTTTTCACGCGTATCTTATCAGATATTGATCCGAACTCGATTCTGTTTTGATTTTTGAGACCTAATCTGATATGGACTGACCCCAGGGACCAATAGGTATAAAAAAGGGAGTGAGTCTAATGATTTACTCAGATCAATTTGAGAGATTAAGAGTGATACTCTTCTAGTGAGCATCGGAAAACTCCCTGAGAGCTTTTCTTCACAAATCACGAACACTAGCTTTGGGTTCTCTCTATTGGTTGGAAGGAGAGTCACCGGTGGAAGAGCTGTACGTGTGAGCCCACACTCACTCCGGTTGTGGATAGAGAATAGCAAAGAAGACCAGTTGGTTGAGGCTCTTCTGGAACGTTACTTCTCTACACAGGTCACGGAGGTTCTTCGGCACACTGAGGTTAGTAAGATCTGTTTAATTTATACATATAACATGTCAAACTTGTGTTTTGGAAAATACTCTGATGAAAAAATTTTAAAAATTCTGCTGCGCACTTTGTTTCCAACAATTGGTATCAGAGCCGAGGTTTTTACATAAATTTGCAAGTTTGTGATCATGTTATATGCATAAATTTTGTGATCTTAATCTCTTCAATGGTTGAATTAAATTTTATAGAGAGATGGCACTCTAGGTTTCTATATAATATATATGTTGTCATGGATTATATGGTGAATGTTTATTAATTAATTATGGTTGATTAAATTGTTGTTTAATTATTTATTAATTAATTAATACCGGTTATGGTTCCTTAGAGGTTAGAATGTGTATCTAGGTTTTTCATGTAATTAGATGGCAGGACTATCATCTCCGTCTAGGAATTATTATTTAATTTTTAATTTGTAAGAATTTTGTAATTAAATAATTATTCGGAGAAGACGGAACGAGAAGTCAGAACTTAAAGATTGATGATGGCGCCTCCAGGTATTTCCTGAGTCTCTAATTTTATGTTTTTGAATTGTTGAAAATAAAATTGATGAATTGCATTAAAATTGTATTTTCTGGATTGAGGGTTTTCTGCTCGGTCGGCATGCCGAACCTCACAGTTCGGCAGGCCGAAGGTCACAGATCGGCAGGCCGGACGTACGGTCCGGCAAGCCGACAGTGGGGCAGAAATTTTGGTGCTCTGCCGGCAGGCCGAACCTTCATGTTCGGCAGGCCGAACCTCCATGATCGGTAGGCCGATCACCTAGATCGGCCTGCCGACCGAGAGCTGCCAGGTGTCCAGAAAAGTTGCGATTTTTCCAGTGCAGTTGTAATTTTATTTTTGGGACGATTCTGAGAAACATTAAATTTGGATATGACCAGGAAATATGAAGTGTTCGATTCATATGGGATTGAGGACTTGAAGATGGATATTACATGAAGAAGGATACAGCTTGAGGATTCAAGGATGAAGAATCGATTAATGTCTCGATTATTCTCTTGTAATCTTAGTTTTTTCTATTCTCTAGGGTGGAACCATAATATTACGGTTATTATTATTATTATGCTTGTAGCTTTGCTTGATTGCTTTGCTTGTCTGCATTATAATATGATTTACCATGTATATTGATAACATGTCATATAGAATAGGGAGTGCCGCTCATATTAAATTTGTTCATGCATAATTTCAAAATAAAACTTTGACTTCAAAAGATTGAGAGGGAGAAGGTTTTCGAAGAGAGAACCTAAGGCCTCCATCGTTGGTCCATAGGAAAAACATGATGGTCCCAACCCCTAGGAAGGGATTTCTATCATGTACCAGATTGGATCTCTGAAAGGATAAGGTATTTTAGTATGATTTATGGTTGCACACCCCTAGGTGGTGATTATAAATCATGGATAAAATATTAAAACGGTGGTTATACACTCAAGTTAATTTTATTATTAACCTCCCTTAGGAGCTCTGTTAATAAAATTAATGGCCAAAGAAACGATTATTAGTATATGCTGGATCATACGGGTCCTGGATGGCATATATTAATCAGGAGGGGATCCAGTGTTCCTGATTGAATTTGGCATGACTCCCCTAGGAGCTTGTTGAATTCTGAGTTGGGAATTATCGTTGTAAGGTTGTGATATTTTCAAGGTTTTGACACATAAACACATTTGTATAATTTACATGATTGTGTTATCTTACTAAATTATTATATATGTTTGCTTATGTTTGGTATATGACTCTTTATTGTAGATTGAAAATGTCTAAAAACGCTTTATCATCGATACTTGACAAGAACCAATTAACCGGTGAGAACTATAATGATTGGAAACGGAACCTGGACATCGTCCTTTCCTTTGAGAAACTGAAATATGTTCTGACAACTCCTTGTCCTCCCGAGCCTACGGGAGACTCAAGTAATGCGCAATTCCAAGCGTACGACCGCTAGAAAGATGCTAATGATCAGGCCCGCTGCTATGTTATGGCTAGCATGAATAACGTGCTGCAGGCTCAACATCAGGATTATGAGACTGCGAAGCAGATCTTGGATAATCTTGAGGACATGTTTGGAGGCCAGGCCATAACAAAGCGGTAAGGGGCGCTTCGAAAACTCTTAAACTGTAGACAGAGACCGGGGACATCTGTAAAGGAGCACATGATGTTGGTCATGGGTTACCTCGCTGAGGCTCAAACCAATGGAGCCGACATCGATGCTGAAACTTAGATGACTATGGTCTTTGAGACTCTGTCTAAGGAATTTATTCCGTTTAGAGCTACTTTTAATCTAAGCAATAGACGGGATATGACCTTGACAGAACTGATGAAACAGTTACAAGAGTTTGAACTGCTGATCAGGGAGTCTCCTGCTGGTGGAGAGGCCAATATGGTAGCTGCTTCTGGTTCCAATCCTAACTCTGGGAATGGAAAGAAGCAACGGGCCAAAGTGGGAAGTCTTCTATTCCTATTGCTACCAAGAGCAAGAAGAAGAAGAAGAAGAACCCAAAGAAGCTTAAGTGCTTCTTTTGTGGTAAGGTCGGGCATATAAAGAAGCATTGCAAGGACTTCCTTTCCAAGGGAGGTAAGTGTGATCTTCTATATTTAGAAACTTGTTTGGTTGAGGAATCCAGTGACATTTGGGTCATAGATTCTGGTGCAACTAATCATGTTTGTGTTTCTCTGTAGGGATTCAAAGAAACGAGAAGTCTACTTCGTGAAGACTTAACGCTTCGGTTGGGCGATGGATCCTTGGTCTCAGCAGAAGCAGTGGGAGATGTCCACCTTTATTTTGATAATTATAGGAGTTTAATTTTGCGAGATTGTTTTTATGTTCCTAAATTTAAAAGGAATTTAATTTCTGTATCTTCTTTATTTAAAGACTCCTACGTGGTATCTTTTAATGAAAAAGTGGTGATTCGTAAAAACAAATCTTTTATCTGTTCTGGATGGATGCAAAATAATCTATATTTTATCAAACCTAAGATGGACCTATTGCTTAATGCTGAGATAAATGATAATGACTCAAAAAGACTTAAAACTTCTCACTCTAATAAGACTTATCTTTGGCATTTGCGCCTTGGCCATATTAACCTAAATAGGATTCAAAGGTTGGTAAGGGATGGACCTTTAAGTCACTTAAAGGTGGAATCTATACCTCAATGTGAGTCTTGTTTGGAGGGTAAAATGACCAAAAGACCATACGGGTCTAAGGGCAATAGGGCCGAAGGGGTTCTAGAACTTGTGCATAGTGATGTTTGCGGACCGATGAACATCCGGGCACGAGGAGGGTATGAGTACTTCGTTACTTTTATTGACGATTACTCAAGATATGGGTATGTGTACCTAATGCACCACAAAAGCGAAACTTATGATAAGTTCAGGGAGTTTCGGGCTGAAGTGGAAAAGCAATTGGGTAGACCCATAAAGGCACTTCGATCTAATCGAGATGGGGAATACCTTTCTGATGAGTTCTTGGGACACTTGTTAGAGAATGGGATTTTATCCCATTTGACTGCGCCGGGTACTCCGCAGCAAAATGGCGTAGCAGAGAGAAGGAATAGGACTTTGTTGGACATGATTCGGTCCATGATGAGTTATTCATCATTGCCTTTATCCTTTTGGGGATATGCACTACAAACCACATGTTATCTTTTGAACAATGTGCCTTCAAAATCGGTCCCTAAAACTCCTCACGAGTTGTGGACAAGACGGAAGACATCCTTAAACCATATTCGCATATGGGGATGTCCAGCTCATGTCCTGTTTAAGGATCCGAATAAGTTGGAAGCACGTTCAGAAGTTTGCGTGTTTGTAGGATATCCAAAAGGGACTAAAGGGGGTTATTTTTATAACCCAAAGGAAAATAAAGTCGTGGTTTCAACTAATGCAACTTTCCTTGAGGAGAGTTACATGAACGACTTTAAACCTCAAAGCAAAGTGGTGCTTGAGGAGTTGAGGGGTAATCCGTTTACTCCGAAGGTTCCAAACGAAACCATTCCGATCTGTGTAGAAAAACCAAACAAACCTGAACAACAACCTCAGGGGCTTCGGCGTAGTGGGTGGATCGGGCTGTCAACCTGAGAGGTATATGTTCAATGGGGAGGTCTTTTTGGCTGAACCGGATGAACATGACAGGGATCCTTATACTTACGCAGAAGCTATGGAGGATGTTGATTCAAGACTCTGGACAGAGGCCATGAACATTGAGATGAAGTCTATGGAGACTAATCGGGTCTGGGAGCTTGTGGATCTTCCCTAAGGGGTAAAACCCATAGGGAGTAAGTGGATCTACAAGAGGAAAAGAGGAGTGGATGGAAAGGTCGAAACCTTTAAGGCTAGACTGGTAGCTAAGGGTTATACGCAAAAGGAAGGAATCGATTATGAGGAAACCTTTTCACCTGTAGCCATGCTTAAGTCCATCCGGATTCTCTTGTCCATAGCTGCCGCTCTCGACTACGAGATTTGGCAGATGGATGTCAAGACGGCTTTTCTGAATGGCTATCTTGATGAGTCCATTTATATGGAACAACCAGACGGGTTCAAGGTCACGGGTCAAGAGGGTAAGGTTTGTAAGTTGCTAAAGTCTATTTATGGACTTAAGCAGGCTTCTCGTTCTTGGAACATAAGATTTGATCATGTGATCAAGACTTATGGGTTCTCACAAAATGTGGATGAGCCATGTGTTTACAAACACATTAAGAATGAGAAGGTGGTTTTTCTACTACTCTATGTAGATGACATTCTGCTAATTGGCAATGACGTTGGGGCATTGTCATCGGTCAAATTATGGTTGACCAAGCAGTTTGACATGAAGGACTTGGGTGAGGCTAATTTTGTTCTCGGTATCCAGATCTTTCGGGATAGGAAGAACAAAATGATAGCTTTGTCACAGGCCAGCTACATAGATAAAATTCTCAGGAGGTTTGCAATGCAGGATTCCAAGAAAGGTGGGCAACCATCTAGGTCTGGAATTACTCTTTCTAAGAAAGACTCTCCAAAGTCTTATGAAGAAAGAGAATACATGAAGAAGGTACCTTATGCTTCGGCAGTGGGTAGTCTCATGTATGCCATGCTTTGCACTCGACCGGATATTAGCTATGCGGTCGGGATTGTGAGTCGATTTCAGGCGGATCCAGGACCGAACCATTGGGTTGCGGTAAAGCATATTTTCAAGTACCTAAGAAGGACTTGAGGGTATATGCTTGTGTATTCGGGTGAGGATTTAACTCCTCTAGGATACACTGATTCGGATTTTCAATCCTGCCTGGATTCTAGGAAATTGACATCGGGGTTTGTGTTTACTCTGGGTGGCGGTGCCATCAGTTGGAGAAGTGCGAAGCAAGATTGCACTTCGGATTCAACGATGGAGGCCGAGTATGTGGCGGCTAGTGATGCTTCGAAAGAAGCAGTGTGGCTCCGCAAGTTCCTTGGGGATCTTGAGGTAGTTCCTGGTGTGGATAAAGCGGTATCACTGTACTGTGATAACAGTGCGGCGGTAGCTAATGCTAAGGAACCAAGATTTCACAAGAAGAGTAAGCATATTGATCGGAAGTATCATGTGATAAAGGACTTCGTTGAGAGCGGGCATGTCACGGTGTGCAAGATCGCGTCAGAGGACAATTTAGCTGATCCATTTACGAAGACACTTTCTGGGAGAGTCTTCGAAAGGCATGTGGAAGCTATGGGGATGCAAAATTTGCAGTATTTACTCACTTAGTGCAAGTGGGAGATTGTTAGACATGTATGCTCTAAGGAGTAAAAATGTAATACGTTTTTGGAGACATTTTTATCAATAAAGAATTTATTCGTTTATATATACCAAATATTGTCCTCTTTACGTTCATATTTGTTGAATGTATGATAAGCAAACAGTAGTCTGAGACTGTCAGTCTAAACCTTAAGAGTTGGGCATATGATGGGATGATTATGCGGTAGACACGACTCTTAAGGTGACGGTCTAAAATATATGATCCGCAATCGAGGGAATAAAGTTGGGCGCTTTATTCATGTAAAGATTGTTATGTTGTCTATATCCCTTTTGGGAGATGGTTTGTCTAGGCCATCGGAGTTGGACTCCGTGAATAGAAACATTGGCGCGTTGTCATAGGTGACGATGTGTTGGATCGGGACATAAAGTGAATTGATTTGGATTAATAATTCTGTCTTGGCAAATCGATTCACTTTAGACAATCATTTGTATTGTATCTTAATCCTGAGATGAATAATGGGCCCGTTGTCTCGATTTGTGTCTTTTGATGTACCAATGGGTGACTCCCACATCTCTATAGTGGCATGCATGCCGGTACGTTGGAGGCATGACTCTTGGTAGCGTAGACTTGTTATTCATAGATATGGAATCCATAGCTCCTCTTTAGGAGTAATGATATCCTCTTATATGCGTTGTCCTGTAATTGGAAAACTGGAGCGCTCAACCATTTGGATACATAGGTGTAACCGAATGGTATACTATCTTTGGATGGTAAGTTTTCTAATGGTGAGACAATGGAACGTAAGATAAAAATAATCGGGAAGGTAAGACAGAACTTGTCCTTAAGCCGGTTATGGATGATCATATGGGGATGCGATACACTATGATATGTCATGGAGACTTAGCTACACGAGCTTCGTAATTCTATAAAGTTTGAGAGTGCAGCTCCAAGCTTTTAGTGGAGTAGCGTTGGAGTTGATAATTGTGAAATGTATATCTGGGATATTGGGTTTCATAATTATCATGAGCTTGAACTTTATAGGTCCATTTTGGTCCCCTTTGCTAGCTCACAAAATCCTGTAACGACACGGCGTGCTTTTCCAATAATTGGTGACTTATGTCGGATTTATCAGATTGGTTTAAAATTTATAAGAATCAAATAATTCATGTCTGTTTATCGGTTGAATTAATTATGTAAGAAATTAGTTCAAGATGAACTTGTTGAATTATGGCGTTCGGATAATTCTTGTCTGTTTATCGGTTGTTTTAATTTTGGACAATTAGAACAAGATAAACTTGTAGAATTATTGTGAATTGATTTATTTTCTTAGAGATTATCTTGATAAAGTTTGTTTTGATCAGATATCTTTTCTATTGGGCTATTTGAATCAAAACTGAGACTTTATCCTTTAGAATCTCGGGTGGAAAATAAAAGATTCGCGGAGATTTTTTCTCGGTAATTCGGCCTGCCTATCAGAAAGTTCGGCCTGCCTATCACACAGTTCGGCATGCCGACCGCGACAGTTAAGATTACGCGTTTTTCACGCGTATCTTATCAGATATTGATCCGAACTCGATTCTGTTTTGATTTTTGAGACCTAATCTGATATGGACTGACCCCAGGGACCAATAGGTATAAAAAAGGGAGTGAGTCTAATGATTTACTCAGATCAATTTGAGAGATTAAGAGTGATACTCTTCTAGTGAGCATCGGAAAACTCCCTGAGAGCTTTTGTTCACAAATCACGAACACTAGCTTTGGGTTCTCTCTATTGGTTGGAAGGAGAGTCACCGGTGGAAGAGCTGTACGTGTGAGCCCACACTCACTCCGGTTGTGGATAGAGAATAGCAAAGAAGACCAGTTGGTTGAGGCTCTTCTGGAACGTTACTTCTCTACACAGGTCGCGGAGGTTCTTCGGCACACTGAGGTTAGTAAGATCTGTTTAATTTATACATATAACATGTCAAACTTGTGTTTTGGAAAATACTCTGATGAAAAAATTTTAAAAATTCCGCTGCGCACTTTGTTTCCAACAGCGATAATCTATATACACATTTTAGACACGCTTTTTATCAAAAGTTGATCTAAATTCAAATTTTGAGGCCTTATTTGATAGGGACTAATTCCAAGTTCGACCACTTATATAGGGGGTGAGTTTTCTCTAATATTCAGATCAGTTGAGAAGCATAGAGTGAGTCACTGGTTAACATTATAAATTTTAGCTCTACGTTTTCTTAAGTGGTTGGAAGGAAAGTCACCAAAGGAAGATATGTACGACGTATAACCAACCACACTCCAATCTTGGATAGAAAATAGCAAAAAAGACTAGTTGATTGATGCTTTTTTGGAACATTCTTTACTACATGAATTTGAGCCTACTTTAGTATATAAAAAGTTAGTGAGATCTATCATTAATTTATGTATATAGCGTGTCTAACTGATGTTTTGAAAAATACTCTGATATAAAAATTTTAAAATTTTGTTGTATCCTCTTTTTTTCAACAATTGGTATAAGACCTATGGTTTTTACATAAATTTACGAGTTTATGATCATGCTATATATATAGATTATGTGATCTTGTTCTCTCCTATGCTTGAATTTAATTTTTAGAGAGTAGGTACTATAGAGTTTCTATATATTTGTGTTGTCATGGAATTTTTATGGTGAATGCTTATTAATTAATTATGGTTCATTAAATTATTATTTACTTAATTATTAATTAATTAATTTATGCTGGTTATGGTTCCTTAAATGCTAGAATGTGTATCTAGATTTTTCATGTAATTAGATGGTGGTCTATCATCAGTGTGTAGGAATTATTATTTTAATTTTAAATTTGTAAAGTTTTGTAATTAAACAATCATTTGAAGTGAAGACGGATCTAGAAGATGGATATGATAAGAGTTCCAATGTTTTTCCTTAGTTTCTAAAATTTTTATATCCTTATATTGTTGAAAATAAGATTTAAAAACTGCTTAAAAGTTGTTTTCTAAAAAAACGTATATTCAGCTTGGTCGGCAGGCTGAATGCTTAGGTTGGGCAAGCCGATGGTCGCAGGAGGGCAGGCCGACTTCTAGTTCGGTAGACTATCTGTGGGACAGAATTCTATCATCTCTGGTTGCATGGCTGTTGGTTAGACTGGTAGGCCGATGATCCAATTCAACAGGCCGGTAGAGAGTATAACTTTTTTAGAAAAGGGGCATTTTTCAATGTAGTTTTAATTTTATTTTTGAAAGAATTATGAGAAACATGAAATTTTATGATGACAGGAAAAATAAAACATTTGGTCTATGAGGGATTAAAGAATTAAGATGGACGTCATATGAAGAAGGATGCACCTGAATGATACAAGATAAAGAATTGATAATATGTTTCAATTAATCTTTTGTAATCTTTATTTTCTTTTCTCTAGGATGGAACCATGATATTATTTTATTTATTATTATTAAGCTTGTGGCTTTGCATGTTGCTTTGCTTATTTGCATTATAATATGATTTGCCATGTATGTTGATAACATGCCATGTAGAATAAGGAGTGTCGCTTATTAAAAATTGTTCATGTATGTTAACATAAAACCTTGACTTTTAAAATATTAAGCGAGAGAAGGTTTTCGAAGAGAGGACCTACGGCCTCCATTGTTGGTCCATGGGTAGCATATGATGGTTCTGACCCTAAGAAGGGATTTCATCATGTATTAGATTCAATCTCTAAAGGGATAATTTATTTTAGTATGATTTATCATTGTATACCCCTAGGTGGCGATTATAAACCATGGATAAAATAGTTGAAACGATGGTTATACACAAGATTAATTTTGTTATTAACCTCTGCTTGAAGCTCTATTAATGAAATTAAGGGCTAAAGAAAATGATTATTAATATATGCTGGATCAAATGGGTCCTAGATGACATATATTAACTGAAAGGGATCCATGTTCCTAATTGAATTTGGCAAATCTCCCTTAGGTGGCTTGTTGAATTTTGAGTTAGGAATTATGGTTGTAAGGTTGTGATTTTTTCAAGATTGTGACACATAAACACAATTTTATGTATGTGTTATCTTACTAAACTATTATGGATTGTTTGCTTATATTTGGTATATGTTTCTTTATTGTAGATTAAAATGTCTAAAAACGCTTTATCTTCGATACTTGATAAGAACCAATTAACTAGCGAGAATTATAATGATTGGAAAAGGAACCTGAATATCGTTTTATCCTTTGAGAAACTGAAATTTGTGTTGACAACTTTGTGTCCTCCCGAACCTACCGTGGAATCCACTAATAAGCAAATCCAAGTGTATGATCATTGGAAAGATGCTAACGATTATGTCCGCTGTTATGTTATGGCCAGCATTAATAGCGTGCTGCTGGCTCAACATGAAGATTATGAGACAGTGAAGTAGATTTTGGATAATCTTGAAGACATATTTGGAGGCCAAGCCCTAACAAAACGGCAAGGGACTCTTTAGAAACTTTTGAATTGTAAACAAAGACCGAGGACTTCTATGAAAGAGCATATGATGTTAGTCATGGGTTACCTCGCTAAGGCTCAAACCCATGGAGCTGATATAAATGCTGAGTCATGGATGACTATGGTCTTTGAGGCTCTGCCTAAGGAGTTCATCTTATTTAGAGCTTCATATGATTTGAGTAATAGACAGGATGTGACGTTGACGGAGCAGATGAAGCAGTTATAGGAGTTCAAAAATCTGATAAGGGAAACTCCTGTTGGTGGCGAGGCCAACTTAGTGACAACATCTGGTTCCAATCCTAACCCAGGGAATGGAAGGAAGCAAAGGGCTAAGAATAGGAAGCCTTTTATTCCTGCAAATGGCAAGAATAAGAAAAGAAAAAAAAAACCCAAAGAAGCTAAAGTGCTTTTTTAGTAAGAAAGTTGGGCACATAAAGAAGAATTACAAGCTCAAGGTGGTAAATGTGATCTTTTGGTTATTGAAACTTCTTTAGTTAAGGAATCAAGTGACTCTTGGCTCATAGATTCTAAAGCAACTAATCATGTTTGCATTTCTCTATAGGGGTTCAAAAAAAAAGAAGCCTGCTCTATGAGAACTTCACATTACGGATGGGTGATGGATCCTTAGTATTGGCTAAAGGAATGAGAAACGTCCATCTTTACTTTGATAATTATAGGATTTTAGTTTTGAAAGATTGTTTTTATGTTCTTAGACTTAAAAGGAATTTAATATCTATTGCTTGTTTATTTAAATATTCTTATTCAGTTTCTTTTAATCATAAAATGGTAATTCGTAAGAAAAAATCTTTTATCTGTGATGGATGGATGCAAAACAATTTATATTTTATCAAACCTAAGATTGACATACTGCTTAACACTGAGGTTAATGATAATAACTCTAAAAGACTTAAAACTTCTCACTCTAATAAGACTTATCTTTGGTATTTACGATTAGGTCACATTAGCCTGAATAGGATTCAAAGGTTAGTAAGGGATGGACCTTTAAGTCACTTAGAAGTGGAATCTATACAACAATGTGAATCTTGTTTGTAGGACAAAATGACCAAAAGACCATTTGGGCTTAAAGGTAATAGGGCCGAAGGGGTTCTAGAAGTTGTGCATAATGATGTTTGAGGTCCCATGAACATCAAGGCATGAGACTGGTATGAGTAATTCGTTACTTTTATTGATGATTACTCAAGGTATGAGTATGTTTCCCAATACATCATAAAAGCAAAACTTTTGACAAGTTTAGAGATTTTCAGGCTAAAGTGAAAAAGCAATTAGGTAAACCCATAAAGGCACTTCAATTATATCGAGGTAGTGAATACCTCTTCTATAAGTTCTTGGAACACTTATTAGAGAATAGGATTTTATCCCATTTGATTGTGTTGAGCACTCTACAACAGAATGGCATAGCTGAGAGAAGAAACAAGACTTTATTGGATATGGCTAGGTCCATGATGAGTTAGTCGACATTACCTTTATCCTTTTAGGGATATACATTACAAAGTGCATGTTATCTTTTGAACAATGTGCCTTCCAAATTTGTTCCTAAAAGTAGTCACAAGTTATGGATGGGTAGGAAGACATCCTTAAACCATATTCGTATATGGGGATATCCAGCTCATGTCTTGTATAAGGAAGAGAATAAGTTGGAAGCACGTTCAAAATTTACGTGTTTGTAGGATATCCAAAAGGGACTAAAGTGGGTTATTTCTATAACCTAAAAGAAAATAAAGTTGTGGTTTCAACGAATACAACGTTCCTTAAGGAAAGTTACATGAACAACTTTAAGCCTCAAAGTAAAGTGGTACTTGAGGAGTTGGCGAGTGATTCGATCTCTAGGGGTTTCAACACCTTGAGGGTTCTAGTTGAAACTAATCCAATCAATATAAAAAAACTGACCGAACAACAACCTCTGGGGGCTTTGGCATTTTGGGAGGATGGGGCATCAACCTGAGAGGTATATGTTCAATGGTGAAACCTAATTGGTTGAACCAGCTAAACATGACAAGGATCCTTACACTTATGTAAAGGCTATAGATGATATTGATTTAAACCTCTAGACCGAAGCCATGAACACCGAAATGAGGCCTATGGAGACTAATCGGGTCTACGAACTTGTGGATCTTCCTTAAGGGGTAAAACCCATAGGGTGTAAGCAGATCTATAAGAGAAAGAGAGGAGTAGATGGGAAAGTTGAAACTTATGAGGCTAGACTCGTAGCTAAGGGATACACGCAAAAGGAAGGAATCAATTATGAGAAAACCTTTTCGCCTGTAGCCATGTTTAAGTCCATCCACATTCTCTTATTTATAGCTGCTATTCTCGACTACGGGATTTGGAATATAGATGTCAAGATGGCCTTTCTAAATGGCTATCTTGATGAGTCCATATATATGGTGCAGCCAGACGGGTTCAAGACTAAGGGTCAAGAGGGTAAGATCTACAACTTGCAAAAGTCAATTTATGGACTTAAGTAACCTTTTCGTTCTTGGAATATAAGATTTGATTAGGTAATCAAGACTTATGGGCTCGAACAAAATGTGAACAAACCATGTGTTTACAAACACATTAAGGATGGGAAGGTGTTTTTTCTATTGCTTTTGTAGCTAACATTTTCCTGATTGGCAATGACGTTAGGGAGTTGTCATCGATCAAATTATGGTTGACTAAGTAGTTTGACATGAAAGACTTGGGTGAAGCTAATTATGTTCTCGGTGTCTAGATCTTTCGAGATAGGAAGAACAAAATGATAGCTTTATCCTAGGTGGCTTACATAGATAACATTCTCGAGAGGTGTGCAATGTAGAATTCCAAGAAAGGTGGGCAACAATCTAGCTCTAGAATTACTCTTTCTAAGAAAGACTCAGCAAAGTCTGATGAAGAAAGAGAATACATAAAGAAGGTGCCTTATGCTTGGCCAGTGGGTAGTCTCATGTATGCTATGCTTTATACACGACCAGACATTTGTTATGTAGTCGGGATAGTAAGTCAATTTCAGTCAGATCAAAGACCAAACCACTGGGTTGCAGTCAAGCATATTTTCAAGTATCTAAGAAGGACTTGAAGGTACATGCTTGTGTATTTGGGTGAAGATCTCACACCTCTAGGATACGCTTATTCAGGTTTTCAATCCTATATGAATTTGAGAAGATCGACTTCTGGTCCTGTGTTTACTTTGAGTGGCGATGCCATTGTTTGGAGAAGTATCAAGCACAATTGTACTTTGGATTCAATGATGGAGGCCAAGTATGTGGCAGCTAGTGATGCTTTGAAAGAAGTAGTGTAGCTTTGCAAGTTTTTTGAAGATCTTGAGGTAGTTCTTGATATGGATAAGGTAGTATTGTTGTATTATGATAACATTGCACTGATAGCTAATGCTAAGGAACCAAGGTTTCACAAGAAGAGTAAGTATATTTATCGAAAGTTTCATGTGATAAAAGACTTCATTGAGGGTAGGCATGTTATTGTATGCAAAATCACATTTGAGGACAATTTAGTTGATTCATTCACGAAGACACTAACTGCGATAGTTTTCGAGAGGTATGTGGAGGCTATGGGGATGTGAGATATGTCATATTTACTCACTTAGTGCAAGTGGGAGATTGTTAGACATGATGCCCTAAGGAGTAAAATGTTGTAATTTGTGTTGGAGACATTTTATTGATAAAGAGTTGATTTATTATTTATATACCAAATGTTGTCTTCTTTAAGTTCTTTTCTATTGAATATATGATAAGCAAACAAAAGTTTAAGACTATCGGTCTAGACCTTTAAGAACGTGCATATGATGGACATATTATGCAAAAGGCATGAACCTTAAAGGTGATGGTTTAAATCATAAGATCCGTAATCGAGGGAATAAAGTTAGATGCTTTATTCATGCTAAGATTATTATATTGTCTACATCCCTAACGACAGATGGCTTGTCTTGGTCATCAGAGTTGGACTTCGCGAGTAGAAACATTGGTGCATTGTCATAAGTGATGATGTGTTAGATCAAGACATAAAGTTAAATTGATTTGGGTTAATAATTTTGTTTATGCAAATCAATTCACTTTTGATAATCATATGTGTTGTGTCTTAATCCCAAATGGCTAATAGGCCAATATTCTTGACTTATGTCTTTTGATTTATCAAAGGGTGATATCTTGACTTTATGATGGTATGCATACTAGTATGTTTGATAATCATATGGAATCCGTAGAGCTAATGATATTCTCTTTTATGTATTATCCTGTAATTGGAATACTAGAGAACTCAACTATTTGGATACATAGGTGTAACCAAATGGTATACTATCTTTGGATAGAAAGTATTCCATTGGTGTGATAATAGAACGTAAACAAAAATAATGGGGAAGGTAAAACACAATTTATCCTTAAGCCAAGTATGAATATCCTATGGGAATGTGACACATTATGATATGTCATAGACGGTTAGCTTATTGAAGCTTCATAATTTTATGTAGTTCGAGAGTACAGTTCTAAGCTTTTAGTGGAGTAGTGTTAGAGTTAGTAATTATAAAATATTTGTCTGGGATATTGTATTTTATACTTATAGGAGCTTGAACCGTATATGTCTATTGGGTCCCCTTTGCTAGCTCATAATAAATCATGTAACAATAAGGCATGTTTTTCTTAGATATTGGTAACTTATGTTAAAATTATTAGATTGGCTAAAATTCGATATGATTGGATAATTCATGTTAGTTTATCGGTTGAATTGAAATTGTAAATTAATTCAAGATAAACATGTTGAATTATTTGGATAATATTTTATTTCCATGGGATTATCTAGATATGACTGTTTTAGTCAGATAACTTCTTTATTAGGTTATTTGAATTAAAATTGAGGCTCTATCCTAGATTCTCATTTGGAAAATAAGATATTCTTAGGGATCAAATTATCGCAAGTTGGGTAGGTTGATACACGAGTTTGGCCGGCCAATGGAGTGAATTTGACATGCCGATGGGAAAGTTCGGCCTACTGATCGTGCGATAATCTATAAACACATTTTAGACACTTTTTTCATCAAAAGTTGATCCAGATTCAAATTTTGGGGCCTTATCTAATAGGGATTGATCCCATGTTCGACCACTATATATAGGGGTGAGTTTTTTTTTTTTTTTTTTTTTTTTTTTTTTTCTGATAGTCAAATTAGTTGAAAAGCATTGAGTGTGTACTCCAGTTGAGAAACTCTGAAACTCCCTGAGAGCTAATATTTAAAATCATGAACTTTAGCTTTTGATCTTCTCAAATGGTTGGAAAGAGAGTCACCAGAAGAAGAGTTGTACAACGTGTGGCCACCAACACTCCGATTGTGGATAGAGAATAGCAAAGAAGACCAGTTGGTTGAGACTCTTGTAGATCGTTCTTCTTTGCCCAGATTCGAGCCTCCTTTGGTATACAAAAAGTTAGTAAGATCTGTCTTAATTTATTTATATAGCATGTCTATCTTATGTTTTGGAAAATACTCTAATTTAAAAATTTTAAAATTCTATTGCGTACTCGTTTTTCCAACGCTAGGACCCCGATAAAGTGGTCCATGGATGTGTGGTCCGTGGTGGCTACAATGGTTATGCGTACTTCGGCGATGGCTTAGTAAACATGTATGCTAAATGCAGGGACTTGAAAGAATCTTACCGTGCATTCCGTAAGATTCCTAATAAAAATCTAGTATCTTGGAATGCCATGTTGTTTGCATTTGGTTTGCACGGACAACCTAACCAAGCTCTAAAGTTTTACGAACAAATGGTGGCAACCGGAGTGAAACCCGATAAAGTTACCTTCATTGGCTTGTTGATGACTTGCAGCCATTCAGGGCTTATAGAGGAAAGTTGCCAATTACACAAAACATAGACATCAATTCATGGACTTTCCCTAGAAATGGATCATGTGGTATGCATGGTAGATATGCTTGGCCGAGGTGAATGTCTTGCTGAAGCAAAAGGCTTGGCTTACAAGAATTTAAGGACAGGTACCATAGATGTTATCTCATACGAGGCTCTTCTCGAGGCATGTTCGACTCATCGAGACGTAGGATTCAGGACACACTTAGGAAAAGCTTTAAAAGAGTTAGAGCCACATTAAGAGACGAGTTATGTTTTGCTATCAAATTTGTCTTGTGCTTATAGGAAGTGAGAGGAAGCAGAAATGGTGAGGCAAGCAATGGTTGATGAAGGGACAAAGAAAATGCCTGGTTACTGCTAATACTAAATAGCAAAAGTTACTTCTTAAAAAATTAGAGCTTCATGAACTTATGACAAGAAACCTCAATATGCATGCATGGCGGAGCCAGAAAAATTTTCTTAAGAAAAAAATTAAAAATAGTTTTTTTTTTTTACTTAATAAAGATATCTCATGGTTGTTTAAATCTATTGGCTTCTCGTTCTAAAGAGGAGAGTATAGTAAAAAGGTGGATTATTTCTCCCATGTTTGCTATAACTAGATTGAAGAAACTCTTTCACAAAAGATGATTGTTGGGCTTTAATCTATTGAATGTATTGCAAGGTTGGGTTTGTAATGATCGTCGAGTAAAAGTACAATGAACATTGAACATAGATGTGTTTAAGAAAAAATCTGATGAGGAAGATGACTTGAGGTATGGGTATAAAAATTCCACCCATATTCCTCAAATTATGAACTCAAAAGATCATCTAACAACAATGCCCTCACTTTTGGTGTATCAACCCACTCGCGTCATAATTTTTGTTAATCAAAGTAACAGAAGGTGATTTTTGTTGATAGAATATAGTTTGAGGACGGATGTTACAGATACAAGTTCGAGGGACAAAGTGTTACAAACATCACAATTTAGGAGGAGTTTTTATAATTAATCCTTTAAACAGTGGTAAAGGGACAATTGTTATGTCTTTGATAAGGGCTTACCTTGATACAGTTTTTAATCAAGTTTTTTCATGTTTCCTTGTTGTATTCTTGAGTATTTTGTGTTTTATTTTTGTTTGTGGGTTTTGTAGGTATTTTGAAGGTTTAGAAGTGGTTTGAGGCTAAAAATATCACTTTGGAGGAGTTCTGGGTGCCTAGGCTCAAGAAAACAGGCGCCATGTGCTCTATCATTTGAAAACAAGCCACGAACCAGAAAGCATAGCGCCTTGGTGCCAGCTCAATCATAGCGCCTTGGTGCCAGCTCAATGGCGCTTCATTGCCACCATTTGATCAGCACAATGCCTCGCTACCTTACTATTTTTTTGTAGCATTGCGGCGCTACGTCGTGAAAAGCCCAAGTTTTAACATCCAAATTAACTATTTTCCATTTTGACCCTAATTTGGAGAGCCTACACATACATGCGTTTAGGGCATAAAAACAAATGTTTTTTTGTCACTTTTTCCAGACTTTTTCAGCCACCTTTTAGAGAGAAAAAGGATAGTAGAAAGAGGAGAAATTCGTTGAAGCTCAAGAAGATTTGTCCGCATGGAGATTTCTTCAAGATTGTCAAAAAGTTTTTATTTTCTTCTTCTTTCTCTCGAACCCTGGATGTTTTCATTTTATTTTTCATTTTTTAATT
This sequence comes from Artocarpus heterophyllus, assembly GCA_025403435.1. NCBI lineage: Eukaryota > Viridiplantae > Streptophyta > Magnoliopsida > Rosales > Moraceae > Artocarpus > Artocarpus heterophyllus. Next base: position 4,622,458 of record CM046327.1, on the reverse strand, counting down.
TTAGAACTATGATAGGCTAACTTTCTTTTTGGTTAATGGTGATTTCAAAACCCTAGATATAATTATGTGATTTATATTTTTAGAATTATTTTCAATTTTCCGATTGAAATTGTTTGTATTCTTCTATTTTTATTGCTTATGATTATTTTATTGTTTTGTTTAGGGTGGCCAACTAAATAGAACTCAAATTTAACCTATTCCTAGGTTACAAATCTTGATCTATAACTGTCTTGTTTTTCTAATCCTTAGTGGCAAATTGTGATCGATAATTACAAGAGGCTTGCGATGTGGAACATAACCTAGGTTGAATGAACCAAACTTGTGAGTTTGTTGCCATGATCAACCTATCTTTCTCATCTTAATACTTCTGTTAGGTTGAGTCTAGAGAGCTTGTTTTGTGTTATTTAATAGAAAGAGATTAAATAAAGAGCTTGTTTTATTTAACGACAAATTAAGGAAAGATTGAGATAGCAGAGCTTATTGTTATATACGGTTAGTAATTTCGATGGTTAATTAGAAATAATTTTGTGATCAATTGCATAGTTGTTGTCAAGTGGTGGCAAATGATTTTCTAACCAGTTTAATCACTATTGTTTATAACCTCGTACATTTAGCTTCATGTTTATTTATTTAATTTTGTCATCTTTATTTTTGGTATTTTATTTAATTACTTCCAAACCCCTTTTTTAGTTACTTAGAAGATTAATAACTAGTTAATTAAGATCAATCTTCTACGGGAACGACTCTTACTCATCACTATACTTGATCATAACTACACTGTTAGTAAGGTTTAATTTGGTACTCCCACAGAACATACCATTTTTCTTTTATAATAGAGGCACCGTTTAATTTTTGTCTTGCACAATGGAATAACTGTTTTTTAATATAACTTTAGAATTAAATTTTTCTTAAATTTTGATTAGGGACATGTGCCTTGTTATGTTGATATGACTCTATTATGTATGTATGAACTTGTTCTTTCTTTATCATGATTAAATATTGTATTCGCATTGAACACTTGTGTTCATAACATAACGGAATAAAAAGTCAACACCGGTAAGCATATTTAGTATGACCTTATAGAGAATGAAATTGGAGTACTCTTACCAAAAGATAAAAATAAAAATAAAAGTGATTTTGAAGGCTTATCAGGATAGGCAAGTAATACGTAGCAGAAGCCTATGTGAATGTAAAGATAATAATAGCAAGTCATTCATAAGATATCCATAGGTTTTCAACAATTAATTCATTGTAAAAGTTTTATGCGCATAAAAGATCCATAGTAAAATGTGCTAAGGTGTTTGGAAACTTTTTTTAAGTTTTATGAGTTTGAACTCAAACAATATAAATTTTTTATATGTTGCAATATAAATAAAAAAAAATGCTACGATAAAAAGCACTCATTGTTGGCTCCAAGTTTTTATTAAGTTAATTTAAGTTAGTTTTGATGACAACTAAACAATTTTTATAATTATGCAAAATGGCTAATAAATTTTTTGAATATTGCTAATCTTAAATTTGTAGCAAATTATATAGAGCAATTCAAAATCTCAAGAATGATCAAGTCTTGGAAGGAATGGAGATTATGAAGAACAAGAACACGAAGACTCAAGCCAATTAATTTTATCTTTAAGCCTCTGTTTGGTAGGAGGGAAACGAAAATTATAAAGGATAGAAAATTGAAAGGAAAGAAAAGATTGTAGTTTTCTTTTTAGTTGTTTGGTATGACAGGAAAGAAAGAAAATGAATTTACCTTCACTTGTTTGGTATTGGAAGTAAAACCCGAAGGATGAAAAAATTATAATCATTGCAATTACTTTTTTTCCCAAATAATTTTATCCAAAACGTTAAATTTTTTTCTTTAGTTGTAACTTGAAAAAGGCTTCCATTAACCAAAACAAAAACATATTTGAATAGTTATTAAAATTTGCAATTTTTTTCTTCTGTAATTAACATGCTATGTGACATCGAAATGGATAACAACTAATTTAATTAGATGCAATATAACAAATAGTTTTCTTTGCTCTTTTTAAATATAATAAAACAATATTTTTAATTGTTCTTTTCTATGGACATATATCTTTCTTATATATATATTTTTTCCTAATAATTTTCTTATACATATAGCATTTATATATTAAAATCTAATGTAAGTTCTCATGCCCTGGTAGTTAGTATTCATCTTTTATCCTTCTTTGGATTCATGAATGTTTGGTATAGTTTGAATGGATATTCTAGTAATTTTAACCCATTTAAATAATTGTAACTTTTTCTATCTAATAATCCATCCACTTTTGGAAGGAAAAAAATGAGAAGGCATGCCTAGTAGTTTTTCCTCCTTATTTTCCATTCCATCTAATCTTTGCTCCTACCAAACAACTCAACATATTAATTTCCATCCTAAAATCTCTCCAATATTTTCTTCCTTTCACTTTTCAAATGTACCAAACAGAGGGTAAGTCTTCCATGTAAGTGTGAAATGCTTTTTAGATAGTATGAATTATACAAACAAAAATCACACACACACACTTACTTTATAAAGATTCAAAAATTTGCGTAAGTTTTAATCACAAAAACATTTTTGTTCTAATTTTCAAAAAAAAGTGTTGTTAATGTAACACCCACCTAACATAATCCTAAAAGATCCATCTAATTACATTAAATAGTATTACATCTTACCTTTTTACTTATGTTAATCTTAATATGTCATTCAAGAGGAGTAAAAATACAGGTAAATTTGAACTTTTAAAAAGTTTTAACTAGTGAGGATATCAAAATATAAGTAATACACCCTAAATAGCTGGCCAAACATATACAATATAATACTTCTCTCAAAATAGGCTTAGCCGTGTACCATATATAATCCCTTTCGCTCGTCAAAATGCATATACAATAAAACCACAAAATAACAGGTCAGCTAGTCCATATACGTTAGCCTTGAGCATTAAGAGTGCACCAGCCAACCATCTAGCCTTTAGCTAGTGTTGGGACGTGCCCTCATCTGCATCACCATAAAAATGAATGAGCTAATGCCCAGTAAGTGGAATTATGCAAGCATGAGCAACATTTAAATAAATAAGCTCAATTAATACACGTTTGTTCTTTAACTTTTCACTTTCTCATCCTTTCATTTTATTTACTATTCACTATATCATGCATACTCTTAAAATGGTGTGCGCACTATTTAGTGTTTCTTGGAAGGGAAGTATTACACCTCAGATGCTTAAATCATTGGCGTCTCATACGCTTAACATCTCACATGGCATCCTAGATGCCTAATCATTGCATCCCTAACACCTAAAAGTTTCACATGGCATCTGAGATGCCTAATTATTACATCCTTGATGCTTAAAAGTTTCATATCATTGCGTCCTAGATGCTTAGATACCCATCACAACACACCAATATAATCAATTTCACATTTTTCATAATTCTTTATATGCTGGCATATATTTGAAATCACAACACATTGTACAATGCATATAACTTTCACATATCAATTCACAACATTAAATGCACAACAATTATGGTGATACAGGTGAAATTCTACTTATTTTGCTCAATTACACTGTTAATAAAGCTCTCATGAGGTCCCATACTTCATACCTCTAAAAGATTAAAAATTTCTACTTACATTACTACCAATTTGACTATAACTAATAAACAACATTAAGGAGCTCATTTTCCTACTTTAAATATTTATTTTAGGCAATGTTAATGAAAATAGGTGTTTTCAAATCTCAAACACTTCAAACAGCATCAAAAAAGGACTCTAGGGGCATGAAAACACTTAAGTAGGCCATTTGGCCTAGTCTGGCCAAGGGCTGGTCAAGGACTAGATGAGGTAGCCCTACCCATGCATGTGGGCCTTGTGTGCAGGCCTTGTGCATAGGCTACTTGCCTAGCGCGACCAGCCAGCCCAGGGGAAACCATTTCAACTTCGTTGGGTGCAAAATGATTCAAACTTTATTCTAAAACTTTTGCCATAGTTTCTCCTATATTTTAAGACTCTCCAATACTTAATTATGCCTTGAAATTCCTGTTTCCAAGTTGTGAATAAATTTTAAATTCACAAAATATCAAAACCATCACAAACCACAACATCAATACATCTCAGGAACCTAGTTTAGTTTTAAGCCTATAACTCCCAAGCCAAATTGAATTTGCTAAAACTAATTTAGGGGGGGTTTAAAAAACATATAAATGAACATATTATCAAAATTTTAGCATCAAAGGAGCCTTCTAGCCTAGGAAACAAAGACAAAAACTGAAGCACTTTGAAAATTTACCTGATTCTAGATAGCCACCAAAAACGAACTTGAAACCACCACTTCCTAATTGAATTTACTTAAACCCTTTTTGGGGATGTTCTTTACATATTAGAAATCATTAGGTTCAAATATCTCATCAAAAAGCAAAGAAAGACCCCCTAAACTAACGCCAAGCATCCTATAAACTGAAACAACCCTTTATCTTGAACCAGTTAGGTTTTTCTTGCGATTTGGCACCCAAAACTTGACAAACCACCAAGGAATTTTCTTTTTCTCTCAAAACATAGAAGTAGAAATGAAGTTTCAGAGCTTGGAGAGTTAGACTTAGAGTTTTTAGGTCTAAAAATGGCACCTAGTTGCATATATGCTTTTTAAACAATGAAGAACACACCTTAAATTACTTCACCATGAGGTGGTTTCACCTTGGTTAGCTTAGTGTACTTAATTAAGCCTACTTACCTCCTTAATGAGGTATTAAACATTCATACAACTGCTTAAGTATAAATTAGGTCATGGGTGATCATTTTGCCTACCAAATTTGGTGCACATACTCACATCGAAATTTTGGTGGACTACAAATTTCATCTGTGAGTACTTAACCGTTTCTTATCAAAACTTTATCTCTTCATCTATAACTCTTCTATAAATTATCAAACATGGAATAATAAATTATGAAGCCACTTGCTACCCGACAAATACCGTAATTATGACTCAAAAAATCCAAAGACCAAAAATTTTGTCATTTAGGGTTTTTAGAGTATTCTAACCAAGAAACTTGCGTGAAACTCACACCCTTCACTCATTATTGTTTTAATAACTACACATCATCATCATCATAAGAGATCATACATCATTAATGGATCCTTTTTGTTAACAAAACTTATGCTAAAACATTTTGTTTAGTTCAAAAGTGGCCATTTTCTCTCAATTTCGTACCTTATAGGTATAATTGAGCTCCTTTATCCGTTAAATCCATTGAAATCCCTAAACATCATTGTTACAACTTCCTTTCCATCATAACACTTACCAGATCCGCCTTCAAGAAACTTGTCATGGTACAATACATTGTGCATAATATAGTATTTAATGCACACTATCAATATGATGATGCATTTTAAATGAATAATCAACATATAAGTCATATGCATATCATCATAAAATCATGCAATGCATTGGTCAATGAGTATGTGAGAATTCTGGTTATCACAACTCTCCCATCCTTATAAAAATTTCTTCCTTGAAAGTTCACTTATCAAATAGGTCTAGATACTTTGTTCTCTTCTCATCCTCCAATTCCCATGTTGCTTCCTCTACTGAATGACTTTCCATAGGACCTTGACTACAGATATCTTTTTGCTTCTTAGCTCTTTTTCCTTTCTATCCAAAATTTGAACAGGTTTTTCTTCATTAGTCAAGTCCTTTTAAGTTCTAAAACTTCCCATTTTTGGACATCTGAAGGACTTGGCACATACTTTCTCAACAGGGACATATGGAAGATATCATGTACACCACCAAGTGATGATGGTAAGGCCAATCTGTATGCTACCTTTTCAACTCATTCCACAATATCATAGGGACCAATTTACCTAGGACTTAATTTTCCCTTGTTCCTAAATCTTTTTACTTCTTTCATTTGTGCAACCTTTAAGAAGACCTTGTCTCCTATAGCAAAATTCACATCTCTTCTCTTGGCATCTACATAACTCTTTTGTCTGTTTTAAGCAACTAACAGTCTTTTGCGAATCTTTTGACTTGCCTCCTCAATTTCCTGCACCTAATTAGGACCAATATACTTCTTCTCACCCGTATCATTCCAAAGAACTAGAGACCTGCATTTTCTACCATATAAAGCCTTATAATGTGCCATACCAATAATTGCGTGATAGCTATTATCGTATGCAAACTTAGCTAAAGGAAGATACTCATCCCAAGACTTCTGAAAATCAAGAACATAGGCCCTCAATATATCCATCAAAATCTGAATAGTCCTCTCTAATTGACCATCAGTCTAGGGATGGAATGTTGTACTAAATGTTAACTTAGTCCCCTTAGCTCCATGCAAACTCTTCCAAAAATTGGAAGTAAGCCGAGAATTGCTGTTTGAAACAATGGTCATTAGTACTCCATGCAATCTTACAAACTCCTTCACATACAATCAAGCATACTGATCCGTAGTGTAATTAGTGTGAATTGAAAGGATGGGCTGACTTTATTAATCTATCAATGATCACCCAAAAAGAATCATATCTGCTCCTTGTTCTAGGTAACCTAGTCACAAAATCCATTGCAATATCCTCCCATTTCCATTGTGGAATCTCTAAAGGCTGCAATTTACCTGTTGGTCTCTGATTTTCTCCTTTGACTTGTTGGCATGTAAGACATTTTCCCACAAACCTGTCACAGCTCGCCTTTTTTGGGCTATGCTTTAATACTTTCTTTACTTACGTATCTATGAAAATCTTGAGAATATTTTTTTTTCAAATATTTCAATAAATATTTTACACATACATATAGTAACTTGTTTTATAATTATATGTACAATTGCACAAACTAACTTTCTTTTTGAAACATCACATACTTTGCATGTCCAAAATAGGTTTTGTTTCACTTAACCATACTATATCTTTTATACATCAAGATCCAAAATAATTTAAAATATATAACAACGGAAACATATCTGTGGCGGTATCCACACCCTGGTTTGTACATTTCTCATATTCCCTTGCCAGCTCAACAGTATGTTCATTCTGACCTTTTAGAGGAAATTCCTACAGCATGAAATAACTAGGTGAGCTTATGCTCAGTAAGTCCAAACATAGCCCACATGAATCTTATATTAATATGCTGTAACACCCACCTATTTTTATATAACAGATTATGCTAAGTTAGTAACGACGTTAAGTAATTTTCTTATTTATATATGTTATGATTTGTGGTTTTATGTTACTAACTTTTATTTAAGTTTTAAGATAGCTGACGATCGCGTGGAATCGATGTGCTCAAAATATTCATGTCAATTATGTTGTATGTTAATTTTTTTGCCATAAATAATGTTTTGTTAAACCTTAATGTGTAAGGCAGTTCGGCAGGCTGAGCCTTCAAGTTCGGCAAGCCGAATTGTTCCCCACTAAACGGCAGGCCAATGGAGTTCATCGGCAAGCCAGACTCCATGCCTTCGGTAGGCCGAACTATGCAGTCGGCAGGCCAAAAATGGATGACGAGCAGTCAGCAACAATCTCTTCAAAATTTGTGATAGAGATAATTTCGATGACTGGTTATGATTGAATGATGATTTGTGATTGATTGACTTATTTTTGGATTGATTGCTCTAATTTTGGTAAAGAAACCTTTGACTTTAGATTGATTGGATGATTTGATATGGTTTTCGATTTTGAAAGCTTGATATATGGCAAGAGAGACAATTCTTTTTGACTTTCCTTTTTCACTTCTCATCATACACGTGAATGACCCCCCATTATTTTCAGAAAGTTATTTTTAATATTACAGAGAGATTAGACCATCTCCTCTCATTTGTCCCGTTTACGTGATTCTCACTCAGACACTCTTTTTTTTTTCTCTATATTCTTCTCTCACTTCTCTTCACGTTTCTCCTTCTCTCCTCTCCTTAATATTGTTACAAATAATTGAAAGACATATTGAATTTTCGTTGGGGTTAAATTCAAGGAGGCTTGAGAAGAAAATTTTTTGAGGTAAGAGACTCTTCTCTGCAATTCTGGAATTTTGAACACCCTGTAATCCAACTGCTATATCTTTTTCTACAAAATTTCTTTTGCTCTGGATTTTTTATATGTTACTCATGTATATGTTATGTTCTAACCCTCAAAATTTCACCTCAATTTTATTTTTCTACACCGAGATATGAATTTTCTTCTCTCTACCACTCACTGTTAATTAATGCTGATCGGTAATGTTGTTTGTCTCTATGTTCCGACCCCCACAACTTTGCCTAGTAATTTTATTTTGCTCTGAAATTTTAATATGATGTTCATATATGTGTTGGGTGATATTACTCCAAGTTTCACGTTATTTTGACTTTTCAACATTAAGATACGAATTGTTTACTCTCTGCTACTCATAGTAAAATGTTGCTGTTTGATTATGTTGCTTAAAAATGTGGTTTTAGTTCAAGGGGCAAATGTACTTTGATATTTACGAAATTTGGCAAATATGTTCATGTATATGTTAAGTTATGAACTGGAAATTTTGGTGATGAGTTGATGAAAATTTTATGTGTTATTGAATTTTCATTAAGACTAGGTTTTGAAACTGCTCTATCAGTGAATTATTGAATTCTAGTTGTGTTATGTTTTTGTACGATTAAATGATTTTATTTGGCATTAGGATATTTTTGTGGTACTGTAAGTATGCTAATAATATTTTAGTATGAATTTTAAAATTAAAATATATGTGTTTTAATTGTTAGAAAATATTTTCAAAAGATTACTCACTGCCTTTCAAACCTAAGATAGTTTTATTACTGATTTTCAAATGTGTGTTTTGACCTACTCCCATTTTTGTTGAAGCCAATTTTTGTATATGTTAGGGTTCTATATTTCTACTGTACATATTAATTTTTGTAGATTTTTCTATGGTGTAAAAATGTGTTAAATGGACCTGAGTTTAAGGTTGTTCACTGCCTAACTATTGCTGGCAGATTTCATGTTTGAAATGTATGGTTTGTTTTTAGGCACTTAATGTAATTTTTATGACTCAAAAGAAATCATGATAATATGTTTATGTATCAAATTTACCCCTGTCAAGTATGGTGCTAAAATTATATGAGAATGTTGAGTTATTAAATTTTTAATTCATGGAGGTCAGAAGTATATTTTTGATGATTAAGGTTATGGATGCATGTTTTGAATTATGTTTGTAAGAGATGAATGTATATGTGATGTTATATGAATGGATGTTTTACTCTATGAAAATAAGTATTAATTTTATTTTGTAATTTTAAATGAATAAATGGCATGAACACTTTAAGGATCGAGCACATCGAGACCGCGGCGTCGTCACCAATACATATAAGGTTAAGTAAGCTAGCTTCTAAAGTAAGTACATTCTCACCTGCAATATGATATATTTTATAAGGTTTGATATTATGATCATGATGATATTTATGATGATTTTATGATAATTTCCTTAAAGGGTTTTTTATGAAAGATTTTCATGATTTAAAGTTATGCATGTTTGATTATGGCAAATTTCAAAGCATGAAAGTTATGTATATATGTATCACCTAATAAGTGTTGCACAACAATATTATGATATGATATGTTATGATGTCATGTTTGGTTTAGGATTAGCTACCCTTCTTCTCTCATGATGGCGCGCCTACAATGATGATTATGGTGCAACACTTGGGCCTTGAAGATAAGTTTTAATATGGTCAATGTAATGAAATATATGTTTCTATGAAAATGTGCTTAATGCACTATTATGATATGATGATGATGATGATGATGATGATGTTTATGAAATGTTTTTAAATTGTGAGAAATATATGTACTTACTAAGCTTTAGCTTATTAAAGTTTATATCATGTTGCAGATAAGGGTAAGAAAGCCATGGATTAGGCAGAGGACATGGGAAGACGTGTGGGCATAAGAAAGATAAATTGTAACCGGAAAAACACCAATGATGCAAGTTTTATGATTTAAGCTATGGTTTATTATTTTAACATATTTTTATGATAAGTTTTAAAGAATACAAGAACTATGTTTTAATATTTTATTTTATCATTTTAAGATATTGATCTTTCGCATTTTTGAAAGAAAAATGAATTTATCTTATAATTAAGTTTTCTAAAAGTTTCTGTTTTGTCTCAGACGGCCTGCCAACCATTATTGGTCGGTATGCCGATGTGATGTTCGGCTTGCCGAAGTCTCCAGTTCGGGCTGCCGAACTGTGGGAGCAAATAGTTTTAAATGATGTGATGTTTTATAAGTTATGATTTTACTATTTGGTATATTTACTTTATTCAAGGAAGTTTATGATCAATTCAATGTGTAATTGAATTATTAATAGTATGGATTAAGTTAATGAATGTTGTAAAAAAAAATGTATGTATGGATCCTGGTTACATTTTCCTTAACTACGTTTACAATTAAAGTTTCATATAGGTTTTGTACTTAAAGTTTATCTAAAATAAATAAATAAATAAGTATGTAATGTATGAATATAACAACATCTGTGACGTCCGTAAAGGGGGCGTTACAGGCTTTGGTATCAAAGAAATTTTTGTTTACAATTCATATTGCCACATGTCAGTCCAAGTCCTCAAAGTAAGTATGTTTTAGAGTTAGAAGTTTTGATGCAAGTATGAGGATAAGAATGAGATTTAGTTGTTTAACGATTAATGTTCTTGTAGTGAAAACCTGTCTCATATTAGAAGATTATTTCTAAGTTCCTAATTTTTTTGGAAATTAACGATGGACGATCACAGAAGAATGCAAACACACACCCAGACCAACGAAGGGCTTATGACGATGATCGCTGAGCTGCAAAGGCAGTTGGAGGATCAAAGAAGAGAGATAGCTGAATTAAGGGCCAACGGCCAGAACGGTGAATGACGAGGCAACGACGTGCCTCCTCCTCCTCCTCCTCAACCACATGTCAATGAAGTCCCAGCTCCTGCTGCTAAACCAAGAGCCGCTTATCAGGAACCTCTTCTAGTCAGATGGAGAAGGGTTAAGCCAGCAGACTTTGAGGGTTCAAAGGATCCGTTAGTCGCTCAAGGATGGTTGAAGACAATTGAGGCCACTCTGAGACTCATGGATTTCACGGACAATGAAAAGGTTCTCTGTGCCTCGTACTGCCTCACCATGGAGGCTAGAATTTGGTGGGACGGCATTGAACAGAGCAGGAATGTGGAAGAGATGACATAGGATGATTTCATTCATGAGTTTAACATGAAGTTTTTCCACATGAACATTACAAGGAAGCATTATGAGGAGTTTGAGAACCTACACCAGGGGGATATGTCAGTCACAGATGTTGTGACAAAGTTTGATCAACTAGCTTGCCTTTGCCCAGGGATGGTTAATGATGAAAGTGAAAGGGTCAGAAGACTAATCAGAGCCCTTAGGCCAAAAATTGCTGCGATTGTTGAAGGGGCAAGTCCACCCAGGACTCAAGAACAGGTGGTAATGAGGGCCCAACGAGCTGAGTTTCACTTGTCTAAGTTAAGAAGGAACCAGCCTCAGTCTGGCCAACAAACCAATAATGCTAACAACCAGAACCCCTCTTCGCATAGGAACAACAACAACAACAGCAACAACAACAATCAAAACTGGAGAAACAACAAGAGGAAGGGTAATCCTCAGAACCAACAGGGACAAGGCAACAAGAGACATAATGGTGGTCAGCCTATCAACAACAGCAGGCAGTTTCAACCATGTGCCAAATGTGGAAAGAAACATCCAGGGGAATGCCGCTTGGGGACAAACCAATGTTTTATTTGTGGGCATGAAGATCATTTTGTCAAGAACTACCCCAAACTGATGAATGCCAATGCCTCTCAGAGAGCTCCTCCTCAAGCCCAACTCCATCAGATGCAAGCTTCCCTTGAAGGGCCACTTATCAGTCAAGGGAGACTTGAAGCCCCACCTACGAATGGCTGCATCTATGCCATGACGAAAGAACAAGTGGCTGCTAAAGCCTCTAATGTGGTCACAGGTCAGATAACAAGTATATCTAATGATGTTTATGTCCTTTTTGATACGGGTGCCACACATTCTTTTGTATCTATGTCATTTGCTAAGAAGTTAGGGGTTCAATTAGAGCTTATGAGATAGGGATTCACTACGATACTACTCTCTGGGGAAGTGATATTATCTACGCACTGTTTACGTACAGTACCCCTATGGATTTCTAATAGGGAACTTTTCGTCGACCTCATTATGATCGACATGGATGACTACGATATGATTCTTGGGATGGATTTCCTAAGCAAATATAATGCTTCTATTGAATGCCAGAAACGAAAGGTGATCTTCCATCCAGAGAATGATCAGAAGTTTGTTTATGTTGGCGAGTCAAGAAAAAACCCAGCATGATTTTATCTACGATGAAATCAAGGAAGTTATTAGCAAGTGGTTGCATGGGCTATCTGGCGAACATTGTAGACAAAAGCCAAGAAGAAAAGATAAGAATTAAAGAGGTGCCTGTAATTCAAGAATATGTTGAAGTGTTTCCTGATGATCTGACAAGTCTACCGCTAGAAAGAGAAATCAAATTCCAGATTGAGCTCGCTCCAGGCACCAACCCGATCTCTAAGGAACCTTACAGAATGGCCCCGGCAGAGTTAAAAGAGCTTCACACACAATTAAAGGAGCTACTTGACAAAGGCTTCATCAGGCCAAGCTACTCTCCATGGGGAGCTCCAGTTCTATTTGTTAAGAAGAAAGATGGCACTATGAGACTCTGCATCGACTACAGAGAGCTGAACAAGGTGACAATCAAGAACAAGTACCGTTGCCTCGAATCGATGATTTGTTTGATCAGCTTAAGGGTGCATCTGTGTTTTCAAAGATTGATCTACGGTCAGGTTATCACCAGCTGAAGATTAAAGAAGGAGATATCCCCAAAATTGCCTTTAGGTCGAGGTATGGTCATTATGAATTCGTGGTTATGCCTTTCGGTCTGACTAATGCACCTGCGGCCTTCATGGATTTGATGAATCGGGTGTTCAAGAATTTCCTCGATAAATTTGTTGTTGTGTTTATCGATGATATTCTTGTCTATTCAAAGAATCAAGAAGAACACGAGGAGCATTTAAGGATTATGCTGGAGACTTTAAGAAGACACCATCTTTATGCAAAGTTCTCCAAGTGCGCGTTCTGGCTTGATAAAGTGTCTTTCTTGGGGCATGTTTTATCCAAAGATGGGATTATGGTGGACCCTACTAAAGTAGAAGCTGTTCTCAATTGGAAGCAACCGATGAATGCAAGCGAGATAAGGAGCTTCTTGGGTCTAGTAGGTTATTATCAGAGATTCGTAGAAGATTTCTCCAAGATAGCAGCCCCACTCATGAATCTAACTCGCAAGGGAAAAAAGTATGAATGGATTGAAGCATGCGAGAAGAGTTTTCAAGAACTAAAGAAGAGATTGACGACAACCCTAGTATTGGCTATTCCAAAAGGAAATGATGGATTCGTAATTTATAGTGATGCATCCAAAATGGGCCTCAGAGCTGTTTTAATGCAAAATGAAAGGGTGATTGCCTATGCGTCAAGACAACTGAAGGATTACGAAAAGAACTATCCTACTCATGACCTCGAGTTAGCAGCAGTCATTTTTGCGTTGAAAATATGGAGACACTATTTATATGGGGTCCAATGCAAGATCTTTACAGATCATCAAAGTTTAAAGTACTTCTTCACACAAAGGGACTTGAATATGAGACAACGAAGATGGCTTGAATTGGTTGAGGATTATGATTGTGAAATCCTGTATCACCCTGGAAAGGCTAACCGAGTGGCTGATGCTTTAAGTAGAAAGACAGCGGCTACGTTGATGTCAATGCAAGCAATGTCTCCACCTTTGAGAAAGGAAATTCTAGACTTCGGTTTGGAACTTATAGCAGGCCAGCTATTAGCCCTCACCTTTGCTCCGACGCTGTATGATGAGATTTTGAATAAACAAGATGACGATGTAAGCCTCGCAAGGATTAAGCAAGAAATGAAAGAAGGAAAATGTCAAGAGTTTCATATCACGGATGACGAAACTCTACACCTCAAAGACCACTTATGTGTTCCCAACGTTGATGGTCTAAGGGAAAGAATCTTGGTAGAAATTCATGACACTCCTTACTCAATTCATCCAGGTGCAACAAAGATGTATGATGATTTAAAGGGTAACTTTTGGTGGTTTGGAATGAAGCATGACATCACCATGTATGTAAGGAAATGTTTAACATGTCAGCAAGTCAAAGCTGAATACCAGAGACCTGGTGGTGATTTACAGTCTATCCAGATACCAGAATGGAAGTGGGAAGATATAGCAATGGATGTCATTACTGGTTTACCCAGGACTATGAATGGTTATGATGCTATCTGGGTTGTTATAGATCGATTGACGAAGATGGCACATTTCATTCCCATCAAGATCACTTACTCTATGGAACGGTTAGCGAAACTCTATGTCAAGGAAATCATACGACTTCACAGAATTCCTAAGTCTATCATCTCAGATCGTGACGGCAAGTTCACGTCCAAGTTTTAGAAAAGTGTTCAAACTGCTATAAGGACCAGGTTACATTTCAGTACAGCTTTTTATCGTCAGACAGATGGCCAAACGGAGAGGACAAACTTGATCTTAAAGGATATGCTACGGGCTTGTTCTCTCGATTTTTAAACCAGTTGGTGTAAAATGTTGCCATTAGCAGAGTTTGCTTACAACAACAGCTATCAGGCGACTATTGGAATGGTGCCTTATGAAGCTCTGTATGGGAAAAAATACAGGTCGCCTATATGTTGGCACGAAACTGATGAGAAGAAGTTAATGGAAAGCATCGATGCTGAAAGGACTGATTTTGTTATTGAAACTTCTAAGATGATAAAAATGATAAGAAAAAGAATAGAGACCGCTCAAAGCCGTCAAAAGAGTTATGCTGACAAGAGAAGAAGACCCTTAGAGTTCACCGTGGGCAAATCTGTGTTTTTGAAAGTTGCACTGATGAAAGGAGTCATGAGATTTGGTAAGAAAGGCAAGTTAAGTCCAAGATTTATTGGTCCTATGAAATCGTTAAACAGATAGGCAAGGTGGCTTATCAGCTGAGATTGCCATCAAAAATGTCAGTAATGCATGATGTGTTTCATGTCTCTATGCTCAAGAAGTATGTTCCAGACCCTACGAATGTGATTGAGCCACAAGTGATCGAGATACGAGAAGACTTAAGTTATGAAGAAAAGCCAATAGAGATACTCGATTGGAAAACCAAGACCGTGAGGAATAAAGAAATTCCATTGGTCAAGGTGTTAAGGCGAAATCATCAAGTAGAAGAAGCTACATGGGAACGTGAAGATGACATGAGATCTAAGTATCCGTAATTATTTTGAGTTTCGAGGATGAAACTTTTGCAAGGTGGGGAGAATTGTAACACCCACCTATTTTTATGTAACGGATTATGCTAAGTTAGTAACGATATTAAGTAATTTTCTTATTGATATATGTTATGATTTGTGGTTTTATGTTACTAACTTTTATTTAAGTTTTAAGACAGGTGGCAATCGTGTGGAATTGATGTGCTCAAAATGTTCATGTCAATTATGTTGTATCTTAATTTTTTTGCCATAATTAATGTTTTGTTAAACCTTAATGTGTAAGGCAGTTCAGCAGGCCGAGCCTTCAAGTTCGGCAGGCTGAATTGTTCCCCACTAAACGGCAGGCCAGACTCCATGCCTTCGGCAGGTTGAACTATGCAGTCGGCAGGCCGAAGATGGCTGACGAGCAGTCAACAGCAATCTCTCCAAAATTTGTGATAGAGATAATTTCGATGATTGGTTATGATTGAATGATGATTTGTGATTGATTGGCTTATTTTTGGATTGATTGCTCTAATTTTGGTAAAGAAACCTTTGACTTTAGATTGATTGGATGACTTGATATGGTTTCCGATTTTGAAAGCTTGATATGTGGTAAGAGAGACAATTCTTTTTGACTTTCCTTTTTCACTTCTCATCATACACGTGAATGACCCCCCATTATTTTCAGAAAGTTATTATTAATATTACAGAGAGATTAGGACCATCTCCTCTCATTTGTCCCGTTTACGTGATTCTCACTCAGACACTCTTTTTTTTTTTTGCTCTCTACTCTTCTCTCACTTCTCTTCACGTTTCTCCTTCTCTCCTCTCCTTAATATTGCTACAAATAATTGAAAGACATATTGAATTTTCGTTGGGGTTAAATTCAAGGAGGCTTGAGAAGAAAATTTTTTGAGGTAAGAGACTCTTCTCTGCAATTCTGGAATTTTGAACACCCTGTAATCTGACTGCTATATCTTTTTCTACAAAATTTCTTTTGCTCTGAATTTTTTATATGTTACTTATATGTGTTATGTGCTAACCCTCAAAATTTCACCTCAATTGGACTTTTCTATACCGAGATATGAATTTTCTTCTCTCTGCCACTCACTGTTAATTAATGCTGATCGGTAATGTTGTTTTGTCTCTATGTTCCAAACCCCATAACTTTGCCTAGGAATTTTATTTTGCTCTGAAATTTTAATATGATGTTCATATATGTGTTGGGTGATTTTCCTCAAAGTGTCACGTTATTTTGATTTTTCTACATTAAGATACGAATTTTCTACTCTCTGCCACTTACAGTAAAACGTTGCTGTTTGATTATGTTGCATAAAAATGTGGTTTTAGTTCAAGGGGCAAATGTACTTTGATATTTATGAAATTTGGCGACTATGTTCATGTATATGTTAAGTTATGGACTGGAAATTTTGGTGATGATTTGATGAAAATTTCATGTGTTATTGAATTTTCATTAAGACTAGGTTTTGAAACTGCTCTATCAGTGAATTATTGAATTCTAGTTGTGTGATGTTTTTGTATGATTAAATGGCATTAGGATATTTTTGTGGTACTGTAATGTATGTTAATAAGATGTTAGTATGAATATTAAAATTAAAATATATGTGTTTTAATTGTTAGAAAATATTTTCAAAAGATTACTCACTGCCTTTCAAACCTAAGATAGTTTTATAACTGATTTTCAAATGTGTGTTTTGACCTACTCCGATTTTTTTTGAAGCCAATTTTTGTATATGTTAGGGTTCTATATGTCTACTGTATATTTTAATTTTTCGAGATTTTTCTATGGTGTTAAAATGTGTTAAACGGACCTGAGTTTAAGGTTGTTCATTGCCTAACTATTGCTGGCAGATTTCATGTTTGAAATGTATGGTTTGTTTTTAGATACTTAATGTAATTTTTATGACTAAAAAGAAATCATGGTAATAGGTTTATGTATCAACTTTACCCCTGTCAAGTATGGTGCTAAAATTATATGAGAATGTTGAGTTAATAAATTTTTAATTCATGGAAGTCAGAAGTATATTTTTGATGATTAAGGTTATGGATGCATGTTTTGAATTATGTTTGTAAGAGATGAATGTATATGTGATGTTATATGAATGGATGTTTTACTCTATGAAAATGAGTATTAATTTTATTTTGTAATTTTAAATGAATAAATGGCATGAACACTTTAAGGATCGAGCACATCGAGACCGCGGCGTCGTCACCAATACATGTAAGGTTAAGTAAGCTAGCTTCTAAAGTAAGTACATTCTCACCTACAACATGATATCTTTTATAAGGTTTGATATTATGATCATGATGATATTTATGATGATTTTATGATAATTTCCTTAAAGGGTTTCTTATGAAAGATTTTCATGATTTAAAGTTATGCATGTTTGATTATGGCAAATTTCAAAGCATGAAAGTTATGTATATATGTATCACCTAATAAGTGTTGCACACCAATGTTATGATATGATATGTTATGATGTCATGTTTGGTTTAGGATTAGCTACCCTTCTCCTCTCATGACGGCATGCCTACAATGATGATTATGGTGCAACACTTGGGCCCTCAAGATAAAATGAATAAGTTTTAATATGGTCAATGCAATGAAAGATATGTTTCTATGAAAATATGCTTAATGCACTATTATGGTATGATGATGATGATGATGATGATGATGATGATGATGATGATGTTTATGAAATGTTTTTAAATTGTGAGAAATATATGTACTTATTAAGCTTTAGCTTATTCAAGTTTATATCATGTTGCAGATAAGGGTAAAAAAGTCATGGATTAGGCGGAGGATATGGGAAGGCGTGTGAGCATAAGGGAGATGAATTGTAACCGGGAGAACGCCAATGATGCAAGTTTTATGATTTAAGCTATGGTTTATTATTTGAACATATTTTTATGATAAGTTTTAGAAAATACAAGAACTATGTTTTAATATTTTATTTTATCATTTTAAGAAATTGATCTTCCACATTTTTGAAAGAAAAATGAATTTATCTTAAAATTAAGTTTTCTAAAAGTTTCTGTTTTGTCTCGGATGGCTTGCCGACCATTATTGGTCATTATGCCGATGTGATGTTCAGCCTGCCGAAGTCTCCAGTCCGGCCTACCGAACTGTGGGCGCAAATAGTTTTAAATGATGTGATATTTTATAAGTTATGATTTTACTATTTGGTATATTTACTTTATTCAAGGAAGTTTATGATCAATTTAATGTGTAATTGAATTATTAATTGTATGGATTAAGTTAATGAATGTTGTAAAAAAAAATGTATGTATAGATCCTGGTTACGTTTTCCTTAACTACGTTTACAATTAAAGTTTCATATAAGTTTTGTACTTAAAGTTTATCTAAAGTAAATAAATAAATAAGTATGTAATGTATGAATGTAACGACATCTGTAAAATCTGTAAGGGGGGCGTTACATATGCATGATCTAGTTATGCTTTTTTATGAACATTCTTTATTCTTGTTATATCTTTTCTTTCATTAGGGCCCAAGTGCTTGCACCATATGTGCACATAGGTCTTCGTAACACCGAGACCATAACATAACTTTAACTTTAAACTCCCCTTTACTTCAGGAGCTGGTATGACACTTTTTTTAGTTCTGGCGTTTCATTTACCAGTCCAGTTAATTTGGTTATCATACCATGCATGACAATATACATACATACTATGTGCGAAACATTTACACCTTTCAATTGTATAGCACACATAGGCATGTTCACACAAATACACTATACCTTAAACCTACTCTTCCATACCGTAGGTGGGTTTGGAACTTACTTGTTTTTGTTGCTATTAAAACCATCCTTGAGTTTCCTTTGTTACCCGTCTATGGACCTGTTTGGCCAATTATATCATTATTAGCCAAATCACCACTATTTAGCTATACTTCAATAAGGTATACTTTTTGATTACTATTTCAGAATGCTTTTATGATTACTTAAAGTTCAACTGTCGTCTTGTTTTTTTCCTATCGTATACATTTCGGGGGTCCATACTACCTATTTCATGAAAAATGATGTTTTTGTCCTCGATGGGCCACTTTGAATCCCAAAGCCCGACTTGGCTAACTTAACGTGAAACGTCACTCATTAGCGTGAAAACAAGTGTTTAGGGTCTTATCTAGCTTTAGACTCCTCTCAACGGCACAAGGGACAAGGTTATGAAAGAGTTTGCCTAAGAAGCTGAAGGGCCCATGCCACAGCACAACGCTAAAAGCCCTTCGACTCACCAGGCCTGCAGAGCCTGGTCGGAAATGGGGTTTCCCCTTTTTGGTTTCGGGGATAAGTCTGGATTCGCGGTCCCACCGGGAGGACCAAGCCGCAATTCAAGGTCTAAAGGCTCTGCAAGAGGTTCCTTCCCCTTGTTTGCGCTGGAAGAAACCTCCCTATTCATAAATAAAAGCTCTCCACGTTGAGCATGGGAAACTGGATCACGGTATCATTGCCCAACACATACGGAGGGCAATAACCCTGAGAGGGTGAGAGCCCTCCCCACCTCCAAGGGTTACCTGGGATGGTGCCTATCGGTCTGTCCTTTGCTTCTTTCCCGTCCTTTGTCGTAATCGGTCTTTCCTCTTTCAATCGCTTGAATTGGTCCAACTGGAAATCTTGAATCTCTAACGATCGCATCTGTCTGACTGATGGGAGAGATCGTGAGCGAACGAAAGACCAGGAGATTGGATCTAGAAAGCACTTCCAGCAGGGTTGACGGCTGTGTGGCCCTCGACTAGCCGCTGGGAATGATAGTGGCGATGTGCAGCAAGCATGTTAATCGTCATCAGATTCCAGTAAATCAGAGTACTCAGATAGTACGGGAAGTGACGAAGAGAGCTTGGCGTCAACTACTGTCACCGAGTCAGAAGAAATTTCCAGCACTGATGGTGGAGGAGGTGCCGTGAAGATCTAGGAGTGTGAGCAGTACGAGCTGAAAGGCTCCCATACTGTTTGGAGGGCAGGGGGCATAGATGCCAAACAAACCTGACCCCTATTACCCCTCGTTTGAAAATTTATTGACGATTTTGTTTTCGGGACCAAAAATAATCTTTTCAAACCATTAGTCCCCATTTTTCTAGAGCATCAAATTTTCTCAAAGTACTATACCCTAATTATTTTTATAAAATGATGTTTTTGCCCCTAAAAATTTTTTTCCAACTTTAACAATTATTTTGTAAAATTTATATCTCACAACCGAAGGCGATTTTTGACAAACCGTCCATGATTCCTAACATGTTTGTCGAGATCTACAACTTTCGTGTTTTAACTTTTTCAAAATTTCCACTAGAAAGGAAACTTTTTGGCCTTTTTTTAATTTTATCGAGAACAAGAACTTCTTTGCAATTTAGTCCCTAGGATAATTTTGTAAAAATCTAGTTTAACACAATACCTGTTAGACATGTATGCCCTAACGAGTAAAAAGTAATATGTTTTTTAAGACATTTTTATCAATAAAGAATTAATTCATTTATATATACCAAATCTTGTCCTCTTTACGTTCCTATTTGTTGAATGTATGATAAGCAAACAGTAGTCTGAGACTGTCAGTCTAAACCTTAAGAATTGGGCATATGATGAGATGATTATGCGGAAGACACGATTCTTAAGATGACGGTCTAAAATATATGATCCGCAATCAAAGGAATAAAGTTGGGCACTTTATTCATATAAAGATTGTTATGTTGTCTATATCCCTTTTGGGAGATGGTTTGTCTTGGCCATTGGAGTTGGACTCCGTGAATAGAAACATTGGCATGTTGTCATAGGTGACGATGTGTTGGATCGGGACATAAAGTGAATGGATTTGGATTAATAATTCTGTCTTCGCAAATTGATTCACTTTAGACAGCCATTTGTATTGTATCTTGATCCTGAGATGAATAGTGGGCCTGTTGTCTCGACTTGTGTCTTTTGATGTGCAAATGGCTGACTCCCACATCTCAATAGTGGTATGCATGCCGGTACGTTGGAGGCATGACTCTTGATAGCATAGACTTGTTATTCGTAGATATGGAATCCATAGCTCCTCTTTAGGAGTAATGATATCCTCTTATATGCGTTGTCCTGTAATTGGAAAACTGGAGCGCTCAACCATTTGGATACATAGGTGTAACCGAATGGTATACTATCTTTGGATGGTATGTTTTCTAATGGTGAGACAATGGAACGTAAGATAAAAATAATTGGGAAGGTAAGATAGAACTTGTCCTTAAGCCGATTATGGATTATCATATGGGGATACGATACACTTCGATATGTCATGGAGATTTAGCTACACGAGCTTCGTAATTCTATAAAGTTTGAGAGTGCAGCTCCAAGCTTTTAGTGGAGTAGCGTTGGAGTTGATAGTTGTGAAATGTATATCTGGGATATTGGGTCTCATAATTGTCGTGAGGTTGAACTTTATAGGTCCATTTTGGTCCCTTTTGCTAGCTCACAAAATCCTGTAACGACACGGCGTGCTTTTCCAATAATTGGTGACTTATATCAGAATTATCATATTGGTTTAAAATTTATAATAATCAAATAATTCATGTCTGTTTATTGTTGAATTAATTTTGTAATAAAATTAATTTAAGATAAACTTGTTGAATTATTGGGATTGGATAATTCTTATTTGTTTATCGGTCAATTTAACTTTGGATAAATTAAATCAAGATAAACTTGTAGAATTATTGTGAATTGATTTATTTTCTTAGAGATTATCTTTACAAAGTTTGTTTTGATCAGATATCTTCTCTATTGGGTCATTTGAATCAAAACTAAGACTTTATCTTATAGAATCTCGAGTGGAAAATAAATGATTCGCGGAGATTTTTTCACAAGAGTTCGGCCTGCGGAATGACGTGTTTGGCCTTCCGATGGGGCCTATTCGGCCTGTCGATCATGCTGATCAGTAGGCCAAACAGCGAGCGATAAGATTACGCGTTTTCACGTGGATCTTATCAGATATTGATCTGAACTTGATTCTGTTTCGAGTTTTTGATAAGGACTGACCCCAGGACTAATAGCTATAAAAAAAGGGAGTGAGTCTCATGATTTACCTAGATCAATTGAGAGATTAAGAGTGATACTCTTCGAGTGAGCATCTGAAAACTCCCTGAGAGCTTTTGTTCACAAATCACGAACACTAGCTTTGGGTTCTCTCTCTTGGTTGAAAGGAGAGTCACTGGTGGAAGAGCTATACGTGTGACCCCACACTCACTCCGGTTGTGGATAGAGAATAGCAAAGAAGACTAGTTGGTTGAGGCTCTTCTGGAACGTTACTTCTCTTCACAGGCTGCGGAGGTTCTTCATACAAAGGTTAGTAAGATCTGTCTAATTTATACATATAACATGTCAAACTTGTGTTTTGGAAATTACTCTGATGAAAATTTTTTTAAAATTCCACTGCGCACCGCGTTTCCAACAAATGATATCAGAGCCAGGTTTTTACATAAATTTACAAGTTTGTGATCATGATATATGCATAAATTTTGTGATCTTTATCTCTCCTATGCTTGAATTGAATTTTATAGAGAGATGGCACTCTAGGTTTCTATATAATATATATGTTGTCATGGATTATGTGGTGAATGTTTATTAATTAATTATGGTTGATTAAATCATTGTTTAATTATTTATTAATTAATTAATACCGGTTATGGTTTCTTAGAGTTTAGAATGTGTATCTAGGTTTTTCATGTAATTAGATGGCGGACTATCATCTCTGTCTAGGAATTATTTTTTATTTTAAATTTATAAAATTTTGTAATTAAATAATTATTCGGAGAAGACGCATCTAGAAGATGGATCTAGAAGAATGATGATGGCGCCCCCAGGTATTTCTTGAGTCTCTAATTTTATGTTTTTGAATTGTTGAAAATAAAATTGATGAATTGCATTAAAATTGTATTTTCTGGAATGAAGGATTACTGCTCGATCGGCATGCCGGACATCACCGTTCGGCAGGCCGATGGTCACAGATCAACAGGCTGGACGTGTGGTTCGACAGGCCGACACTAGGGCAGAATTTGGCTGGCTCTACCGGCAGGCCAAACTTTCATGGGTCGGCAGGCCGATCTTTGTGATCGGTAGGCCAATGAAGCATGATCGGCAGGCCGATCACTTAGATCGGCCTGCCAACCGAGAGCTGAAAAATTTCCAGAAAAGGTGCAATTTTTGCAGTGTAGTTTTAATTTTATTTTTGAGACGATTCTGAGAAACATTAAATTTGAATATAACCGAAAATATGAAGTATTTGATTAATACGGAATTGAAGACTTGAAGATGGGTATTACATGAAGAAGGATACAGCTTGAGGATTCAAGGATGAAGAATCGATAAATGTCTCGATTATTCTCTTGTAATCTTAGTTTTCTATTCTCTAGGGTGAAACCATAATATTACGGTTATTATTAATTTGCTTGTAGCTTTGCTTGATTGCTTTGCTTGTCTGCATTATAATATGATTTGCCATGTATATTAATAACATGTCATATAGAATAGGGAGTGCCGCTCATATTAAAATTGTTCATGCATAACTTTGAAATAAAACCTTGACTTCAAAAGATTGAGTGGGAGAAGGTTTTCGAAGAGAGGACCTAAGGCCTCCATCGTTGGTCCATAGGAAGAACATGGTGATGCTGACCCCTAGGAAGGGATTTCTATCATGTACCAGATTGGATCTCTGAAAGGATAAGATATTTTAGTGTGATTTATGATCGCACACCCCTAGGTGGTGATTATAGATCATAAATAAAATATTAAAATGATGGTTATACACTCACGTTAATTTTATTATTAACCTCCCCTAGGAGCTTTGTTAATAAAATTAATGGCCAAAGAAACGATTATTGATATATGCTGGATCATACGGGTCCTGGATGGCATATATTAATCAGGAGGGGATTCGTGTTCCTGATTGAATTTGGCATGACTCCCCTAGGAGCTTGTTGAATTCTGAGTTGAGAATTATCGTTGTAAGGTTGTGATATTTTCAAGGTTTTGACACATAAACACATTTGTATGACTTTACATGATTGTGTTATCTTACTAAATTATTGTTATATGTTTGATTATGTTTGGTATATGATTCATTATTGTAGATTGAAAATGTCTAAAAACGCATCATCATCGATACTTGATAAAAACCAATTATCCGATGAAAATTACAATGATTGGAAATGGAACTTGGATATCGTCCTGTCCTTTGAGAAACTGAAATATGTACTAACAATTCCTTGTCCTCCCGAGCCTATGGGAGACTCAAGTAATGAGCAATTCCAAGTGTACGATCGCTGGTAAGATGCTAATGATCAGGCCCGCTACTATGTTATGGCTAGCATGAATAATGTGCTGCAGGCTCAACATCAGGATTATGAGACTGCAAAGCAGATCTTGGATAATCTTGAGGATATGTTTGGAGGCCAGACCATAACAAAGCAGCAAGGGACACTTCAGAAACTCTTAAACTGTAGACAAAGACCGGGGACATCTGTAAAGGAGCACATAATGTTGGTCATGGGTTACCTCGCTGAGGCTCAAACCAATAGAGCCGACATCGATGCTAAAACTCAGATGACTATGGTCTTTGAGACTCTGTCTAGGGAATTTATTTCGTTTAGAGCTACTTTTAATTTAAGCAATAGACAGGATATGACCTTGACAGAACTGATGAAATAGTTACAGGAGTTTGAACTGCTGATCAGGGAGTCTCCTGCGGGTGGTGAGGCCAACATGGTAGCTGCTTCTGGTTCCAATCCTAACTCAGGGAATGGAAATTAGCAACGGGCCAAGAATAGGAAGTCTTCTATTCCTGCTGCTACCAAGAGCAAGAAGAAGAAGAAGAAGAACCCAAAGAAGCTTAAGTGCTTCTTTTATGGAAAGATAGGGCATATTAAGAAGCATTGCAAGGACTTCCTTTCCAAAGGAGGTAGGTGTGTTCTTCTGTATTTAGAAACTTGTTTGGTTGAGGAATCCAGTGACATCTAGG
This sequence comes from Artocarpus heterophyllus, assembly GCA_025403435.1. Taxonomy (NCBI): domain Eukaryota; kingdom Viridiplantae; phylum Streptophyta; class Magnoliopsida; order Rosales; family Moraceae; genus Artocarpus; species Artocarpus heterophyllus. Next base: position 4,597,128 of record CM046327.1, on the reverse strand, counting down.
TCATAGATTCTGGTGCAACTAATCATGTTTGTGTTTCTCTATAGGGATTCAAAGAAATGAGAAATCTGCTACGTGAAGACTTCACACTTCGGATGGGCGATGGATCCTTGGTCTCAACAGAAGCAGTGGGAGATGTCCATCTTTACTTTGATAATTATAGGAATTTAATTTTACAAGATTGTTTTTATGTTCTTAAATTTAAAAGGAATTTAATTTCTGTATCTTGTTTATTTAAAGACTCCTACGTGTATCTTTTAATGAAAAAGTGATGATTCGTAAAAACAAATCTTTTATCTATTCTAGATGGATGCAAAATAATCTATATTTTATCAAACCTAAGATGGACTTATTGCTTAATGCTGAGATAAATGATAATGACTCAAAAAGACTTAAAACTTCTCACTCTAATAATACTTATCTTTGGCATTTGTGCCTTGGCCATATTAACCTGAATAGGATTCAAAGGTTGGTAAGGGATGGACCTTTAAGTCACTTAAAGGTGGAATCTATACCTCAATGTGAATCTTGTTTGGAGGGTAAAATGACCAAAAGACCATACGGGTCTAAGGGCAATAGGGCCAATGGGGTTCTAGAACTTGTGCATAGTGATGTTTGCGGACCGATGAACATCCAGGCGCGAGGAGGGTATGAGTACGTCGTCACTTTTATTGACAATTACTCGAGATATGGGTATCTGTACCTGATGCATCACAAAAAGCGAAACTTATGTTAAGTTCAGGGCGTTTCGGGCTGAAGTGGAAAAGCAATTGGGTAGACCCATAAAGGCACTTCGATCCGATCGAGGTGGGGAATACCTTTCTGATGAGTTCTTGGGACACTTGTTAGAGAATGGGATTTTATCCCATTTGACTGCGCCGGGCACTCTACAGTAGAATGGCATAGCGGAAAGAAGAAATAGGACTTTGTTGGACATGATTAGGTCCATGATGAGTTATTCATCATTGCCTTTATCCTTTTGGGGATATGCACTACAAACTGCATGTTATCTTTTGAACAATGTGCCTTCAAAATCGGTCCCTAAAACTCCTCACGAGTTGTGGACAAGAAAGAAGACATCCTTAAACCAAATTTGCTTATGGGGATGTCCGGCTCATGTCCTGTTTAAGGATCCGAATAAGTTGGAAGCACGTTCGGAAGTTTGCGTGTTTGTAGGATATCCAAAAGGGACTAAAGGGGGTTATTTTTATAACCAAAGGAAAATAAAGTCATGGTTTCAACTAATGCAACTTTTCTTGAGGAGAGTTACATGGACGACTTTAAACCTCGAAGCAAAGTGGTGCTTGAGGAGTTAAGGGGTGATCCGTTCACTCTTAAGATTCCAAACAAAACCATTCCGATCGATGTAGGAAAACCAAACAAACCTGAACAACAACCTCAGGGGTTTCGGAGTAGTGGGAGGATCAGGCATCAACCTGAGAGGTATATGTTCAATGGGGAGGTCTTCTTGGCTGAACCAGATGAACATGACAGGGATCCTTATACTTACGCAGAAGCTGTGGAGGATGTTGATTAAAGACTCTAGACAGAGGCCATGAACATAGAGATGAAGTCTATGGAGACATATCGGGTCTGAGAGCTTGTGGATCTTCCCGAAGGGGTAAAACCCATAGGGTGTAAGTGGATCTACAATTGGAAAAGAGGAGTAGATGGAAAGGTCAAAACCTTTAAGGATGGGAAGGTGGTTTTTCTACTGCTCTATGTAGATGACATTCTGCTAATTGGCAATGACGTTGGGACGTTGTCATCGGTCAAATTATGGTTGACCAAGCAGTTTGACATGAAGGACTTGGGTGAGGCTAGTTTTGTTCTCGGTATCCAGATCTTTCGAGATAGGAAGAACAAAATGATAGCTTTGTCCCAGGCCAGGTACATAGATAAAATTATCAGGAGGTTTGCAATGCAGGATTCCAAGAAAGGTGGGCAACCATCTAGGTCTAGAATTACTCTTTCTAAGAAAGACTCTCCAAAGTCTTATGAAGAAAAAGAATACATGAAGAAGGTGCCTTATTCGTCGGCAGTGGGTAGCCTCATGTATGCCATGCTTTGCACACTACCGGATATTAGCTATGCAGTCGGGATTGTAAGTAGATTTCAGGCGGATCCAGGACTGAACCATTGGGTTGTAGTAAAGCATATTTTCAAGTACTTGATAAGGACTCGAGGGTATATGCTTGTGTATTTGGGTGAGGACTTAACTCCTCGAGGATACACTGACTCAGATTTTCAATCCTGCCTGGATTCTAGGAAATCACCTTCGGGGTTTGTGTTTACTCTGGGCAGCAGTGTCATCAGTTGGAGAAGTATGAAGCAAGATTGCACTTCGGATTCAATGATGGAGGCCGAGTATGTGGCGGCTAGTGATGCTTCGAAAGAAGCAGTGTGGCTCCGCAAGTTCCTTAGGGATCTTGAGGTAGTTCCTAGTATGGATAAAGCGGTTTCACTATACTGTGATAACAGTGCGACGGTAGCTAATGCTAAGGAACCAAGATTTCATAAGAAGAGTAAGCATATTGATCGGAAGTATCATGTGATAAAGGACTTCGTTGAGGGCAGGCATGTCACAGTGTGCAAGATCGCGTCAGAGGACAATTTGGCTGATCCATTTACGAAGACACTTACTAGGAGAGTCTTCGAGAGGCATGTGGAAGCTATGGGGATGCAAAATTTGCTGTATTTACTCACTTAGTGCAAGTGGGAGATTGTTAGACATGTATGCCCTAAGGAGTAAAAATGTAATACGTTTTTGAAGACATTTTTATCAATAAAGAATTTACACATTTATATATACCAAATATTGTCCTCTTTACGTTCCTATTTGTTGAATGTATGATAAGCAAACAGTAGTCTGAGACTGTCAGTCTAAACCTTAAGAATTGGGCATGTGATGGAATGATTATGTGGAAGACATGATTCTTAAGATGACGGTCTAAAACATATGATCCGCAATCGAAGGAATAAAGTTGGGCACTTTATTCAAGTAAAGATTGTTATGTTTTCTATATCCCTTTTAGGAGATGGTTTGTCTTGGCCATTGGAGTTGGACTCCGTGAATAGAAACATTGGCATGTTGTCATAGGTGACGATGTGTTGGATCGGGACATAAAGTGAATTGATTTGGATTAATAATTTTGTCTTCGCAAATCGATTCACTTTAGACAGCCATTTGTATTGTATCTTAATCCTGAGATGAATAGTGGGCCCGTTGTCTCGACTTGTGTCTTTTGATGTGCAAATGGCTGACTCCCACATCTTAATAGTGGTATGCATGCCGGTACGTTGGAGGCATGACTCTTGATAGCATAGACTTGTTATTCGTAGATATGGAATCCATAGCTCCTCTTTAGGAGTAATGATATCCTCTTTTATGCGCTGTCCTGGAATTGGAAAACTAGAGCGCTCAACCATTTGGATACATAGGTGTAACCGAATAGTGTACTATCTTTGGATGGTAAGTTTTCTAATGGTGAGACAGTGAAACGTAAGATAAAAATAATCAGGAGGGTAAGACAGAACTTGTCCTTAAGCCGATTATGGATTATCATATAGGGATACGATACACTTCGATATGTCATGGAGACTTAGCTACACGAGCTTCGTAATTCTATAAAGTTTGAGAGTGCAGCTCCAAGCTTTTAGTGGAGTAGCGTTGGAGTTGATAGTTGTAAAATGTATATCTGGGATATTGGGTTTCATAATTGTCGTGAGGTTGAACTTTATAGGTCCATTTTGGTCCCCTTTGCTAGCTCACAAAATCCTGTAACGACACGGCGTGCTTTTCCAATAATTGGCGACTTATATCGAAATTATCAAATTGGTTTAAAATTTGTAAGAATCAAATAATTCATGTCTGTTTATTGGTTGAATTAATTTTGTAATAAAATTAATTTAAGATAAACTTGTTCAATTATTGGGATCGGATAATTCTTGTTTGTTTATCGGTTAATTTAATTTTGGATAAATTAAATCAAGATAAACTTGTAGAATTATTGTGAATTGATTTATTTTCTTAGAGATTATCTTGATGAGGTTTGTTTTGATCAAATATCTTCTCTATTGGGTTATTTGAATCAAAACTGAGACTTTATCCTATAGATTCTCAGGTGAAAAATAAAAGATTTGCAGAGATTTTTTCACGGGAGTTCGGCCTATCGATGGGGCCTGTTCGGCCTGCCGATCATGCTGTTTGCCTTGCTGATCAGCGAGCGTTAAGATTACGCGTTTTCACGTGGATCTTATTAGATATTGATCCGAACTTGATTCTGTTTCAAGTTTTTGAGACCTAATCTGATAAGGACTGACCCCAGGACCAATAGCTATAAAAAAAAGGAGTGAGTCTCATGATTTACTTAGATCAATTGAGAGATTAAGAGTGATACTCTTCGAGTGAGCATCTGAAAACTCCCTGAGAGCTTTTGTTCACAAATCACAAACACTAGCTTTGGGTTCTCTCTCTTGGTTGAAAGGAGAGTCACCGGTGGAAGATTATATAAACATGTCATAGTCTAACATAAATAATTACATGCCTTACTTGAAAAACAAAACAACAAAGTCAAAACAAGCAACCATAAATCCAAGATTAAGGGCTAAGCTTTTACCAAAGAGAAAAGTGATGAGCTTGTGCTCCTTCCTCACTTTGATTATGCCAACTTCCTAGGCATATTCCATAACAAATAAAACTTTTTGTTAAACTCCCTTCAAACCCAAGAAAACCCTAGAAAACTTAAAGAAAAGTTTGAATCTTACCTTAAAATTTAGGAAAACCTTGAGTTTACAACTTGGTCTTACTTGAATCTTGCTTGAAAGTGGTTGTATGAAGGAATTGATTTTTGAACAAAATTGGGAGGGTGAGTTTATGGGGTGGGGTAGCCGAATGTTGATTGGAGGGAAGTAAAAAAAAATTTGACTTGTTTAAGCTTTTAATAAAGCTTATCTCATTTGGGTTTAAAGTGGTGAGTCACCACTTAGTGATAATTAGGGGGAAAATTGGCCTTTTGTGATTGGGCCACATTTGTGAATGTGGTAGCCCAATCAAAATTCCTAAAGTGTCCCCCTTGGTGGGACCCCTAAAATTTTACACAGTGTAATTTTTTCCCACACAATATTTTTCTTATACTGTTTGGGTGAAACTATTGGAAAACATATTCTTATACTGTATAGAGTATCCTATCTATTCTTTAGTCCACTTTTAGAGTCAAAACATAGTATTTCCTGTATTTGTGTTTTTACCTTAGCAATGTACTTACACTTCATTGAACCTCTTTTATATTGTTTTAAGGTTTGACACACTTTTCTATTTTATTTTGATCTTAATCCTCTATTAATTTATATGACAATATTATAATTTATTGTGATATAAAATTTGTTTCATGAATATTATTTACAAATTTTTGAGGTTTTAAGTTCACAAAATCTGTATTTAGTAATATCTAACATCGTATCAAGTTTATCGTAAAATCTCCTACTAATATTGTTTACTATACATTATCGTAATAGTTACAAAAATATAATTTATAAGAGTAAATTCATTAATTAAATCCAATTAAATATTAAATTTTATTAATGCATTTCCCTTGGCCATTACAACCTACCCTCCTTAAAAATTTTCATCCCTAAAAATTAGAACAATTCTAGGTAAACTCTCCTCATTTCATCTTCTCGTTCCCAAGTTGCTTCTTTTACTTGTTGGTTACGCCATAAAACTTTGACGAGTGGTATTTTTTTGTTCCTTAACTCCTTCTCTTCTCAAGCCAAGATTTGAACTGGTTTCTCCTCATAAGACAGATTCTCTTACACCTCAATAGGCTCATGCTAAAGTATACGTGAGGGATCAGGTACATATTGTTTTAACATGGATACATGGAATACATTCTGTACCGATGCCATTTCAGGGGGCAGGGCTAACTTGTAAGCCACATTGCCTACTCTTTCCAGGATTTCAAATGGTCCAATGTGCCTTGGACTGAGTTTTCCTTTCTTCCTAAACCTTACTTCTCCTTTCATTGGCATTGCCTTCAAAAAGACCAAGTCCCCCACTTGAAACTCTGACGGTTTCCGCCGTCGATCTGCATAACTCTTTTGCCAGCTAAAAGCAATTTCAATCCATTGATGAATTAACTTTACATCTTTCGTTGTTCTTTAAACAAATTCTATGGTTGATAACACCTTTTCTCTGGTTTCATACCAATGCAAAGAGGATCTACATCTTCTTCCATATAGAGCCATACCTAGGGAGGTTTGGTAGCTGTTGTTGTACGTAAATTCAATCAGAGGAAGCTTTTTATCCCATCCTCCTTTGAATTCTAGCACATAGACTCTCAAAATATCCTCTAGAGTTTAAATGGTCCTTTCAGACTGACCATCTGTTTGAGGGTGGAAAGTTGTACTAAAAGTTAGCCTTGTTCCCATTGCTTGATGAACACTCCTCTAGAACTTGGAAGTGAATCAACCATCACGATCAAAGATGATGGATTTTGGGACTCCATAGTATCTAACTATTTAAGCGGCATATAATTCAGCTAACCATTTAACAAAATTGCTAAGTTTAATGGGTAAAAAGTGCACAGATTTGGTTAATCTATCCACAATTACCAATATAGCATCATGTCCACCCGAAGTTTTAGGTAGTCCGGTCACCAAGTCCATAGTTATCTAGTCGTATTTCCACTCTGAAACTTTGATCTTTTGTAGCTCACCTGTCGGTCGCTGGTGTTTAGTTTTCACCTTTCGATAAGTGAGACATTTACTGACAAATCGTGCTACATCATTCTTCATTCCATCCCACCAATAATGTTCCTTCAAGTCCGTGTACATTTTGATAGCTCCTGGATGAACAACATACAGTGCCTCATGAGCTTCTTTTAGTATCTGCCTCTTTAGTTCTTCATCATTGGGAATGCACAATATGTCCTTATATCGAAGAATACCACCTTCCAAGATACTAAACTCTATTTCCTTATTCTCAAGGACCTCATTCTTATATCGGAGTAGTGAAGAATCTGCTTCTTGCTGTTCCTTCAAGTTCTCCAGGATGTTTGGCTGGAATGACAGATCGGCTAATCTTCCTATGACTATCTCTATTCTTGCTTCTACTAAGTCTTTTTTAGGAGATCTCGGTATCAATCGTATTACTGTAAAAGAAGACGTTACTCTACAACTGAGTGCGTCAGCTACTCGGTTAGCTTTTCCTGGATGATATAAGATTTCACAGTCGTAATCCTTGACTAGTTCGAGCCACCTTCGTTGCCTCATATTGAGTTCTTTTTGTGTGAAAATGTACTTTAGACTCTAATGGTCGGTATAAATCTCACATATGGCTCCATACAAGTAGTGGTGCCAAATCTTTAATGCAAATACTACTGCTGCTAATTCCAAGTCGTACGTTGGGTAGCTCCTTTCATGATCCTTCAGCTGCCGAGATGCATACGTGATCACCTTTCCTTTTTACATGAGTACGGCTCCCAAACCTGTTTTTGATGCATTGCTGTAAATTACAAAATTTTCTTGGTTCGAATCAGGTATAGTTAATCCCGGTGTACTTATAAGTCTCTTCTTCAATTCTTGAAAGCTTTCTTCACACTTCTTGGTCCATTTATATTTTGCTGCCTTCCGTATAAAGGTCGTAAGAGGTGCTACAAGTCTAAAGAACCCTTCCACAAAACGTCAGTAATAGCCCACTAGACCGAGGAAACTCTTAATCTTGGTAACACTTTTTGACGTAGGCCACTCATTTACTGCCTCTACCTTTGAGGGGTCAACCGAAACTCCATCTCGTGAGACCACTTGCCCTAAGAAATGAACTTTTTCCAACCAAAACTCACATTTTGAGAACTTGGCGTACAATTGATGCTTCCTTAGGAATTGCAGTGCAAGCCTTAAATGTTCCTCATGCTCTTCTGGTGTTCTTGAATAAATCAAGATATCGTCAATGAAAACGATGACAAATTTGTCAAGGTAATCCTTGAAAATCTAGTTCATAAGGTTCATAAAAGCTGTCGGGGTTTTAGCCAGTCTAAATTGCATGATACATAACTCATAATGCCCATACCGCATTCGAAATGCCGTCTTCGGCACGTCTTCCTCCTTAACCCGAAGCTGATGATACCCAAAATGTAAATCAATCTTCAAAAATACTGTTGCTCCCTTCAATTGATCAAATAGATCATCAATTCTCGGAAGTGGATACTTATTCTTAATCGTGACTTTGTTCAATTCCCGATAGTCAATACACATTTGTAAAGTTTCGTCTTTCTTTTTCACAAACAAAACGGGCGCTCCCCATGGAAAATGACTTGGCCGAATAAATTCTTTGTCCAACAATTCTTGCAACTACACCTAAAGTTCTTTAAGTTCTCCTGGAGCCATACAATATCATGTCTTTGAGATTGGAGCTGTACCAGGTTTCAACTCAATCTCGAACGAAATTTCTTATTTCGACGGTAACCTAGGCAGTTCATCCAGAAACACATCAACGAATTCTTTCACTATATGGACGTTCTCTGGTCCTAATTGAGCTTTTTGGTCTTTACTAACTAGATTCACTAGATAACTGGTGCATCTGCTCTCCAACATTTCATTGCTTTTAATCCCGATATTAGTGCCTTGGGAGTTTTAGGAATCTTCCCTGAATACACAAACTTCTCACCTCTAGAAGGTCGAAACGTGACCTTACAGTGTCGACAATTAATCTTGGAAGCCTATTTTCTTAGGAAATCCATTCCCAAGATAACATCATAATCTTGAATATCAATTATTATTAAATTGATAAACAATTCTCTACCGCAAATGATAATTGGTACATGACGTAACCAATAATCAGAACTTAATACCTCCCCAAAGGGAAATGTAGTCCTAAAGGTTCGTTCTATCCTATTCCCTTCATATCCTATTCGTTTTGCAAACTTAAGTGATGCAAACAAATATGTTGCTCCAGAATCAAATATAACATAAGCATCAGTTTTGGCAACAGAGAGCTGGCCTGTTACCACTATTGAGGTTCATGCATCATCCTCCATTTTAGTGTAAGTGCAAATCCATCCAGTAGGTTTTGAGGCTTCCAACAGGCCTTGACTGATGCTGGGACCTTTAAGTTACACTTGAACCGCGTGTAGCTGAGTCCCTTGAGGCCTTTGTTGGTTCTGACTTTTTTGTTTTGAGAAATGGAGTAGCAATTTCTGGCATAATGTCCTTCTTTACCGCAGATGTAACATTTATTAGTGCCTACTTTGCACTCCCCTGCATGTTTTTTTCCACATTGACTACAGAGAGGTTTGCTATTTCCTCCATCATTTACCTTTTTATGAGGTTGCCCCTTCTGGTTTCCTTGGTTGTTTGCATTCCACTTTCTCTTATTATTGTTATTGCGGTTGTGTGTAGTTTGATTGCTTTGGGTCTGACCCTATCTCAAATTACTTCCCTGTCCTTTTACTTGCGAGGCTTGGTTCTGCTTAGCCAAGGCTTTTTCCTCTCTTCGAGCCTTAAAGATCTTTGCCCTTTCATGCTTATCATAGGAGATCCTGAATTCAGGTCTCGTCATCTGTTCTATACAATCCTCCACATCCTTAGGAGCTTGCCCTCCGCTATCAACTATAAGAGCAATATCGGTTCGAAACATCATCATCAGTCTTCTTTTTCTTTCTTGATCAGTAGGTACTAGTTCAAGACAAAGACGTGCCAATTGATTAAATCTTCTCACAACATCAGCCATTGACAGATTCCCTTGTCAAAAATTGTTGAATTCCTCTTGTTGTGTAGCCATAGTTTCCACATTAAAATAAGCCCGTCCAAACTCCTCTACGAACTTAGACCAGGTCATTACATCCACGTTTCTCCTGTGCTCAATAGACTCTCACCATCTTCTTGCATCCTTAGTGAAAAAGAATGAGGCACATAGAACTTTTTCACAAACGCTAAGTCCCATAAACTTTAAAACCCTTTCAATACCAGTAAGCCAGTCATCTACAACGAATGGATCTATAAAACCGTCAAACTCCAGGACTTTCATCCATCAAAATCTCTCATAAAATTCAGTAAAAGGAACTGTAGGAGCTACTAGAACTACCGGCTCTACCTGCAGAGCCGATGGTGGTGGTGGCGAAAAGCCACACATGCTAAGGATATAGGGTTTTGTTGAGCCAGCTACTCTCTGCATTTCCTGCTCTTGAGCTTGGAGACTCTATTGTAGCTCAGCGATCAGGGTCATTAAGTGTGATTTTACTGGTCCTCTAGGTAATTCCACCATCGACTAGGTTTAAAATCCTACCATAAAAATGATAACATTACATCAACACTCATATTACCGACTTAATAGAAAGTATCAAAATTTTCTCAAGTCACATGCATCCATATAAATGCAAGCAATAACATGAACTAATCATTTCATTAATTTCTCCTTTTCTTTTACATCTTCCATTATCAAAACTTTACATAGATGGCTAACATACACACTTCATAAACTTTCTTACATAAACCTTTTATCATTTTTGGGAGCAATCATCTCTTCCGGCTAACATAAACATTACTGCCGAGAAGGACACCACTTTGCCAGTAGTACACTTATGTACAAAATCAACAAGTCAAAATTACACTAGCCACATAGTTCTATACACTAACAGTATCCAAAAGTTATCAAGTGCCCATTTTCTTCCTATTCTAAGTCAACCTTTGACATGTCACTATTTCATGGGTCCTCCTCTAGGTCTTCCTTCTCCTCCTCACTAAAGTCGATGGATTCATCATCACTGGCAATAATAGGTTCAAGGGGTACAGGAACGTCCTCAGGTTCCTCCTCCTCCTCCTCCTCATCATCCTCATCCATTTCCATTGAAGGGTCCTCAAAGGTTGCTACCTCATTCTGTTTAGTGTGCAACACTTCCATAATGAAGTCATCTAAGCTGGGGAAGTCTCTAGGGTACTAAATCTGTTGTTGTATCTCCACAAGCATGTCTTGCCAAATCAAATCACAAACACGTCGCAAAGGTATCTTTAGTGGGATCAATGGTATCATGGTACGACAAAATTTCAGGATATAATGTTTCATCGGTTCCCCCATGTACTATCCCCATTTCGGTTCTACACGTATATAAAGCCGACGGCACCAATCTGCCCATACTAATGGGTGCGCTTGAACTTGCTTATCATCAGAGGGTGGTAAAGGTGCAAATTCTGCTAAAATTTGTTCCCTAAAACCTAGCCAGTCCATAGGTTGTCCATCGAGAACAATCCTAAGCCACCATGCAAGCACTTCTCTCTACAATCATCCTAAGGCTAATAAAACCTAAAGGTTAGGAGGGGTATGGCATGCGGCAAAAATTACTTCTATGGCATGAAGCCACTTGGTCATAACCATTGGTTGTTTTGTTATAGATCAAGGTGGTATCATGTCTTGGAAAGCAATGCTTGCCCTTGGATCTGCTTCCGCATTGGGTTCATTAGGTGGTGCTGCCATCTACTACATTTATCTTAATTAATATATTAATTTCACATAAAGTAAAATCTTAACATTCTTATAGTTAAAGTTAAACAATCTTACTTGAGCTGTGACAGAGGAGCATGTAGCAATGTGCAGTGGGATGACAGGATATCCGCTCTGATACCAACTGTCACAACCCGCTTTTTCAGGTTGTGCTTTAATACTTTATTTACTTACTTTTCTATGAAAATTTTGAGAATACTTTTTTTTTCAAATATTTCAATAAATATATTACACATGCATACTGTAACTTGTTTTATAATTATATGTACAATTACATAAACTAACTTTCTTTTTAAAAAATCACATACTTCGCATGTCCAAAATAGGTTTTGTCTCACTTAACCAAACTATATCTTTTATACATTAAGATCTAAAATAATTTAAAATATATAACAACGGAAACATATCTATGGCAGTATCCACACCCTGGTCTACACATTGCTCATATTCCCCCGCCAGCTCAACAGTACGTTCATTCTAACCTTCTAGAGGAAATTCCTATGGCATGAAATAACTAGGTAAGCTTATGCTTAGTAAGTTCAAACATAGCCCACATGAACCTTATATTAATATGCATAATCCAGTTATGCTTTTTTATGAACATTCCTTATTCTTGTTATATCTTTTCTTTTATTAGGGCCCAAGAGCTCGTACCATATATGCACATAGGTATTCGTAACACCGAGACTAGAACATAACTCTGACTTTAAACTCCACTTTACTTCGGGAGCTGGTACGATACTTTTTTTAGTTCTGATGTTTCATTTATCAGTCTAGTTAATTTGGTTATCATACCATGCATGACAATATATATACACACTATGTGTGAAACATTCACACCTTTCAATTGTATAGCACACATAGGCATGTTCACACAAATACACTATACCTTAAACCTACTCTTACATACCGTAGGTAGGTTTGGAACTTACTTGTTTTTTGCTACTATTTAAACAATCCTTAGTTTCCTTTGTTACCCATCTAAGGACCTGTTTGGCTAATTATAACATTATTAGCCAAATCACCACTATTTGGCTATGCTTCAATAAGGTATACTTTTTTATTACTATTTCAAAATACTTTTCTGATTATTTAAAGTTCGACCGTCCTCTTGTTTTTTTCTATTGTATACGTTTCGAGGTCAGTACTGGCTATTTCATGAAAAATGACGTTTTTGTACTCAATGGGCCACTTTGAATCCCTAAGCCCGACTTGGCTAACTTAACGTGAAACGTCGCTCATTAGCGTGAAAACAAGTGTTTAGGGCATTGGATTACTAGTTTGAAATAAAAGTTCAAGTTAAACAAAACTTTACAATTTTACCCCTCGCTTGAAAATTTTTTGACGATTTTGCTTCCGGAACCAAAAATAATCTTTTTAAACCATTACTCCCCATTTTTCAAGAGCATCAAATTTTCTCAAAGTACCATACCCTAATTGTTTTTGTAAAATGTTGTTTTGCCCCTAAAAAAATTTTTCCAACTTTAACAATTTTTTTTGTAAAATTTATATCTCACAACCGAAGGCGATTTTTGATGAACCACCTGCGGTTCCTAACATTTTTGTCGAGATCTATAACTTTCGTGCTTTAACTTTTTCAAAATTCCCACTAGAAAGGGGAATTTTTGGCCCTTTTTTAATTCTGTCAAGAACAAGAAATTTTTTTCAATTTAGTCCCTAGGGTAATTTTCTAAAAATCTACTTTAACACAATACCCCCACTGTTTTAAGCAGTTTCCAAAACCTCTCTAACAAATAATCTTGCTTGAAAATGTTAAACTTCATTCCTTTAAGGAATTACTCAAACTTTGAAAATATTTACTCAATTTCAAAACCATACCAAACCTTAAGTATTTAATCTCCAATTACACCTCTCATCACCATCACCCTCTTGAAGATTATATAAACATATCATGGTCTAGCATAAATAATTACATGCCTTACTTGAAAAACAAAACAACAAAGTCAAAACAAGCAACCATAAATCCAAGATTAAGGGCTAAGCTTTTACCAAAGAGAAAAGTGATGAGCTTGTGCTCCTTCCTCACTTTGATTATGCCAACTTCCTAGGCATATTCCATAACAAATAAAACTTTTTGTTAAACTCCCTTCAAACCCAAGAAAACCCTAGAAAACGTAAAGAAAAGTTTGAATCTTACCTTAACATTTAGGAAAACCTTCAGTTTACAACTTGGTCTTACTTGAATCTTGCTTGAAAGTGGTTGTATGAAGGAATTGATTTTTGAACAAAATTGGGAGGGTGAGTTTATGGGGTAGCCGAATATGGATGGGAAGGAAGTAAAAAAAAAAAAAAAAATTGACTTGTTTAAGCTTTTAATAAAGCTTATCTCATTTGGGTTTAAAGTGGTGAGTCACCACTTAGTGATAATTAGGGGGAAAATTGGCCTTTTGTGATTGGGCCACATTTGTGAATGCGGTGGCCCAATCAAAATTCCTAAAGTGTCCCCCTTGGTGGGACCCCCAAAATTTTACACAGTGTAAACTTTTTCCACACAGTATTTTTCTTATACTGCTAGGGTGAAACTATTGGAAAACATATTCTTATATTGTATAGAGTATACTATCTATTCTTTAGTCCACTTTTAGAGTCAAAACATAGTATTTTTTGTATCTGTGTTTTTACCTTAGCAGTGCACTTACACTGCGTTGAACCCCTTTTATGATGTTTTAAGGTTGGCACACTTTTCTATTTTATTTGATCTTAATCCTCCATTAATTTATACCATAATATTATAATTAATTGTGATATAAAATTCATTTCATGGATATTATTTACAATTTTTTGAGCTTTTAAGCACACAAAATCTGTATTGAGTAATATCCAACATCGTGTTAAGTTTATCGTAAAATTTCCTACTAATATTGTTTATTATACATTATCATAATTTTTATAAAAAAAATGATTTATAAGGGTAAATTTATTAATTAAATCTAATTAAATATTAGATTTTATTAATGCATTTCCCTTAAGCCATTACAAAACCTTAACACATCTCTCTTCATCTTTGGCCACCAACAAAAAGCCTTCAAATCCATATATATCTTACTTGTACTGGGATGTATCAAATAAGGAATGCATGAGCTTCCTCCATTATCTCTTTTCGAATATCTCCATCATTCAGAACACAAAGCTTATCTCCAAGTCTAATCACTCCATCACTAGAAATTTGGAAACTCTTACTTCTTCCAGCTTTAATCTTTTTCCTTATATGACCAAGGAAAGGTTCTGAACTCGTTTCTACTTAATCCTTTCTAATAGTGTAGGTTGTAGTGTTATTGTAGATAACCTCTCAATTAACGCGTATGGTATTATCTCCGATTCCAATTTCTGTAAATCTCTATCAATTAGCATTTGAATCAATGATATAACTCACACACACTCTGAGGACTTGCGACTTAAAGCATTTGTTACCACATTAGCTTTACCATGATGATAGTTAATAATGGAGTTATAATCCTTAATCAACTCTAACCATCACTCTACCTCATATTCAGTTCCTTTTGGGTAAAGAAATACTTTAAACTCTTATGATCTATATAAATCTCACACTTTTCCCCATATAAGTAATGTCTCCATATTTTTAAGGCAAACACGATGGCTACCAGCTCTAAATCATGAGTTCGGTAATTCTTTTCATAATCTTTCAACTGGTGAGAACCCCTCTTGCATCAATACACACCCCAACCGATTCTTAGAGGAATCTCTGTGTACCACAAATCCCCTTATTATTCACAGGAATAGTAACAATTGGAGTCATAACCAACCTATCCTTTAACTCCTAAAAGTTGTGTTCACATGCATCAGACCACTTAAACTACACATTTCTTGTCAGCTAAGTAAAAGGAGTGGCAATCTTTGAAAATCCCTCAAAAAATCTCTTGTAGTACCCTGCCAAGCCTAGAAAACTATGAATCTCTAAATGATTACTCGGCCTAGGCCAATTAGTCACCACCTCAATCTTACTAGGATCCACTGAAATCCCATCTTTTGATACCACATGTCCAGGAAATGCCACACTTTCTAACCAAAACTCACATTTCTTAAATTTGACATATAACTGTTTTTCCTTAAGAGTCCTTAGAATAATCCTTAGATGCTCCACATGCTCCTCTCTTGAGCGAGAGTAGAAAAGGATATCATCAATGAAGACTATTACAAAATTGTCCAAGAAAGCCTTAAATATCCCATTCATTATGGCGTCCCTGGCCCCACTCAAGCCCCCATGAGGCCTCTGCCCCTGGCATAATTGGCTCTTCTTGCAGCGTAACCGGGCCCACTTATTCGTACTGCCCTCTCTGGGGCCCTCGGGTCAATTGGTGCTCATGATGGAAATAAGAACCTCTTAAGGGAGGTTTGAGGTTCGAACATGAGGGACGCTAAAGAAAACCCTGAGGGACCCGAGGGCCCCAGAGGGTGCAGTACAGGATGAGTGGGCCCGGTTACGCTGCAATAAGAGCCAATTATATCAGGGTTCGAGGCCTCATGGAGGCTTGAGTGGGGCCGGGGATGCCACATTCATCAAATCCATTAATACTGTTGGAGTATTGATCAGCCCAAATGGCATAACTAAGAACTCATAATGTCCATACTTTGTCCGAAAGGTAGTCTTTGGAATGTCGTCCTCCTTAATCCTTAACAGGTGGTACCTTGACCGTAGATTAGTCTTAGAAAGCACAACGGCTCCTTGTAATTGTTCAAATAAATCATCAATCCGAGGCAAAGGATACTTATTCTTCACTGTCATCTTATTCAATTGTCGATAATCAATACACAACCTCATTATCCCATCATTCTTCTTCACAAATAGTATCAATGCACCCTATGGAGAGAAACTCGGCCAAATAAATCCTTTTTCCAACAACTCCTATAGCTAAAACTTTAGTTCTTTTAACTCAACTAGTGCCATGCTATAGGGTGTCTTGGATATGGGAGCTGTACTAGGTATTAACTCAATCTTAAATTTAAGTTCCCTACTCAGTGGCAACCCTAGTAGATCTTCTAGGAATTGTTAGACATGCATGCCCTAAGGAGTAAAAATGTAATATGTTTTTGGAGACATTTTTATCAATAAAGAATTTATTCATTTATATATACCAAATCTTGTCCTTTTTACGTTCATATTTGTTGAATGTATGAGAAGCAAACAGTAGTCTGAGACTGTCAGTCTAAACCTTAAGAATTGGGCATATGATGAACTGATTATGCGAAAGACACAATTCTTAAGGTGACGGTCTAAAACATATGATCCGCAATTGAGGGAATAAGTTTGGGCGCTTTATTCATGTAAAGATTGTTATGTTGTATATATTCCTTTTGGGAGATGGTTTGTCTTGGCCATCGAAGTTGGACTCCATGAATAGAAACATTGGCGCTTTGTCATAGGTGACAATGTGTTGGATCGGGACATAAATTGGATTGATTTGGATTAATAATTTGTCTTAGCAAATCGATTCACTTTAGACAATCACTTGTATTGTATCTTAATCCTGAGATGAATAGTGGGCCCATTGTCTCGACTTGTGTCTTTTGATGTGCCAATGGCTAACTCCTACATCTCAATAGTGGTACGCATGCCGGTACGTTGGAGGCATGACTCTTGATGGCATAGACTTGTTATTCATAGATATGGAATCCATAGCTCCTCTTTAGGAGTAATGATATCCTCTTATATGGGTTGTCCTGTAATTGGAAAACTGGAGCGCTCAACCATTTGGATACATAGGTGTAACCGAATGGTATACTATCTTTGGATGGTAAGTTTTCTAATGGTGAGACAATGGAGCGTAAGATAAAAATAATCGGGAAGGTAAGACAGAACTTGTCCTTAAGCCAATTATGGATTATCATATGGGGATACGATACACTTTGATATGTCATGGAGACTTAGCTACACAAGCTTCGTAATTCTATAAAGTTCGAGAGTGTAGCTCCAAGCTTTTAGTGGAGTAGCGTTAGAGTTGATAATTGTGAAATGTATATTTGGGATATTGGGTTTCATAATTATCATGAGCTTGAACTTTATAGGTCCATTTTGGTCCCTTTTGCTAGCTCACAAAATCCTGTAACGACACGGCGTGCTTTTCCAATAATTGGTGACTTATGTCGGATTTATCGGATTGGTTTAAAATTTATAAGAATCAAATAATTCATGTCTGTTTATTGGTTGAATTAATTTTATAATAAAATTAATTTAAGATAAACTTGTTGAATTATTGGATTAGATAATTCTTGGCTATTTATTGGTTGATTTAATTTTGGATAAATTAGATCAAGATAAACTTGTAGAATTATTGTGAATAGATTTATTTTCTTAGAGATTATCTTGATAAAGTTTGTTTTGATTAGATATCTTCTCTATTGGGTTATTTGAATCAAAACTGAGACTTTATCCTTTAGAATCTCGGGTGGAAAATAAAAGATTCGTGGAGATTTTTTATCGGGAGTTCGGCCTGCCGAATGACGTGTTCAGCTTGCCGAATGGGCCTGTTCGGCCTGTCGATCAGCGGGAGATAAGATTACGTGTTTTCACGTAGATCTTATCAGATATTGATCTGAACTTGATTTTGTTTCGAGTTTTTGAGACCTAATCTAATAAGGACTGACCCCAGGACCAATGGCTATAAAAAGGGAGTGAGTCTCATGATTTACTAAGAGCAAAAAAGATCAATTGAGAGATTAAGAGTGATACTCTTCTAGTGAGCATCTAAAAACTCCCTAAGAGCTTTTGTTCACAAATCACGAACACTAGCTTTGGGTTCTCTCTCTTGGTTGGAAGGAGAGTCACCGGTGGAAGACCTGTACGTGTGAGCCCACACTCACTCCGGTTGTGGATAGAGAATAGCAAAGAAGACCAGTTGGTTGAGGCTCTTCTAAAACGTTACTTCTCTTCACAGGCTGCGAAGGTTCTTCACATAAAGGTTAGTAAGATCTATCTAATTACTCTGTTTTGGAAATTACTCTGATGAAAATTTTTAAAATTTCGCTGCGCACCGTGTTTCCAACAATTGGTATCAGAGCCATGGTTTTTACATAAATTTACGAGTTTGTGATCATGTTATATGCATAAATTTTATGATCTCTATCTCTCCTATGCTTGAATTGAATTTTATAGAGAGATGACACTCTAGGTTTCTATATAATATATATGTTATAATGAATTATGTGGTGAATGTTTATTATTTAATTATAGTTGATTAAATTGTTGTTTAGTTATTTATTAATTAATTAATACCGGTTATGGTTTCTTAGAGGTTAGAATATGTATCTAGGTTTTTCATGTAATTAGATGGCGGACTATCATCTCCGTCTAGAAATTGTTATTTAATTTTAAATTTGTAAAAATTTTTGTAATTAAATAATTATTCGGAGAAGACAGATCTAGAAGACGGATCTAGAAGAATGATGATGGCGCCCCCAGGTATCTCCTGAGTCTCTAATTTTATGTTTTTGAATTGTTGAAAATAAAATTGATAATTTGTATTAAAGTTGTATTTTCTGGAATAATTTTTCTTGCTCGGTCGGCATGCCAGACGTCACAGTTCGGCAGGCCAGACGTGTGGTTCGGCAGGCCGACAGTGGGGCAGAAATTTGGGAGCTCTGCCAACAAGCCAAAGTTTCAGTTCGGCAGGCCAAACCTTCATGACCGGCTGGCCGATCACCCAGATCGGCCTGCCGACCGAGAGCTGCCAAGTGTCCAAAAAAGGTGCAATTTTTTCGATGCAGTTTTAATTTTATTTTTGAGACGATTCTGAGAAACATTAAATTTGGATTTGACCAGAAATTTGAAGTTTTTTGATTCATAACGGATTGAAGACTTGAAAATGGTATTGCATGAAGAAGGATACAGCTTGAGGATTCAAGGATGAAGAATCGATAAATGTCTCGATTATTCTCTTGTAATCTTTGTTTTTTCTATTCTCTAGGGTGGAACCATAATATTACGGTTATTATTATTTTGCTTGTCTACATTATAATATGATTTACCATGTATATTGATAACATGTCATATAGGATAGGGAGTGCCACTCATATTAAAATTATTCATGCATAATTTTAAAATAAAACCTTGACTTCAAAAGATTGAGTGGGAGAAGGTTTTCGAAGAGAGGACCTAAGGCCTCCATTGTTGGTCCATAGGAAGAACATGGTGGTCCCGACCCCTAGGAAGGGATTTTTATCATGTTCCAAATTGGATCTCTGAAAGGATAAGGTATTTTAGTATGATTTATGGTTACACACCCCTAGGTGGTGATTATAAATCATGGAAAAAATATTGAAACGATGGTTATACACTCACGTTAATTTTATTATTAACCTCCCCTAGGAGCTTTGTGAATAAAATTGATGGCCAAAGAAACGATTATTAGTATATGTTGGATCAGTGGGAGATGTCCATCTTTACTTTGACAATTATAGGAATTTAATTTTGCGAGATTGTTTTTATGTTCTTAAATTTAAAAGGAATTTAATTTCTGTATCTTCTTTATTTAAAGACTCCTACGTGGTATCTTATAATGAAAAAGTGGTGATTCGTAAAAACAAATCTTTTATCTGTTCTGGATGGATGCAAAATGATCTATATTTTATCAAACCTAAGATGGACTTATTGCTTAATGCTAAGATAAATGATAATGACTCAAAAAGACTTAAAACTTCTCACTCTAATAAGACTTATCTTTGGCATTTGTGCCTTGGCCATATTAACCTGAATAGGATTCAAAGGTTGGCAAGGGATGGACCTTTAAGTCACTTAATAGGTGGAATCTATACCTCAATGTGAATCTTGTTTGGAGGGTAAAATGAACAAAAGACCATACGGGTCTAAGGGCAATAGGGCCGAAGGGGTTCTAGAACTTGTGCATAGTGATGTTTGCAGACCAATGAACATCCGGACACGAGGAGGGTATGAGTACTTCATCACTTTTATTGACGATTACTCAAGATATGGGTATGTGTACCTGATGCACCACAAAAGCAAAACTTATGATAAGTTCAAGGAGTTTCAGGCTGAAGTGGAAAAGCAATTGGGTAGACCCATAAAGGCACTTCGATCTGATCGAGGTGAAGAATACCTTTCTAATGAGTTCTTGGGACACTTGTTAGAGAATGGGATTTTATCCCATTTGACTGCGCCGGGCACTCTGCAGCAGAATGGCGTAGTAGAGAGAAGGAATAGGACTTTGTTGGACATGATTAGGTCCATGATGAGTTATTCATCATTACCTTTATCCTTTTGGGGATATGCACTACAAACTGCATGTATCTTTTGAACAATGTGCCTTCAAAATCGGTCCCTAAAACTCCTCACGAGTTGTGGACAAGAAGGAAGACATCCTTAAACCATATTCGCATATGGGGATGTCCGGCTCATGTCCTGTTTAAGGATCCGAATAAGTTAGAAGCACGTTCGGAAGTTTGCGTGTTTGTAGGATATCCAAAAGGGACTAAAAGGAGTTATTTTTATAACCCAAAGGAAAATAAAGTCGTAGTTTCAACTAATGCAACTTTCCTTGAGGAGAGTTACATGGACGACTTTAAACCTCGAAGTAAAGTGGTGCTTGAGGAGTTAAGGGGTGATCGGTTCACTCTGAAAGTTTTGAACGAAACCATTTCGATCGGTGTAGAAAAACCAAACAAACCTGAACAACAATCTTAGGGGCTTCAGCGTAGTGGGAGGATCGGGCGTCAACCTGAGAGGTATATGGTCAATGGGGAGGTCTTTTTGGCTGAACCGGGTGAACATGACAGGGATCCTTATACTTACGCAGAAGCTATGGAGGTTGTTGATTCAAGACTCTGGGCAGAGGCCATGAACATAGAGATGAAGTCTATGGAGACTAATCGGGTCTGGGAGCTTATGAATCTTCCCGAAGGGGTAAAACCCATAGGGTCTAAGTGGATTTACAAGAGGAAAAGAGGAGTGGATGGAAAGGTCGAAACCTTTAAGGCCAGACTTGTAGCTAAGGGTTATACGCAAAAGGAAGGAATCGATTATGAGGAAACCTTTTCGCCAGTTGCCATGCTTAAGTCCATCCGGATTCTCTTGTCCATAGCTGCCGCTCTTGACTATGAGATTTGACAGATGGATGTCAAGATGGCTTTTTTGAATGGCTATCTTGATGAGTCCATTTATATGGAACAACTAGACGGGTTCAGGGTCGCGTGTCAAGAGGGTAAGGTTTGTAAGCTGTTGAAGTCAATTTATGGACTTAAGCAAGCTTCCCGTTCTTGGAACATAAGATTTGATCAAGTGATCAAGACTTATCGGGTTCTCACAAAATGTGGATTAACCATGTCTTTACAAACACATTAAGGATGGGAAGGTAGTTTTTCTACTGCTCTATGTGGATGACATTCTGCTAATTGGCAATGACGTTGGGGCATTGTCATCGGTCAAATTATGGTTGACCAAGTAGTTTGACATGAAGGACTTGGGTGAGGCTAATTTTGTTCTCGGTATCCAGATCTTTCGGGATAGGAAGAACAAAATGATAGCTTTGTCACAGGCCAGCTACATAGATAAAATTCTCAGGAGGTTTGCAATGCAGGATTCCAAGAAAGGTGGGCAACCATCTAGGTCTGGAACTACTCTTTCTAAGAAAGACTCTCCAAAGGCTTATGAAGAAAGAGAATACATAAAGAAGGTGCCTTATGCTTCGGCAGTGGGTAGTCTCATGTATGCCATGCTTTGCACATGACCAGATATTAGCTATGCGGTCGGGATTGTAAGTCAATTTCAGGCAGATCCAAGATTGAAACATTGGTTTGCGGTAAAGCATATTTCCAAGTACCTGAGAAGGACTCGAGGGTATATGCTTGTGTATTCGGGTGAGGACTTAACTCCTCTAGGATACACTGATTCAGATTTTCAATCCTGTCTGGATTCTCGAAAATCGACTTCGGGGTTTGTGTTTACTTTGGGCGACGGTGCCATCAGTTGGAGAAGTGCGAAGCAAGATTGCACTTCGGATTCAATGATGGAGGCCGAGTGTGTGGCGGCTAGTGATGCTTCGAAAGAAGCAGTGTGGCTTCACAAGTTCCTTGGGGATCTTGAGGTAGTTCCTGGTATGGATAAAGGAGTATCACTGTATTGTGATAACAGTGCGGTGGTAGCTAATGCTAAGGAACCAAGATTTCACAAGAAGAGTAAGCATATTGATCGAAAGTATCATGTGATAAAGGACTTCGTTGAGGGCGGGCATGTCACGGTATGCAAGATCGCGTCAGAGGACAATTTAGCTGATCCATTTATGAAGACAATTACTGGGAGAGTCTTCGAGAGGCATGTGGAAGCTATTGGGAAGCGAAATTTGTTGTATTTACTCACTTAGTGCATGTAGGAGATTGTTAGACATGTATGCCCTAAGGAGTAAAAATGTAATATGTTTTTGGAGACATTTTTATCAATAAAGAATTTATACATTTATATATACCAAATCTTGTCCTTTTTATGTTCATATTTGTTGAATGTATGATAAGCAAACAGTAGTCTGAGACTGTCAGTCTAAACCTTAAGAATTGGGCATATGATGGACTGATTATGCGGAAGACATGATTCTTAAGGTGACGGTCTAAAACATATGATCTGCAATCGAGGGAATAAAGTTAGGCGCTTTATTCATGTAAAGATTGTTATGTTGTTTATATCCCTTTTGGGAGATGGTTTGTCTTGGCCATCATGGGAGATGGTTTGTCTTGGCCATCAGAGTTGGACTCCGTGAATAGAAACATTGGCGCTTTGTCATAGGTGACAATGTGTTGGATCGGGACATAAAGTGAATCGATTTGGATTAATAATTCTATCTTGGCAAATCGATTCACTTTAGACAATCACTTGTATTGTATCTTAATCCTGAGATGAATAGTGGGCCCGTTGTCTCGACTTGTGTCTTTTGCTGTGCCAATGGCTGACTCCTACATCTCAATAGTGTTATGCATGCTGGTACGTTGGAGGCATGACTCTTGATGGCATAGACTTGTTATTCATAGATATGGAATCCATAGCTCCTCTTTTGGAGTAATGATATCCTCTTATATGCGTTGTCCTGTAATTGGAAAACTGGAGCTCTCAACCATTTGGATATATAGGTGTAACCGAATGGTATACTATCTTTGGATGGTAAGTTTTCTAATGGTGAGACAATGGAACATAAGATAAAAATAATCGGGAAGGTAAGACAGAACTTGTCCTTAAGCCGATTATGGATTATCATATGGGGATATGATACACTTTGATATGTCATGGAGACTTAGCTACACAAGCTTCGTAATTCTATAAAGTTCGAGAGTGCAGCTCCAAGCTTTTAATGGAGTAGCGTTGGAGTTGATAATTGTGAAATTTATATCTGGGATATTGGATTTCATAATTATCATGAGCTTGAACTTTATAGGTCCATTTTGGTCCCCTTTGCTAGCTCACAAAATCTTGTAACGACACGGCGTGCTTTTCCAATAATTGGTGACTTATGTCGGATTTATCAGATTGGTTTAAAGTTTGTAAGAATCAAAAAATTCATGTCTGTTTATTGGTTGAATTAATTTTATAATAAAATTAATTTAAGATAAACTTGTTGAATTATTGGATCAAATAATTATTGTCTGTTTATCGGTTGATTTAATTTTGGATAAATTAGATCAAGATAAACTTGTAGAATTATTGTGAATTGATTTAGTTTCTTAGAGATTATCTTGATAAAGTTTGTTTTGATCAGATATCTTCTCTATTGGGTTATTTGAATCAAAACTAAGACTTTATCCTTTAGAATCTCGGGTGGAAAATAAAAGATTCACGGAGATTTTTTATCGGGAGTTTAGCCTGTCGAATGACGTGTTCGGCCTGCCGAATGGGCCTGTTCGGCCTGCCGATCAGGATGTTCGGCCTGCCGATTAGCGGGAGATAAGATTACGCGTTTTCACACAAATCTTATCAGATATTGATCCGAACTTGATTCTGTATCGAGTTTTTGAGACCTAATCTGATAAGGACTGACCCCAGGACCAATGGCTATAAAAAGGGAGTGAGTCTCATAATTTACTAAGATCAAAAAAGATCAATTAAGAAATTAAGAGTGATACTCTTCTAGTGAGCATCTAAAAACTCCCTGAGAGCTTTTGTTCACAAATCATAAACACTAGCTTTGGGTTCTCTCTCTTGGTTGGAAGGAGAGTCACCGGTGGAAGACCGGTACGTGTGAGCCCATACTCACTCCGGTTGTGGATAGAGAATAGCAAAGAAGACCAGTTGGTTGAGGCTCTTCTGGAACGTTACTTCTCTTCACAGGCTGCGGAGGTTATTCACACAAAGGTTAGTAAGATCTGTCTAATTTATACATATAACATGTCAAACTTCTGTTTTGGAAATTACTTTGATGAAAATTTTTAAAATTCCGCTGCGCACCGTGTTTCCAACAGGAATACCTTTGGAAACTCATTCACAATTGGGACATTTTCTGCTCTCGTTATCTACACTACGTATATGTCCACAACACTAGCTAGAAACCCCAAACATCCACTATCTAGTAGTCTTCTGACTCTGAAAGCTAATATCACTAGAGTTCTCAATCCACCCACCATGCCAATAAATGAAAACTCTTCCTCTTTCGAAGGTCTAAACACTACAATATTCCTTTTACAATCAATGCATGCATTATACTTTGTCAACCAATCCCTTCCCAAGATTACCTCATAAGCTGTCATATTCAATACCACTAAATCCACAAATAATTCTCTTCCATCAATTACCGTTGGACAGGCACGTAGTATCTGACTTGACTGCATAATCTCCCCGGACAGTATTGTCATGCTATATTGCATCTCTAGCTTATGTGTTTGTTTACCCATTCTTCTCGCATACTCTTTGGATGCAAAGGAATGGGTGGCACTTGAATGTATTAATGCACATGCAATGATTCCATAAATGAATATCTCACCTGTGACAACTGATGGACATACAGCTGCCTCAGTCCGTGCAAAAGCAAAAACCCTAGTAGGGATTTTCTTTTGTTGATTACTAGAGGCTGAAGCACAATCCCTGGCATAATGTCTTGGCTTACCACAAGCATGACATAACCCCTATCTGCACTCTCCATGATGAAACTTCCCACATTTGGGGCACTCTATCCTCCTAACTTTGGTGGATGAGGTCGCATGGGTTTGTTGTTCCAGACCCTTACTTTTCTTGCCTTGGTCCGATGACCTCTGTTTCCAATTACCTTGCTATTTCTGGCCATTTATAGCCCATGGTGGGCCTTGTTGTTGTTGCTACTATCCTCTGACCCTATTGACCTGATTCCAAACTAGAACCGTCTATCTTGATTGCCCCTAAGTCTGTCCTCTTTCTCTCTCGCTTTTTAGTGGGCCTCTTTTCTACTTTATCCAACCTCAGTCCTTTATTAGCCATTTTTGTAAAGTTTGCTCCCTCAAGATTAGCCACTTCCACATCTTTATGTATTATAGGATTTGACCCATTAAGAAACTGATCAATCTTCTACTGCTCATTATTATTCAGGTAGGTGGCACAACGTGAGAGCTCATCAAATTTTCTTAGAGGCTCAGCTACTGTCATCGTGCCCTATTTGAGATTGGTAAACTCTCTTCTCTTCTCATCTTTGATGTTAGATGTCAGAATCTTCTCCTTTAGCAAATCCCTAAAAATTTCCCAAGTCATGTTGTTGATGTCATGCATGACTATCATAGTATCCAACCAATAAATAGCATCCTCCCTCAACCTTATAATAGCGCAATACACCTTATCAGTATCCGGTATCCTAGCACAATGAAACAATTTCTCCATGGTGTGTATCCAATTCTCTGTAGTTTTAGAATCTTCGGTACGCTCAAACACTGGTGGCTTACATTTCAAAACACACTCACCTATAGTTTCTGCTACTGGTACAGGTAGAGAAGGAGGAAGAGAAGGTGGTGGTGGTGAAGCAGGTTGATCAACTTGTATCTTGGCTTGTTGTTCCAAAAATCACTCCATCAAATTAGCAAGCCTATCGAGATGGGCATCTCCACTATCCTGTTCTCCAGAAGTACTACTCTCCCTAACACGCCCAACCTGACTTCTTGTTCTTACTATATTTTCCTACAATTTGATACGGCCTTTCTCACATATAATCATAATAAATGGCCAATACATGCATGAATTTAATGTAAACACAATATATATTAATGTGCATTATAAACATAAACTTACTATGAACGCCCCTTAGCTCGGACGTCACAGATATCGTTACATTCATACATTCATACTTATCAAACCTTAAACATAAACGTAATTACATAGCTGTTGTTTTCAAATATAAACGTAGTTAAGCATACATAACCAGGATCCATTAATACATCTATTTTTTTTTTATATATAACTTATCATTGTTTAAAATAACATTGTCTAACTTATTCCATATCATAATTTATTCAATTATACTTAATATTAATCATGAACTTATTTAATAATATAGGTATATCAAGTTGTAAAATAAGGATTATCAAACATCACATCAAATCTCCTTAATCAACACATCATATATAAGTCTCTTACTCCCACAGTTCGGAAGGCCGAACTTGGGACTTCGGTAGGCCGAACATGATCGGCAGGCCGGAGTTCCCTCAACTGGCAGGCTGGTAGAGGCTTTGCAATTTAGACCAAAAACTTGACCACGTTCGGCAGGCCGAAAACATGATCGGCAAGCCAAACTTTCAGACTTCGACAGGCCGACCAAGGATGTTCGGCCTTGGTCGGCAGGCCGATAGAGCCAAAATCGATGAGAAAAACTTAATTTTTAAAACAACCAACTTTTCATAAAATGTTGCAGAAGTTCATAATTCATTAAAAATGATAAAATAACTTATAAAACTATAGTATAAGTATTCTTAAAACTTAACATAAAAATATGTTCAAAATATATAACTTGATTAAAACATAAAAACGTTCTTCTTGGCGTGATTTTGGTTATAATTCATCGTGCATAGTGCTCACACGCCTCTCCATGTCCTCCACCTAATCCATGATTTTCTTACCCTTATCTACAACATGACATAAAACATGATTAAGCTAATGCTTAGTAAGCACATATAATTCTCACAAAATTAAAACATTTCATAAACATCATCATTATTATTGTCATCATATCATAAAAGTGCCTTAAGCACAATTTCATAGAACATATCTTTCATTGCGTTCATCATTTAAAAACTTATTCCATTTTATCTTAAGGGCCCAAGTGTTGCACCATAAACATCATCATAGGCGCGCCGTCATGAGAGGAGAAGGGTAGCTAATCCAAAACCAAACATGACATCATAACATTTCATTTCATAACATTGGGTGCAACACTTATTAGGTGATACATATATACATAATTTTCATATTTTGAAATATGCCATAATCATCATGCATAACTTAAAATCATGAAAGTCTTTCATAGAAATTCTTAAGGAAAAATATCCATAAAATCATCATGAATATCATTATGAACATAACATCAATTCTTGTAAAAACGTATCATGTTGCAGGTGAGAATGTACTTACCTTAAAGCTAGCTTACTTAACCTTAAATGATTTGGTGACGACGTCGCGGTCTCGAAGTGCTCGTTTCTATGTGTGTTCATGCCATTTTTCCATTTAAAACACAATAAAATCAATACTTAACATCATAGCGTAAATCATCCATTCATATAACATTCACATATACATACATTCATCTCATATTACAAACATAATTCATAACCATAAACATTGTCATCACATAAACATGTTATTATGATTTTTCTTAAATTATAAAAATTATCGTAAGCATATAAAAACAAACCATACATTTTAAACATATTTATCTTTTAAATAAAACGTTTTCGAACAAATACATATATTTTAATTTAAAACTCCATATAATCATCATATTATCATGCATAAAATTATGTTATTATCATAAAATCATTTAAACATAAATAACAATTCATAAACAAAATTCAGAAATAACATTGTTAAAATAGTTTTCTTAAAAATAACATAAAATACCTTTATTATATATCATACATGCACATTCTTGACAACTTTCATGAAAAACATCATATTTACCCCTTAAATATCAATACATTTTTCATACATCAAGATCAAAAAGTAATATTTACTGTGAGGGGTAGAAGATTGAAAATTCTTATTTTATCATAAAAACGTTGAAACAACTTGAAACTTAGGAAAACATTTCATAACACATACATGCATATCATATTAAAAATTCAATACAAATACAATACTTAAAGAAGAATATTGTAGACGGATTGAGGAGGAGAACAATTTCTTTTCAAAAATATAAAGAAACGAGTTCTTACCTTAAAAGATTTTCTTCTCAAAACCCTTGAATTCAACCAACGAAAATTCAAAATTTTTTAATATTCTCAGAAAATTTTCGTGAGAGAGAGAGAGAAAGAACTCGTGGAGAAGAGAAGAGGAAGATAGAGAAAATCAGAAAATGTCTTAGGACAGAGAGCGAGAGAGTAAAAATATTCTGAGGAGAAGAACGTTAAAAAAAAATTTTAACGTAATGAGAATAATGAAGATTCATTATTCTTCATTAAGTCAGAATTTTCTGACTGTTTAGAGGGCAAATGGCGTGGAGAAGGTGAGAAAAGAGGAAAGTCAAACAATCACTCATAACTTTCCATGTTTTGCCCTTCTTAAAATAGGAAACCATTTAAAATCAGACAAATCAATGCGAAGTCAAACTCTTTAATTTCCTTAACTGATAAAACATTCCATTATTGTGCCAATTAATCACATTAAATCATCCATTTAACGTAATTAACTCAGCCATAATTTTGGAGAGATTTCTGCTGACTGCTCGTCAGCCGTGTTTGGCTTGCCGATTTTCTCCTTCGGCCTACCAGTTCCACCAAGTTCGGCCTGTCGATGGGTTTCTTCGGCCTGCCGATCTCGGGCAGTCATTTCGGCCTATCGATCTTTACAGTTTGGCCTGCCAAACTGTCCATAAATGCCATACATTAAAACATTCATACATCATTGCATCATAATTAAACATACATTAAAATAATCATGAACACTTGAGCACAACGATTCCATGCGGTCGTCACCTGTCATAAAACTTGACATAAAAGTTAGTAACATTAACATCATATATCATTACATATATCATAAGTTATTAATAAAATATCATTAACGTCGTTACTAACTTAACGTAATTCATTACATAAAAATAGGCGGGTGTTACAATTCTCCCCACCTTATAAAAGTTTCGTCCTCGAAACCTAGAATAAATGTGGATATGTAGCTCTCATGTCATCTTCTCGTTCCAATGTGGCTTCTTCGACTTGTTGATTTCGCCATAACACCTTGACTAATGGAATTTCTTTATTCCTCAAGGTCTTGGTTTTTCGATCGAGTATCTTCATTGGCTTTTCTTCATAACTTAAGTCTTCACGTATCTCGATCACTTGTGGCTCAACCACATGCGTAGGGTCCAGAACATACTTCTTGAGCATGGAGACATGAAATACATCGTGCATTGCAAACATTTCAGATGGTAACTTTAGCTGATAAGCTACTTTGCCTATTCGTTTCACAATTTCATAAGGACCTATAAATCTTGGACTTAGCTTGCCTTTCGTCCCAAATCTCATAACTCCTTTCATTGGTGCAACTTTCAAAAACACATATTCGCCCATGGCGAACACTAAGGGTCTTCTTCTCTTGTCAGCATAACTCTTCTGATAGCTTTGTGCGGTCTCTATTCTTCTTCTTATCAACTTTATCATTTCATAAGTTTCATTCACGAAATCAGTTCTTTCAACATCTACGCTTTCCATCAACTTCTTTTCACCAGCTTCGTGCCAACATATAAGCGACCTGTATTTTTGCCCATACAGTGCTTCATATGGTGCCATCCCAATTGTCGCTTGGAAGCTGTTGTTGTAAGCAAACTCTGCTAACGGCAACATTTTACACCAGCTGGTCTTAAAATCGAGAGAACATACCTGTAGCATATCTTCTAGAATCATGTTCGTCCTCTCCATTTGGCCGCCAGTCTAAGGATGAAAGGCTGTACTGAAATGAAGCCTGGTTCCCATTGCAGTCTGTACACTCTTCCAAAACTTAGATGTGAACCTGCCATCATGATCTGAGATGATTGACTTAGGAATCCCATGAAGTTGTAAAATCTCCTTAACATAGAGTTCCTGCTAACCGTTTCATAGAGTAAGTGATCTTGATAGGAATGAAATGCGCCAGTCTTCGTCAGCCGATCCACAACTACCCAATTGCATCATATCCATTCATAGATTTGGGCAAACCGGTAATGAAATCAATTGCTATATCTTCCCATTTTCATTCCAGTATTTGGATAGACTGCAGTTCACCACCAGGTCTCTGGTGTTCAGCCTTTACTTGCTGACATGTCATACATTTCTTCACATACTTTGCAACATCACGTTTCATTCCAAACCACCAGAAGTTACCTTTTAGATCATTGTACATCTTTGTTGCACCTGGATGAATAGAGTAAGGAGTGTCATGAATTTTCGCCAAGATCTTTTCCCTTAAATCATCAACACTAGGAACACATAAACGGTCCTTGAGGTACAGAGTTCCGTCAGCCGCAATACGAAACTCTTGACATTTTACTTCTTTCATTTCTTGCTTGATCCTTACAAGGCTTACGTCGTCATCTTGCTTACTCCGAATTTCATCTTACATCGTTGGAGCAAGAGAGAGTGCTGATAGCTGGCCTGCTATAAGTTCTAGACTGAAGCTAGAATTTCCTTCCTTAAAGGTGGAGACATTGCTTGCATAGACATCAACGTGGTAACTGACTTCCTACTTAGAGCATCAGCCACTCGGTTAGCTTTACCAGGATAATAAAGGATTTCACAATCGTAATCCTTCACCAACTCTAGCCATATTCGTTGTCTCATGTTCAGATCTCTTTGCATGAAGAAGTACTTCAGACTTTGATGATTAGTGAAGATCTTGCATTGGACCCCATATAAATAGTGTCTCCATATCTTCAACGCAAAAATGACTGCTGCTAACTCGAGGTCATGAGTAGGATAGTTCTTTTCGTAGTCCTTCAGTTGTCTTGAAGCATAAGCAAGCACCTTTTCATTTTGCATTGATACAGCTCCTAGGCCCATCTTGGAAGCATCACTATAGATTACGAACCCATCATTTCCCTCAGGAATTGCCAACACTGGAGCTGTCGTTAATCTTTTCTTTAGTTCTTGAAAACTCTTTTCACATGCATCCGTCCATTCATACTTTTTTCCCTTACGAGTCAAGTTTGTGAGTGGAGCTACTATCTTGGAGAAATCTTCCATGAATCTCCGATAATAACCTGCTAGACCTAAGAAGCTCCTTATTTCACTTGCATTCATCGGTTGCTTCTAATTGAGGACACCTTCTACTTTAGCAGGATCAACCATAATCCCATCCTTGGAAATAACTTGCCCCAAGAATGACACTTTATCTAGCCAAAACTCGCATTTGGAGAACTTTGCATATAACTGGTGTCTTCTTAAAGTCTCCAGTACAATCCTTAAATGCTCCTCATGTTCCTCATGATTCTTAG
Source organism: Artocarpus heterophyllus (assembly GCA_025403435.1). NCBI lineage: Eukaryota > Viridiplantae > Streptophyta > Magnoliopsida > Rosales > Moraceae > Artocarpus > Artocarpus heterophyllus. The sequence goes on along the minus strand of CM046327.1, from coordinate 4,565,037 downwards.
AATAGACAAGAATATCATCGATAAATACAACAACAAATTTATCGAGGAAATCCTTGAATACCCTGTTCATCAAATCCATAAAGGCAGCAGGTGCATTCGTCAGACTGAAAGGCATAACTACAAATTCATGGTGACCATACCTCGACCTGAAAGCAGTCTTGGGGATATCTCCTTCTTTAATCTTCAACTGGTGATATCCTGATCGTAGATCAATCTTTGAGAACACCGATGCACCCTTGAGCTGATCAAACAAATCATCAATTCGAGGCAACGGGTACTTGTTCTTGATCATTACCTTGTTTAGCTCTCTGTAGTCGATGCAGAGTCTCATAGTGCCATCCTTCTTCTTCACAAATAAGACTGGAGCACCCCATGGTGAGTGACTTGGCCTGATAAATCCTTTGTCAAGTAGCTCCTTTAATTGCGTGTGAAGCTCCTTTAATTCTGCCGGGGCCATTCTATAAGGTGCTTTTGAGATTGGATCGGTGCCTGGAGCGAGCTCAATCTTGAATTCAACTTCTCTTTCTGGTGGTAGGCTAGTCAGATCATCAGGAAACACATCTTTATATTCATGAACAACATGCACATCTTCAATTCTTGTCTTTTCTTCTTGGCTTTTGTCTACAACGTTCGCCAGATAACCCATGCAGCCACTTGCTAAAAACTTCCTTGCTTTCATTGCCGAAAAAAACATATTGGGTTTCTTCTTGGACTCGCCAACATAAATGAACTTCTGATCACCTTCTGGATGAAAGATCACCTTTTGTTTAAGGCATTCGATAGATGCATTGTACTTGCTTAGGAAATCCATCCCAAGAATCATGTCGTAGTCATGCATGTCGATCACAATGAGGTCGATGAAAAGTTTCCTATTAGATATCCATAGGGGTGCTACACGTAAACAGTGCGTGGATAATATCACTTCCCCGGAGGGTAGTGTCGTAGTGAATCCCTGTCTCATAGGCTCTAATCGAACCTCTAACTTCTTAGTATATGACATAGATACAAAAGAATGCGTGGCATCCGTATCAAAAAGAACATAAGCATCATTAAATAAGCTTGTTATCTGACCTGTGACCACATTAGAAGCTTCTGCAGCCACTTGTTCTTTTGTCATGGCATAGATCCGGGCATTCATCGGTGGGGCTTCAATTCTCCCTTGACTAATAAGTGGCCCTTCAAGGGAGGCTTGTATCTGATGAAGCTGGGCTTGTGGAGGAGATCTCTGCGGGGCATTGGCATTCATCAACTTAGGGCAGTTCTTTACAAAGTGGTCTTCACGCCCACAGATGAAACATTGGTTTATTCCCAGGCGACATTCCCTTGGATGCTTCTTTCCACATTTGGCATACGGTTGAAATCGCCTGTCATTGTTGTTGCGCTGACCGTCATTGTGCCTCTTATTGTCTTGGCCCTGCTGTTGTTGAGGATTGCCCTTCCTCTTATTGTTCCTCCAGTTCTGATTGTTGTTGTTGCGGTTGTTGTTGTTGTTGGTGTTGTTCCTGTGGAGAGGGCGGTTCTGGTTGCTTGTATTGTTGGCTTGTTGGTTGGGCTGAGGCTGGTTCCTTCTTAACTTTGACAGATGAAACTCAGCATATTGAGCCCTCATAACAACCTGTTCTTGGGTCCTTGGCGGACTAGCTCCATCAACAATTGCAGCAATATCTGGCCTAAGGGCTCTGATCAGTCTTTTGACCCTTTCACTTTCATTCATAACCATGCCTGGACATAAACGGGCTAGCTGATCAAACTTTGTCACCACATCGGTGACTGACATATCCCCCTATCGTAAACTCTCAAACTCCTCATAATGCTTCCTTGTGACATTCATATGGAAGAACTTTGTGTTGAATTCATGTACGAAGTCAGCCCATGTCATTTCTTCAACATTTAGGCTCATTTCAATCCCATCCCACTAGATTCTGGCATCCATGGTGAGGCAGTATGAGGCACAGAGGACCTTCTCGTTGTCCGTGAAATCCATGAGTCTTAGGGTGGCTTCGATCATCTTCAACCATCCCTGAGCTACAAGTGGATCCTTAGAACCCTCGAAGTTCGCTGGCTTGACTCTCTTCCATCTGACTAAAAGAGGTTCCCGATAAGCTGCTCTTGGTTCAGCAGTAGGAGCTGGGACTTCGTTGACTTGAGGCTGCGGAGGAGGAGGAGGAGGCACATCATTGCCTCAACGTTCGTCATTTTGGCCGTTGGCCCTTAAAGCAGCAATTTCCCTTCTTTGGTCTTCTAACTGCCTTTGCAGTTCAGCAATCATCGTCATGAGTCTTTCATTGGTCTGGGTGCGAGTCTACATTCTTCTGTGGCTGTCCATCGTAATTTCTCCTAAAAGAATTATGTCTTAGAAATAATCTTCCAATTATGATACAGGTTTTCACTACTGAATTGTCAATCATTAAACATTCAAACCTTAATCTTATCATCATACTTGCATCGATACATCTAACTTAATAACATACTTACTTGGAGGACTTGGATTGACGTGTGGCGATATGAATTGTAATCAAAAAATCGCTCTGATACCAAAGCCTATGAACGCCCCTTAGCTCGGACGCCACAGATATCGTTATATTCATACATTCATACTTATTAAACCTTAAACATAAACGTAATTACATAGCTGATGTTTTCCAATATAAACGTAGTTAAGCATACATAACCAGGATCCATTCATACATCTATTTTTTTTATATATATATAACTTATCATTGTTTAAAATAACATTGTCTAACTTATTCCATATCATAATTTATTCAATTATACTTAAAATTAATCATGAACTTATTTAATAATATAGGTATAACAAGTTGTAAAATCAGGATTATCAAACATTGCATCAAATCTCCTTAATCAACACATCATATATAAGTCTCTTACTCCCACGTTCGGGAGGCCGAACTTGGGACTTCGCAGGCCGAACATGATCGGCAGGCCGGAGTTCCCTCAACCGGCAGGCCAACAGAGGCTTTGCAATTCAGACCAAAAACTTGACCACGTTTGGCAGGCCGAAAACATGATCGGCAGGCCGACCAAGGATGTTCGACAGGCCTACCGAGCCAAAATCAATGAGAAAAACTTAATTTTTAAAACAACCAACTTTTCATAAAATATTACAGAAGTTCATAATTCATTAAAAATGATAAAAATAACTTATAAAACCATAGTATAAGTATTCTTAAAACTTAACATAAAAAATGTTCAAAATATATAACTTGATTAAAACATAAAAACATTCTTCTTGGCGTGATTCCGGTTACAATTCATAGTGCATAGTGCTCACACGCCTCTCCATGTCCTCCACCTAATCCATGATTTTCTTACCCTTATCTGCAACATGACATAAAACATGATTAAGCTAATGCTTAGTAAGCACATATAATTCTCACCAAATTAAAACATTTTATAAACATCATCATCATTATTGTCATCATATCATAAAAGTGCCTTAAGCACAATTTCATAGAACATATCTTTCATTACGTTCATCATTTAAAAACTTATTCCATTTTATCTTAAGGGCCCAAGTGTTGCACCATAAACATCATCATAGGTGCGCCGTCATGAGAGGAGAAGGGTAGCTAATCCAAAACCAAACATGACATCATAACATTTCATTTCATAACATTGGGTGCAACACTTATTAGGTGATACATATATACATAATTTTCATATTTTGAAACATGCCATAATCATCATGCATAACTTAAAATCATGAAAGTCTTTCATAAAAATTCTTAAGGAAAAATATCCATAAAATCATCATGAATATCATTATGAACATGACATCAATTCTTGTAAAAATGTGTCATGTTGCAGGTGAGAATGTACTTACCTTAAAGCTAGCTTACTTAACCTTAAATGATTTGGTGACGACGTTGCGGTCTCGAAGTGCTCGTTCCTATGTGTGTTCATGCCATTTTTCCATTTAAAACACAATAAAATCAATACTTAACATCATAGCGTAAATCATCCATTCATATAACATTCACATATACATACATTCATCTCATCTTACAAACATAATTCATAACCATAAACATTGTCATCACATAAACATGTTATTATGATTTTTCTTAAATTATAAAAATTACCTTAAGCATATAAAAACAAACCATATATTTTAAACATATTTCTCTTTTAATAAAACATTTTCGAACAAATACATATATTTTAATTTAAAACTCCATATAATCATCATATTATCATGCATAAAATTATTTTATTATCATAAAATCATTTAAACATAAATAACAATTCATAAACAAAATTCAGAAATAACATTGTTAAAATAGTTTTCTTAAAAATAACATAAAATACCTTTATTATATATCATACATGCACATTCTTGACAACTTTTATGAAAAACATCATATTTACCCCTTAAATATCAATACATTTTTCATACATCAAGATTAAAAAGTAATATTTACTGTGAGGGGTAGAAGATTGAAAATTCTTATTTTATCATAAAAACGTTGAAACAACTTGAAACTTAGGAAAACATTTCATAACACATACATGCATATCATATTAAAAATTCAATACAAATACAATACTTAAAGAAGAATATTGTAGACGGATTGAGGAGGAGAAGAATTTCTTTTCAAAAATATAAAGAAACGAGTTCTTACCTTAAAAGATTTTCTTCTCAAAACCCTTGAATTCAACCAACGAAAATTCAAAATTTTTTAATATTCTCAGAAAATTTTCATAAGAGAGAGAGAGAAGGAACTCGTGGAGAAGAGAAGAGGAAGATAGAGAAAATCAAAAAATGTCTTAGGACAGAGAGAGAGAGAGTAAAAATATTTTGCGGAGAAGAAAGTTAAAAAAAAAAATTTAACGTGATGAGAATAATGAAGATTCATTATTCTTCATTAAGTCAGAATTTTCTGACTGTTTAGAGGGCAAATGGCGTGGAAGAAGGTGAGAAAAGAGGGAAAGTCAAACAATCACTCATAACTTTCCATGTTTTGCCCTTCTTAAAATAGGAAACCATTTTAAATCAGACAAATCAATGCGAAGTCAAACTCTTTAATTTCCTTAACTGATAAAACATTCCATTATTATGCCAATTAATCACGTTAAATCATCCATTTAACGTAATTAACTCAGCCATAATTTTGGAGAGATTTCTGCTGACTGCTCTTCGGCCGTGTTTGGCCTGCCGATTTTCCCCTTTGGCCTACCGGTTCCACCAAGTTCAGCCTGCCGATGGGTTTCTTCGGCCTGCCGATCTCGGGCAGTCATTTCGGCCTACCGATCTTAACAGTTTGGCCTGCCGAACTGTCCATAAATGCCATACATTTAAACATTTATACATCACTGCATCATAATTAAACATACATTAAAATAATCATGAACACTTGAGCACAACGATTCCATGCAGTCGTCACCTGTCATAAAACTTGATATAAAAGTTAGTAACATTAACATCATATATCATTACGTATATCATAAGTTATTAATAAAATATCATTAACGTCGTTACTAACTTAACGTAATTCATTACATAAAAATAGGCGGGTGTTACACTTACTATTGTTGCTTTCCCTCATCCCATGACCTTTGTATATGGACAGTCTACAGAATAGACCTTACTCTGATACCACCAATGTAACACCTACCTAACATAATCCTAAAAGACCCATCTAATTACATAAAATAGTGTTGTATCTTACCTTTTTACTTATGTTAATCATAATATGTCATTTAAGAGGAGTTTAAAAAAAGGGGCAAATTTGAACTTTTAAAAAGTTCTAACTAATGAAGATATCAAAACATATGTAATGCACCCCGAATGGCTAGTCAAATATATACAATATAATGCTTCTCTTAAAATAGGTTCAACCGTGTACCATATATAATCCTTTTGGCTTGTCAAAATATATATACAATAAAACCACGAATTAATAGGTCAGCTAGTCCATATACATTAGCCTCGAGCATCAGGAGTGCGCCAGCCAACCATCTAGTCCTCAGCTAGTGCTAGGACGTGCTCTTATCTACATCACCATAAAAATGAATGAGTTAATGCCCAATAAATAGAATTATTAAAGCATGAGTAGCATTTAAATAAAAGAGCTCAATTAATATATGTTTATTCTTTAACTTTTCAATTTATCATCCTTTCATTTCATTCATTCTTTACTGTATCTTTCATACTCTTAACATAGTGTACACACTATTTAGGGTTTCCTGGAAGGGAAGTATTACACTCTAGATGCTTAAATAATTGGCATCTTAGATGCTTAAGATCTCACATGACATCCAAAATGCCTAATCATTGTATCCCTAACGCTTAAGTTTCACTATTGGAAAAACAATACACTATAGAAATTTAAAATTTTCAATCAGAGTATTTTTCAAAATATGAGTTTGACATGCTATATGCATAAATTAACTAGATCTTACTAACCTTGTATGCTGAGAGCTCCTGCAATCCGCAAAGAGAAGAACGTTCAGAAGAGCCACAATCAACTGGTCTTCATTGCTATTCTCTATCTACAATCAGAGTGTGTGTAGGCATACCTCGTATAGCTCTTTCATGGCTACTCTCCTTCTAGCCAATTAAGAAAACCCAGAACTAAGGTTCGTGATTTATGAACAATAGTTCTCCAAGAAGTTTCAAAGGCTCATAGACTAAAGTGCTCACTCTTGATTTCTCAACTATTCTGAATAACTTAGAAAACTCACTCCCTATTTATAGAAGTCGTCCCATGGTTGGTTAGTATCAAATAAGGCCTAAAAAATTCAAATCTAGATCAATATTTGATAAAATCATGTAAAAACGCATGATCAGATTATCGATCGATCGGCAAACTGGAATGGCAGATTAGCCTGCCAGACTTACTGCATCTGTAGGCCGAACCTGAAGATCAGCCAACCAAACTTATGATAAATGATCCCTGCAAATCTTTTGGTTCCCCCCCCAAGATTCTTAGGATAGAGTCTCAATTTTAGTCAAATAACCTAATAGAGAAGTTATTTGATTAAAACAGTCATATCTAGATAATCTCTAGGAAAATAAAAATATTCCTAATAATTCAACAAGTTTATCTTGAATTAATTTGCACAAAATTAATTCAATCGACAAACAGACATGAATTATTTGATCCTATTGAATTTCAACCAATCCGATAATTTAACATAAGTCACCAATTTATTGAACAAGCACGCCGTATCGTTACAGGATTTATTATGAGCTAGCAAAGGGGACTTGATGGACCTATATAGTTCAAGCTCTTGATAATTAAAAAACCCAATATCCCAAATATATGTTTCATTACTATAAACTCTAATGTTACTCCACTAAAGCTTAGAGCTACAATCTCAAACTATATAAAATTACAAAGCCCGAATAGTTAAGTATCCATGACATATCTTAATGTATTGTATCCCTATAGGATATCAATAATCGGCTTAAGGATAAATTCTGTCCTACCTTCACGATTATTTTTCTCTTAAATTCTATTATCTCACTATTGGAAAACTTATCATCCAAAGACAGTATACCATTAGGTTATAACTATGTATCCAAATAGTTGAGTGCTCTAGTCTTCCAATTATAAGATAGCATATATACGAGGATATCATCGACTCCTAAAGAGAAACTATGGATTCTGTATCTATAAATAACAGGTCTACGTTGTCAAGAGTCATGTCTCTAATGTACTAGTATGCATACCATTATTAAATATGGATGTCATCCTTTGGTGCATCAAAAGACATAAGTCAAGAAAATAGACCCACTATTCATCTTAGGATTAAAATACAACACATATGATTATATAAAGTGAATTGATTTCTCGAGATAGAATTATTAATCCAAATCAATTACACTATATTTCTTGATCTAATAAATCATCACCTATGATAATGTACCAATGTATCTATCGTGGAGTCCATCCCCAATAGCCATGATAAACCAGTCCATCTCCAATAGCCATGATAAACCATCTCTCGTTAGGGATATAGACAACATAACAGTCTTTGCATGAATAAAGTGCCTAATTTATTTCCTCGATTGTGGATCTTATGATTTAGACCATCGCCTTTAGAATCATGTCATCCGTATAATCTATCCATCATATGCCTGATTCTAAAGGTTTAGACCGACAGTCTCAGACTTTTGTTTACTTATCTACATCCAACAAATATGAATGTAAAGAGAACAACAATTTGGTATATAAATAATAAATAAATTTTTTATTGACAAAAATGTCTCCAAAAACATATTACATTTTTACTCCTTAGGGCATACATGTCTAACAATATCCCACTTGCACTAAGTGAGTAAATATGACAAATCCCACATACCTATAGCTTCCACATGCCTCTCAAAAACTCTCACAGTTAATGTCTTCGTGAATGGATCAGCTAAATTGTCTTCAGATCCAATTTTGCATATAGCAACATGCCCGCCCTCAACAAAGTCCTTTATCACATGATACTTCCTATCAATATGCTTACTCTTCTTATGAAATCTTGGTTCCTTAGAATTAGCTATCGCTGTAGTGTTATCATAATACAGCGATACCGCCTTATCTATGCCAAGAACTGCCTCAAGATTCCCAAGGAACTTGCAGAGTCACACTGCTTCTTTTGAAGTATCACTAGCTACCATATACTCACCCTCCATCATTGAATCCAATGTGCAATCTTGCTTCACACTTCTCCAAGCAATGACACCGTCGCCCAGAGAAAACACAAAACCTGAAGTTGATCTCCTTGAATCTAAATAGGATTGAAAATTCAAATCACTATATCCTGAAGGTGTTAAATCCTCACCTGAATATGCAAGCATATACTCTCGAGTCCTTCTCAGGTACTTGAAAATATGCTTGACCGCAACCCAATGGTTTGGTCCTGGATCTGATTGAAATCAACTTACTATCCCAACCACATAACTAAAATCCGATCGTATACAAAGCATGGCATGCATGAGACTACCCACTCTCGAAGCATAGGGCACCTTCTTCATGTATTCTCTTTCCTCATTAGACCTTAGTGAGTGTTTCTTAGTAGGAGTAATTCCAGACCTAGATGGTTGCCCACCCTTCTTGAAATATTGCATTGCATATCTTTTGAGAATTTTATCTATTTAACCCGCTTGGGATATAGCTATCATTCTATTCTTCCTATCCAAAAACATCAAGATACCGTGAATGTAATTAGCTTCACCTAATTCTTTCATGTTAAATGCTTGGTCAACCATAATTTGACCGATGACAATGCCCTAATGTCATTGTCAATTAGCAAAATGTCATCTACATAGAGCAGTAAAAAAACTACCTTCCTATCCTTAATGTGTTTATAAACACGTGGTTTGTCCACATTTTGTGTGAACCTATAAGTCTTGATCACTGGATCAAACCTTATGTTCCAAGAACGGGAAGCCTACTTAAGTCCATTACCTCTTTGACCCTTAGCCTTGAACCTGTCTAGCTGTACCATATATATGGACTCATCAAGATAACCATTCAAAAATGCCATATCCACTTGCCACATCTCATAATCGAGAGCGGAAGCTATGAACAAGAGATTACGAATGGACTTTTAGGCATGACTACAGGCAAAAAGGTTTCCTCATAGTCGATTCATTCCTTTTGCATGTATCCCTTAGCTACTAGTCTAGCCTTATAGGTTTCGACTTTTCCATTGCTCCTCTCTTTCCCTTATAGATCTACTTACATCATATGGGTTTTACCTCTTCGGGAAGATCTACAAGTTCCTAGACCTAATTAGTCTCAATAGACTTCATCTTAGTGTTCATGGCTTTTGTCCACAGTTTCAAATTAACACCCCCTAGAGCCTTTTCATAAGTGTAAGGATCCCTATCATGTTCAATCGATTCAGCCCAAAAGGCTACACCATTAAATGTATACCTCTCGAGTTGATACCCGATCCTCCCACTATGCCAAAGCCCCTTAGGTTGTTGTTTGGTTGGTTTTTCTACAATGGTTGGAACTGTTTCATTCAGAACCTCCAGAGTGATCAAATCACTTGCCAACTCCTCAAGCACCACCTTGTTTCAATGCTTAAAGTCGTCTGCATTAGTTGAAACCACGACTTTATTTTCCTTTGGGTTATGGAAATAACCCCCTTTAGTCCCTTTAGGATATCCAACAAACACACAAACTTTTAAACGTGCTTTCAACTTATTCACTTCCTTAAATAGGACATGAGCTGGATGTCTCCATATACGAATATGGTTTAAGGATGTCTTTTTCCCCATCCATAACTCACAAGAGCTTTAGGAACCGATTTTTAAAGCATATTGTTCAAAAGATAACATGCGATTTATAGTATATATCCCTAAAAGGATAAAAGCAATGATGAATAACTCATCATAGAGCTGACCATGTCCAACAAAGTTCTATTTCTTTTCTTAGTTATGTCATTCTGCCATGGAGTGCATGTGTAGTCAAACAAGATAAAATCCTATTCTCCAATAAGTGTTCCAAGAACTCATTAGAAAGGTATTCACCACCTCAATCAGATTGAAGTACCTTTATGGGTCTACCTAATTGCTTTTCCACTTCAGCCTGAAACTCCCTGAACTTGTCATAAGTTTTGCGTTGTGGTGCATTAGGTACACATACACATACCTTAAGTAATCATCAATAAAAGTGCTAAAATACTCATACCCTCCTCATGCCTGAATGTTCATAGGTCCACAAACATCGCTATGCACAAGTTCTAGAACCCCTTCGGCCCTATTGCCCTTAGACCTAAATGGTCTTTTGGTTATTTTACCCTCCAAACAAGATTCACATTGTAGTATAGATTCCACCTTTAAGTGACTTAAAGGTCTATCTCTTACCAACATTTGAATCCTATTCAGGTTAATATGACCTAGTCGTAAATGTCAAATATAGGTCTTGTTAGAGTGAGAAGTTTTAAGTCTTTTAAAGTTATTATCATTAACCTCAGTGTTAAGCAGTAAGTCCATCTTATGTTTGATAAAATATAGATTGTTTTGCATCCATTCATCACAGATAAAAGATTTATTTTTACGAATCACCACTTTATTATTAAAAGAAACTACACAAGAGTATTTAAATAAATTAAATTCCTTTTCAGTTTAGGAACATAAAAACAATCTTACAAAACTAAATTCCTATAATTATCAAAATAAAGATGGATGTCTCCCACTGCTTCAGCCAACACCAAAGATCCATCGTCCATCTGAAGCATAAAGTCTTCATGCAACAGACTTCTCATTTCTTTGAACCCTTACAGAGAAACACAAACATGATTAGTTGCTTTGGAATCTATTACCTAAGTGTCACTAGATTCCTTAAGTAAACAAGTTTCAATAACCAAAAGATCACACCTATATACTCAAGAAAGGAAGTCCTTGTAATTCTTCTTGATGTGCCCGACCTTCCCACAAAAAAAGCATTTGAGCTTCTTCATTCTTTTTTTTCTTCTTCTTGTTCTTGCCATTTGTAGGAATAGAAGGCTTCCCGTTCTTAGTCTATTGCTTCTTTCCATTCCTAAAGTTAGGATTAGAACCAAAGGCAGCCGCCAAGTTGGCCTCACCACCCGTAGGAATTTCCCTAATCAGATTTTTAAACTTCTGTAACTGCTTCATCAGCTCAGTCAGGGTCATATCCCATCTATTACTTAAATTAAATGAAGCTCTAAATAGGATAAACACCTTAGATAGAGTCTCAAAGACTAGTCAACTATGTTTCAGCATCTATGTCAACTCCATTGGTTTAAGCCTCAGTGAGGTAACCCATGACCAATATCATATGCTCCTTCATAGTAGTCCCTAGTCTTTGTTTATAGTTTAGAAGTTTCAAAAGTGCCCCTTGCTGTTTTGTCAAGGCTTGGTCTCCAAACATGTCTTTAAGATTATACAACATCAAATTTGTAGTCTCATAATCTTCATGTTGGGCTTACAGCACGTTATTCATGTTGGCCATAATATAACAGCGGACCTAATCGTTAACATCTTTCTAGCGATAATATGCTTGGATTTACTCATTATTCGAATCTTCTATAGGTTTGGGAGGACATGGAGTGTCATCGTAAATTTTAGTTTCTCAAAAGATAGGATGATATTTAGATTCGGTTTCCAATCATTAAAATCTCCACTAGTTAATTGGTTTTTGTCTAGTATCGATGGTAAAGCATTTTTAGACATTTTTAATCTACAATAAAGAGTCGTATAGTAAACATAAGCAAACATACCATAATAATTTAGTAAGATAACACAATCAAGTAAACACACAAGTGTGTTTATGTGTCAAAACCTTGAAAATATTAGAACCTTCAATGATAATTCCTAACTCAAAATTCAACAAGCCGCCTAAGGGAGACTTGCCAAATTCAATTAAGAACATGGATCCCCTTCTGATTAATATATGCCATCTAGGGCCTGTATGATCTAGTAGAATATATTAATAATTGTTTCTTTAGCCATCAATTTATTAATAGAGCTCCTAGGGTAGGTTAATAATAAAATCAATATGAGTGTATAACCATCGTTTCAATATTTTATCCATGATTTATAATCACCACCTAGGGGTGTGCAATGATAAATCAGGCTAACATACCTTATCCTCTTAGATATCCAACCCGATACATGATGAAGTCCCTTCCTAGGGGTCAGAACCATCATGTGCTACCTTGGACTAATGATGGAGGCCGTAGGTCCTCTCTTCGAAAACCTTCTCCCACTCAATCTTTTGAAATCAAGGTTTTATTTTAAAAGGACATGCATAAACAATTTTTAATAAGCGGCACTCCTTATTCTATATGACATGTTTTCAACATACATGACAAATCATATTATAATGCAGACAAGAAAAGCAATCATGCAAAGCCACAAGCAAAATAATAAATCGTCGTAATATTATGGTTCCACCCTAGAGAAAAGAAATTAAAGATTATAAAAGATCAGTTGAAACATATTATCGATTCTTTATCCTTGAATCTTTAAATTGTATCCTTCTTTATGTATTATCCATCTTCATGTCTTTAATCCCACATGGATCAAATACTTCAGATTTCTGGTCATATCAAAATTTCATGTTTCTCAGAATTATCTCAAAATAAAATCAAAAGTACACCGAAAAACACACCTTTTTTGAAAATCCATAATTCTCGACCGGCATGTAGATCTGTGTGAATCAGCCTACCGGTTTTGACCCATCGGCCTGTTAATCTTCACAGTTTGGCCTACCGGTCATGACAAATTGGCCTACGAACTTGAAAGTTTGGCTACTGCTAGAGCTGTCAAAATGTTGCCCAGCAGACAACCTATCGAACCTAGAGGTTTGGCTTGTCAGATTGCGACCATCGGCCTACTGAACCTGAGTGTTTAGCTTGCCAACCGAGCAAAAATCACGTTTTCCAAAAAATATAGTTTTTACGTAGTTTTTCAATCTTCTATCAACAATTCAAAAACATAAAAATTTAAAGATTTAGGAAATACCTATGGAATACTATCATCCATCTTCTAGATCTGTCTTCTAGATTTGTCTTTTTCGAATGATTATTTAATTAAAAAATTCTTACAAATTTAAAATTAAATAATAATTCCTAGACGGTAATGATAGACCGCTATCTAATTACATGAAAAACCTAGATACACATTTTAACCTTTAAGGAATCAATACTGGCACAAATTACTTTATAAATAATTAAATAATAATTTAATCAAGCATAATTAATTAATAAGCATTTGCCATATAATCTCATGACAACATAAAAATATAGAAACCCTAGAGTACCAACTCTCTAAAAAATTAAATTCAAGTATAGAAGAGATCAAGATCACATAATTTATTCATAAAGGATGATCACAAACTCATAAATTTATGTAAAAACTGATGGCTCTAATACCAATTGTTGAAAAAATAGTACGCAGCTAAAATTTAAAACTTTCAATTAGAGTATTTTCTAACACGAGTTTGACATGCTATATGCATAAATTAACTAGATCTTACTAGCCTTGTATGTCAAAGAGCTCCTGCAATCTGTAAAGAGAAAACATTCCAAAAGAGCCTCAACCAACTAGTCTCCTTTGCTATTTTCTATCCATGATCAAATTGTGTATGGGCACACCTCATACAGCTCTTCTTGGTAACTCTCCTTCCAACCAATTAAGATAATCCAGAACTAAGGTTCGTGATTTATGAATAATAGTTCTCCATGGAGTTTCAAAGACACGCAAACTAGAGTGCTCACTTTTAATTTTTCAACTGATCTAAATAACTTAGAAAACTCACTTCCTATTTATAGAGGTCGTTCCATGGCTGGTTATTATCAGATAAGGCCTCAAAAATTCAAATCTAGATCAATATCTAATAAAATCGTGTAAAAACGCATGGTCAAATTATCGTTCGATCGGCAGGCCAAACTGGTAGATTGGCATGTCAGACTTACTACATCGGTAAGTTGAACCTGAACATAGGCCTGCTGAACTTATGATAAATAATCCCTGCAAATCTTTTATCCCCCCCCCTGAGATTCTTTAGATAGAGCCTCAGTTTTAAGTCAAATAACTTAATAGATAAGTTATTTGATTAAAACAGTCATCTATGGATAATATCTAGGAAAATAAATATTCCTAATAATTCAAAAAAGTTTATCTTGAATTAATTTACACAAAATTAATTCAACCGATAAACAGACATGAATTATCTGATCCTATCACATTTTAGCCAATCTGATAATTTAATATAAGTCACTAATTGATTGGAAAAGCACGTCGTACTGTTACAAGATTTATTATGAGCTAGCAAAGAGGACCTGATGGACCTATATAGTTCAAGCTCTTGATAATTATAAAACCCAATATCTCATATATATGTTTCATTATTATCAACCTGCTCCACTAAAAGCTTAGAGCTGCACTCTCGAACTATATAAAATTACGAAGCCCAAATAGCTAAGTATCCATGGCATATCATAATGTATCGTATCCCTATAGGATATCCACAATGGCCTTAAGGATAAATTCTATTTTACCTTCCTGATTATTTTTCTCTTACGTTTCATTATCTCAACATCGAAAAACTTACCATCCAAAGACAGTATACCATTCGGTTACACCTATATATCTAAATGGTTGAGCATTACAGTCTTCCAATTATAGGATAACGCATATAAAAGATATCATTGACTCCTAAAAAGGAGTTATGGGTTCCGTATCTATGAATAACAGGTCTTCGCTATCAAGAGTCATGTCTCCAACATACCAGTATGCATACCATCATTAAATATGGATGTCACCCTTTGGTACATCAAAAGATATAAGTCAAGACAATGGGTCCACTATTCATTTCAGAATTAAGATACAACACATTTGATTGTCTAAAATGAATTGATTTACCAAGACAGAATTATGTATCTAAATTAATTATAATTTATGTCCCAATCCAATACATTATCACTTATGACAATGCACCAATGTTTCTATTCATGGAGTCTACCTTCGATGGCCAAGACAAGCCATCTCCCTTAGGGATATAGACAACATAATAATCTTTGCATGAATTAAGTGCTCAACTTTTTTACCTCGATTATGGATCTTATGATTTAGATCATCACCTTTAGAATCATGTCTTCCGCATAATCTGTCCATTATACGCCTGATTCTAAAAGTTTAGACCGATAGTCTTAGACTTTTGTTTGCTTGTTATACATCTAACAAATGTGAACCTAAAAAGGACAACAATTTGGTATATGAATAATAAATAAATTCTTTATTGATAAAAAAATCTCCAAAAAAATATTACATTTTTACTCCTTAGGGCATACATGTTTAACATACACATCATTACGTCCTAGATGCTTACATTCCTGTCACAGCACACCAATATTAATTTTACATTTTTCAAAACTCTCTATATGCTAGCATATATTTGCAATCACAACATATAGTGCAATGCATATAACTTTCACATATCAATTCACAACAATAAATGCACAATAATTATGGTGATACATGTGAAATTCTAGTTACTTTACTCAATGAGACTATCAATAAAACTCTCTCTAAAAGATTAAAAATTTCTACTAACATTACTACCAATCTAACAATAACTAGTAATCAAACATTAAGGAGCTTAGTTTCTTATTTTAATAATTATTTTAGGTAATGTTAATGAAAATAGGTGTTTTCAAATCTCAAATGCTTCAAACGGCATCAAAAAGGACTCTGAATGCCTGAAAACACTTGACTACGCCAAATGACCTAGTCTAGCAAAGGGCTAGCTGAGGTAGCCTTGCCTATGCAGGCTCTGTACATAGCCTCGAGGAAACCATTTCAACCTCTGTTGGGTTCATTTTGGTCTGAAATGATTCAAACTTTATTCTAAAAATTTTGCCATAGTTTCCCCTATATTTTAAGACTCCCCAAAGCTTAATTATATCTTGAAACACCTGTTTCCAATCTTTGAATAAATTTTGAATTCATAAAATATCAAAACCATCACAAACCACAACATTAATACATCTCAAGAACCAGGTACAATTTTTAGGATATAACTCCCAAACCAAATTGAATTTGTTAAAACTGTTTTAGGGGGGTTTAAATAAATATAAATGAACATATCCTCAAAATTTTAGCTCCAAAGGAGCCTTATAGCCTAGGAAACAAAGACAAAACCTGTAGCACTTCAAAAATTTACCTGATTCTAGACAGCCGCCAAAAACAAACTTGAAACCACCACTTCTCAATTGAATTTTCCTAAACCCATTTGTGGGGATTTTCTTTACATATTAGAGGTCATTAGGTTCAAATATGTCATCAAAACTAAAAGGAAAATCCCCTGAACTAACACTAAACATCCTATAAACTGAAACAGCCCCTTACCTTGACCCAGTTAGGTTTTTCTTGTGATTTGGCACCCAAAACTTGACAAACCACCAAAAAAATTTCTTTTTCTCTCAAAACATAGAAGTGAAAATGAAGTTTCAGACTTAGAGAGTTGGACTTAGAGTTTTAGGTCTAAAAATGGCACCTAGTTTTTTATATGCTTTTTAAACAACCAAGAACACACCTTAAATTACTTCACCATGAGGTGGTTTCACCTTGGTTAGCCTAGTGTCCTTAATTTAGCCTACTCACATCCTTAATGAGGTATTAAACATTCATACAAAAGCTCAAGTACAAATTAGGTCATGGCTAAACATTTCGCCTACCAAATTTGGTGCATATACTCACATTTAAATTTCGGTGCACTACAAACTTCATCTTTGAGTACTTAACTCTTTGTTATCAAAACTTCATCTCTTCCTCTAGAAATCTTCTATAAATTACCAAACATGACATAATAAATTCTCAAGCCACTTACAACCTGACAAATACCCTGATTATGATTCAAAAATCCAAACCAAAAATTTTGTCATTTAGATTCTAGAGTATTCTAACCAAGAAACATGCATGAAACTCACACCCTTCACTTATTATTGTTTTCATAGCTACATATCATCATCATCATAAGAGATCTTACATCATTAATGGATCCTTTTTGTTAACAAAACTTATACTAAAACTCTCTGTTTACATCAAAAATGACCATTTTCCCTCAATTTTATACCTTATGGGTACAATTGAGCTCCTTTATCCCTTAAATCCATTGAAATCCCTAAACATCCTTATTACAACTTCCTTTCCATCATAACACTTACCGGATCCGCCTTCGAAGAAACTTGTCATGTTACAATACATTATACATAATATAGTATTTAATGCACATTATCAATGTGATGATGCATTTTAAATGAATAATCCACATATAAATCATATGCATATCATTATAAATTCATGCAATGCATTGGTCAATGAGTATGTGAGAATTCTGGGCATCACAAATGATCTTTTGAAAAATGATTTTTTAAAAAATGCTTAAATAGCAGTTTTAAACTTGTATTTAAGTTGCAATTTCTTCACTCTTTTAAAGTTTTACAAAAACAGCATTTTTGAACAAGTTTTTAAAGTAGCCATAGTTAGTACAAGCGACCTATTGGGTATTGTAGCTTGGCTCACTGGTAGGTACAAGCCGTCTTGCCGATTGTGTTTTCTAGCCTAACGGTTAAACATCAAAGAGAACATGTTTTCTCATGCTCTCTGGCAACATGCCAATTAGGCAAACTAGCCTGTTGGTCGCCCTTTGTGGCCTGCTAGCCAGATGTCCGTTGGAGCTATTTTTGGCCAAATTTTAAAGTTTAATCTGCCACTCTTATTTTCTAGCGTGCCGATCAGTCTATAACAGCTAGTTTTTTAACCGTTAGAACTCCATTTGCAAAGGCTATTTTGAGTCAAAATTGGTATTTTAAGAATACTTTGAGTATAATGAGGCTATAAATACCCCTTCATTCATTGTGTTCCAAAAAAAAAAAAAGCAAACAGAAGCATAAATTATAACTATTCCTACATTGTTTTCATGATAAGCATTCATTTTCTGAGCTTATATAATTTATATCCTATCTAGAGAATTGCTAACACCCTCTAAATTAAGTCTTTCTTTGTATTCATCATTTCTTTGGAGAGTTTATCCTATGATTGAGCCAACTTGTCGAAACACCATTTGAGTGATAGGTTTCTAAGCCTTGGAATTTAGGGTTATTCGGTTTGTCGATCTCTGTAGAAAATTGACAGTTGTGAGATAACATGGTTAACCTTGAAATTTTGGTTTGCCAATCTCTGTGTAAAATTGGTGGTTGTAAGAGATGGTGGTGAGCCTCAAGTAGAACAAGTGTCACCGTTGTTGTACAAGGAGTGATCGTACTATAAAGACAATCGTTATAGTGGAAGAGGTTGATTAAAGCTTTGCTAGGTGACAGTGGACATAGGTTTATTGCCAAACTACTATAAATAGCATTTGCATTTCTCTATCCTTCACTCTTACTTTATTGCATTTATATTTTGTTGAGATTTATCATAATTGCTATTTATGTGTCTTATTTTTTTGTGCGATTAATCTAGAAATGTCCAATTATTGTAAAAAGTTTTAAAAACCAATTCACCCCCCTTCTTGGGTAGTTATTCCTAGGTAAACAATTGGTATTAGAGCTATAAGCTCAAACTTATGTTTGAAAAAGATTTCATAATCTTGAGCAGGGCTACCTAATCTTATCAAATTATGGAAGGTCATTCTACAAATTGACTTCTTTTTTTCAACGAGGTTGACTACAATTATTGAAAAACTGGTATGACAATTTATTTGCAATCTATTGATTATGATCTATGGGATATTGTTAAAAATGGTCCATATAAACTAATGAAAGAATAGGACAATGTTTTAGCTCCAAAAAAACCCAAAGAATATACCAATGAGGGTAAACGAAAATTGTAGTTAAATGCCAAAGCTATCAACTTTTTGTATTGTGCAATAGATAAAAACGAATTTAATGGAGTTATATCTTACAAACGAATTTAATGGAGTTATATCTTACACATCTGAACAACAGATATGGTGCACTTGAGAAGTAGTTCATAAAGGAACGAATCAAATTATGGAGACTAAAATCAATTATCTTCTTCATGACTACAAAATGTTTAAAATGAAAGAACATGAGACTATTGCCAAAATGTATACTAGATTTACTGATATTGTTAATGGTCTTAATTCTCTTGGTAAGACTTTCAAACCAAGCGAGTTGATAGAAAGCTTGTTCGATCCTTACTACCATCATGGCACGTCAAGAGGACTACTCTAGAAGAAGCAAATGATCTATCAACTCTACCTTTATGCAAGTTAGTTTGTTCTCTTATGACTCACAAAATTACAAGGAAGCAAAATAAAGAAGAAGAAGAAGATAACAGAAAGAAGAATGGAATTGCCTTGAAGACACTCTTGAAGAAGAAGATGATAAAGATGACAAAGATGAAGGTCTCAATCAAAAGGATTTAGAAGAAACGGCCTTGCTAGCAAAAAGTACAAAAAAATTTATAGAAAATTCAATCGAGGCAAAGGCTTAAAAAGAAAAGAAGAACAAGAAGAAAATTCAAGAATAGATGAAGTTATTTGTTGTGATTATAAGAAACCTATGCACAAAAGACAGGTTTGTCACTTGGGATCTAAAGACCCAGATGATGAGGAACTAAGAGAAATTACCAACATGTTCTTTTTGGCCATAGACGATAATGACAATGAGGTAGGTTCTTCTAACTCTTCCGATGATAATAATGATGATATTAATGTTGAAGAATTATCTAAAACATTTGATAAATTGCATGATGATTATGAAAAACTTGCTCTTAAAAATTCCGCACTTAAAAAGAATATTTTGATTCTTTTAGATGAAATTGAAGTTTTGAAAAAATGAGAAAACTAAGAATGATATTTTAGAAATTAAGAATGCTTCTTTGAAAACAAAAAAAAAAAAAAAAGAGTTGATGATTTAACAAAAAGAGTTTTAAAATTCACCAAGAGCAATAAAAATTTTGATTTAATACTTGATGAACAAAGTTTTGTTTTTAACACAGGTGGTTTAGGATACAAACCACACACTAAATAAAAATATTTTAAAAATTATTTTGTTAAAGCATCAACTAGTTCGAATAACTCAAAATATATATGCACCTACTACAATCAAGATGTATATACCACCTATTATTGCTCCACCAAAAAAAATACATATTTTAGAGTTAAACAAAACTGGATTCCCAAGGCTTCTAGGATGACTAGCATAAATGGACCCAAAATTATGTAGGTACCAAAAGCCAAAATTTGAATTGTTTTTGTAGGTACCAAAGAAGAAGATGGTGAGTAGTTTCTAGATCAAGTTTTTAATTTGTAATATTTTTCTAGAACAAAAAAGATGAGCAAAGGGTTATTGTGTGAAACAAGGCTAGATTAGTGACCCAAGGTTTCAATCAAGAAGAAGGTATCAATTATATAGAAACCTATTCACCGGTTGCTTGTTTTGAATCCATAAGAATGTTGTTTGCTTTTGCTTGCCTTGAAGGGTTTACTCTTTCTTAAATGGATGTTAAAAGTGCATTCTTAAATAGATACATTTTAGTTCAAATTTATGATTTTTTTTCCTACTTATATTGTCTTGTGTGAAGAGTTTATTTAGTGTATGCATTGCGAAATTGAAATAAGTATGATGGGAGAATTCAACATTTTCTGCAGACTTCAAACCAACAATACATAAAGGATTTTTTCAAAAAATATGAAGATTTGAAATGCCCTCTAATATATTTTTGGTTATTCTTTCTCCTATGCATATGAATGTTTTTATATGATTTTTTTAAAATTATTAGCTTTTAATTGAATTCATTGATTTTGTTAAATTTCAACTGGTGTTTAATGATTTTTATTCCTATGAAAATTGCATGATATTGGTATGATTGTTTGACATAGTTATTGGGTGATTTTGTATGATTTCCTTTAATATTTTTGTAGTTTTAAAATTGTTATTATTTAAATTTTTAGAAAAAAATTTTGGAGAGGTTTAGTTTAGTGCAACCCACCTGCCGACCTAAAGAAGTTAGCCTACTGGTTGCTTGAAGTCGACTTGGCGATCTTGAAGACCAGCCTGCCAGTTTGTCGGGGTTTAAAAGCTCAGATAGACTTGAGGGCTTCATTTTGTAGCCCTCTCACTCTCTCTGCCTCCCTCTCTCCAAAACCTTTGAAAATCATCACTCAAAGCTCGAGTTGTCCAAAACTTGTGATTTTCACTCAATTTTTGTGATTCTCACTTATTTTTCACCATTTTCCTCTCCAAAATCACAAGTTTCACTAAGGATTTCCTCTCTCTCTCTCTATCTCTCTATCTGAACCCTATGATACAATAATTAGAGCTATCTTTGAGAATAAGGGGAGAACTGCCAGTGAATTCACTGCATCCACTCTTCCTCATAAAAATTGGCTTATTCATAAACTCATTTCTACCAATATTATCCCTTATGTCGACCACAAGGAAAAAATATCCTACCTTGGCCTCCACCTTATATATTGCCTTCTAATCAGTTCCGCTACTAATTTACCATATATCATTATCCATAGAATGATGGACCTATCTAGGGGAAACAAAAAGGCCAAGCTACCTTATGGGATGATATTAACCAAAGACATTAAGTATTTAGGCATTAGCCTCAGTGATGAGTCCAATATAGTAGAGTATAATCCCCACAAATCATTTGGAAGCCAAACTATTAGGAAAATGGGTTTTGAGCAAGTTCATGGTAGGTGGATACCCATTGGTGGTCGAGTGGGTCAAGAAGTTTGCGAAGAATAAGAGGAAGAAGAGTAAGAACTCAAGAAAATTGAAGCCATTCTTGTAAAAGAAGCAAAAGAAATCGAGAGAATTGAAGCTATTCTTGCCGAAGAAGAAGAGGAATTCACTCTTTGCCAAATGTATGAAGATCAACGTCAAATGGGCCGAGATCTTTGAACAATGTCTGAGGAACAGCGAAAAATGGATGAACAAATTTGCACTCCTCATGAATCACAAGATAGGTTTGCGCTCACCCAACGTCAATATTGTGAAACCCAACACGAAATTCTTGGTCTCCTTCATGGCATGAACATGGGAGGTGGTTTTTTCAGTCATCAATGATTTTATTTTGATCATGTCTTGTGTTTTATGCGATTAAGTATGTTTGGATATTACCTATTAAGTATACTTCTTTAGTTTATGATTAGTGAAATTTGACTAAATTGTTTTTTGTTATTTATCAATATGATTATGCATCTTAATTTATGATTTGAGAGCATTATTTAAGTTTTACTTATCAAGTTTTGATCGAACTATGACTTAGATAAGATTGACATTGTAATTATATGAAATTTATGGTTTTGATCTTTGGATTGTGATTTAAAAAAAGTGGTTTAAGGAGGAGCTTTGTGATAGGGGATAAAGTTTGCTTGCTTAATTGCTTAAGGAGATCGGTTGGTAGGTATTGGAAATTATTATATTGATGAGAATTGATAAGTAATTATTTTGTTATTTTGAGTGGTGGTATATTTTTGTTTAAACTAGAGGGAGATCTTAAATTTTTTTAAACCTGCATATATTTAGGGAGAGCTTATGTATATGTAATTTCCTATATGACAAAGTGGGAGTATATAACCAAAGAGAAGAATTCATTTTGCTTGAATTTGAGAATTAGCTTATGATTTGAAAAGTATATTTGATCTTTTTGTTGATGACAAATGGAGAGATATGTTTGATTACAAATATGATTGAGTATGTGATTGGTTGTTATTGGTTATATTGCAAATTGGGGAGAATATTGCAAGGGAAGCTATGTGAAAAGGGGGATTTTAACTCCTCAAAGTTTTGAAACCATGCATTTATTAAGAGGGAGTATTTGGTAAGAAATCTCATGCCATTTTTCATTTCAATTCCATGCAATCAAAAATTGTTTGTCATCATCAAAAAAGGAGAGATTGTTGGCTCCAAGGTTTCATAAAGTTATTTTAATTTGGTTTTAATGATAACAAAATAAGTTTTATAATTCTACAAAATGGCTAATAAATTTCTTGAGTACTAGAAAGCTTAAATTTGTAGCAAATTATATGGAGCAATTCCAAATCTCAAGAATGATCAAGTCTTGGAAGCAATGGAGATTATGAAGAACAAGAACAAGAAGACTAAAGCCTATTAGTCTTATTTTTAAGTCCTTCATGTCAGTTTGAAATGCTTTTTAGCTCGTAAGGATTATGCAAGCTCAAATCACACACTTGCTTAATAAAGATTCAAAAATTTGCATAAGTTTTAATTGCATAAACATTTTTAATCTAATCTTTAAAAATGATAAAGTGTTATTAATCTTTTGAAAAAAGTTTTTTTAGAGTATCCAAATAGCAGTTTTAAACTTGTATTTAAGTTACAATTACTTCATTCTTTAAAAGTTTTACAAAAACTACATTTTTGAATAAGTTTTTGAAGTGGCCATATCCAGTATAGGTGGCCTATTGGTTACTATAGCCTGGCCTGTTGATAGTGCTTTTCGGCCTGCCAAAAGTCCTATTCCAGCCTGCTAGTTAAATGTCATAGAGAGCATGTTTTCTCATGCTCTCCAGTGGCCTGCCAATTCTGCCCATCGGCCTGCCGGGTGCCCTTGATGGTCTGCCGGTTAGATGATTGTTGGAGCTTTTTTGGCCAGATTTTAAAGTTTGGCTTGCTGGTCTTATTTTCTAGTCTATCGGTTAGTCTATGAAACTAGTTGTTTTTACCATTAAAACTCCACTTACAATGGCTTTTTTGAGCCAAAATTGATATTTTAAGAGTTCTTTGCGTACAAGGAGGACATAAATACCCTTTCATTCATTGTGTTCACCAAAAAAAAAAAAAAAGCAAAGAGAAGCATTAATTACAAATATTCCTACATTGTTTTCTTCATAAGCATTCATCTTCTACACACTCTTTAAGCTTATATAATTTATATCCTGACTAGAGAGTTACTCACACCCTCCAAATTAAGTATTTTCTTGTATTTATCATTTCTTTCAATTGTTTATCCTGTGAACAAGTCAAATTGTCAAAACACCATTTGAGTGATAGGTTTTCAAGTCTTAAATTTTGGGGTTATGTGGTTTGTCAACCTTCGTAGAAAATTGACGGTTGTGAAAGGACATGGTTAGCCTTGAGATTTTGGTTTGCCAATCTCCGTGTAAAATTGGTGGTTGTAAAAGGTGGTGATGAGCTTCAGGTAGAACAAGTCATTGTTGTTGTATAAGAAGTGATCATGCCGAAAAGATGATCGTTGTAGAGGAAAAGGTCGAGTCAAGCTTTGCTCATTGCATGTAGGTTCATTTTCGAACCACTATAAATAGCGTTTATATTTCTTTATCCTTAAATCTTACTTTATCGCATTTATATTTTATTGAGATTTATTGCAATTGCTATTTGTGTGTTTTATTGATTTGCACGATTAATCTAGAAATTTTCAATAATTATAAAAAGTTGTAAAAACCTAATTCACCCTCTGTTGGGTAGTCATTCTTAGACTAATACTCATATACTACAATGTTTAAACTCATAAATTTAAACCAAAATTACCAAAACACCTTGCTAATCTCATGCCATAAGGGTGTGAAGTTGCCAATGACTGGTAGATTAAATAATATACAATACGATAGAGTGAAATGGGATTTGAATTTGTGAGTATCGTGTTAGATTCTGCAATGTATAAAAAAATAAGGTTGAAAATCTTAATAATATGATTTGACATTTAAAAAAAAAAAAAAAAAAAGCGAATAGGAGCCTTGTAGTTTTAGATACATTAGCATATCTGAAGAGGCCAACAAGCTAGAACATATACGGGCGGCGGGTAGAGTAATGTCTCGTCTCAAACTCTTGGAACTTCTACAAAGTGCATTTACTGGCAGAATTTAATTCATCATTCAATTCCAAATTTTTCGTTACATTCTCGCCTCAATGATTGAAAACCGTACAGCGTTGAAAATCTAATTGTTGCCAAACTAGTGTTTTTACCCACTACATGCGTGTGGGCCCATCAGCAGCAGATAGTACAAAGCTGGGACACACTCTGTCTCTTGTTCATCTAAGAAAGCCTCATGAATCATAACTTTGGATAGAGATCACACATTGTGTCTCACTTCTCTTGCCAGACTTGCACGCAATTCGTTGGAGATCATGCCGCTTCAACTAGATATACATGTTGGAATGTCCTTTTTGGTTGCCAGAAAAATCTAATGCACAAAATTTTGAGCCTGTGTTTCCATGACATTTGTAAGAAATTAAAGTTGGTTTAATGTGGCTGCAGGTTGGTGTAGAACGGTACTTCTTGCATAATTTCAAGCAAATTATTTACCCCTAAAAAGAGTGTTTTTCACTTTAAGAAATTACATGCATTTTGAATTTAACAAGGTGTTACAGAGTGCCCCTTAGAATTGATAATGTCTTTCCAAAATTTAGATAGAAACGTCACGTTAGATTGTTTAAAGAAAAAGATTGAAATTTTGAATAGTTTTAAGAGCAGGTTATTTTATATACATTAGAGGTTAATCTTCCAAATTCTAACAGTATTTATTGATTTTAGGGCACTTGTGATATTTCATTAAATTTGTTAAGTAATTTGTTACAATCAAAAGTTTAATGAACAACTTTCTAATTTAATCAAAATTTAAGAAAAAAATAGAAGGGAAAAGTAGCTAAAGAATTCGAATCATATATATAAATGTAATTTTTTAAACAGAATATCAAAAAGTGATGTATGACTATAACAACCCATTAAGATCTTTCCTGTATCTCCACTACTGCAGAAAATTTTTTGGTGGATCAAAAGCATGCTGTATTGATCATTCTTTGTATATGTATGATAATCCTTCAATAACGGAAATATATATATATAGTAATGCTCAAAAGTGAAATGTGATTGATAAGTATTTGACAATCATAGAGCTTCATATAAAATATGTGAATATATATATATATATATGTATGTATGTATGTATGTATATCCTCTTTGAATAATAATTATTTTTTTCCTATATATGTGGTCTGGAAAAATGATCAAGAAAGAGAACAAAATAGAGAAAAGAAATTAAGAAACATTTTGGAAAAGACATGTATGAAGCAACATGCTAATTAGGCCCAGCCCTTTTGGTTATCTGAATTACTATTATATCTCCAATTTTAAGCTATGATAGGCAAAAATAAAATCATGTTTAACTGTAATCTTCACATATATTTGAGACAAAACCGGCCTCCCATAGAGATTTTGTAACCCTTAAGAGGATTAGCAGTTTCTAATAACCTAAATAAAGATCAAAAAATATAAATAAAAATTCAAAAGAAATTTATCTAGGACTTGAATGAAAATTCTCAAATCAAAATAAACATATAAACAAAAAACCAACTACAGTTTAATGTAGCATGTATAAAACTGTCATCATCATCATTTTAACCCTCAATACATTTTAATACAATCACAGATAGTAACATATGATGCTTACTCATAATGAAGAACATTCTTAACAAACGAGACGATTCTGACTGAATACAGTTACATAATCATCATTCTAACTCTCAATACATCTTAATATAGTCACAAATGGTAACATACGATGCTTACATCATAATAAAGAGCATTCTTAACAAGTGAAGTAATTCCAACTAAATACAATTACATAGCTTCCTTAACTACTTTTGTCATAGCCACCTCACACTTTATGAGTATTGAAAAGATAAAAATATAACGGAATGAGTGACAGCATGCTCAATAGGGAAAACCATTACTCACTTTTAGGTTTTATTATTCACTTAACAACTGCATGGTTAGTTATTAAATAACATTGTTTACCTTATGAGATTCATTACGATCATATCTAGTGGATAGCCTATATTAATCATTACTAAGTTCCATACATTTACGTTTATACATATATTATGATTAATCAATGTTCATTGGTATCCATAATGCAATAGAGTATCACATCACTTATCTCAATGAAACCCAAATGGGTGCACTTGACCACTCTACAATCCTTCCAAGAGTGTCCAATGATGGGACGTCAAGCCCTAGATCTTTACCAAGTCGATTCCTGTATAGTGCTTTCTGGAACTTTCGACCTAAGAGAGCGTCATCACCTCCCCCATAATTATGTTTTAGGGTATTTATGCCTATGGACGTAACCACCGCCCTCTTCATGTCTTACCATTCCTTTCACAACCAATCGTTATATTTAGAGTCAGTATTTCCTAACCATGCTTCTCAAATTATATCAACACATGTCAAATCAATTTAACCTTGTTGTACATTATAGGATGAGTTCACATTATTATGTCATAAGTGATATTCATATTATAACAATTCAACATATATATATATGTATATGTATCTTGCAATATGAAGAACCAATTTTAATTCCACAAGACCTCACAAAAAATGAGTAATAGAATCCCTATGTTTTAACGAATAATCTGTCGATAACTTCCAGCTCATAAAACCAGGTTCCTTACGTAAGCTCCAAGTACGTCGTTATCCTAAGACGTATAAAACAACTATGCTTTAACTTAATTCCTAATCTATAGTCATGCCAATTTTCCATCTATTTTTCTTAGTGTGCCATAATTATTAATATGAAATCCTTCAAACATTTTGTAACACAAAACAACAAAAAACATATGAGTTTGGACTGTATGACCGACCTACGAATTAGCTACTTCTTGCTTGCTGATCAAACTGCCTATTTTTGGATTGCTCAGCCAATCTGTCGATCAGCTGGGTTTGGCTTGTCAGCCAAGATCAGCCTGCTGGTTGGCAAGATCTAGCCAGTCGAACCTGTCGACAAATTCGGCTTGTCGATTGGCTAGTCTGGCTTGTTGACAGATGTATAATCTGGAAAACTCTAGTTTTTTGTTTTCAAAGATTTTAAGCGTCAAAGCTCGATCCAACCTATCATATCAAATCCCAAAATATGGAAGATGTACAAAAACTATGGAATATAGTACTTAAACACATGTAAACTATTTTTCCCAAATTTTTCAAGCTCAACGTACAAATCTAAAACCAAAAATCAAAATTTTTCAAATCTTGCTCATTAACTCATTTAAAACAATGATCTAAGTATATCAAGCTTCAAAAACTTTGTAGAACCATCCCTAAACATCAAAAACATAACTCTTACAAATTTTATGCTAAAACTCAAATTTAAATCAAAGTTTTAGAAAATGGTGATTTTGCTTGCAAAATCGTTGGTCCTTTTTTAGGATCATTGAAGATCAAAGGCAATAATTTCAGACCTTCTTTAGATTAATTTGAAACTGAGTTTGCTAATCTTTGATTTTGAAGCAAACAAAGAGAAGAGAGAAAAAGAGAAAGAGAGAAAGAAAGAGAGAGAACAGACATGGAAAGACAAAGAAGAAGAAAAAGAAAACGAAAGAGGAGGATATAGGGGATGGAAGCAGGTAGCAATCAAGTCTCCTTTAGAGACTTTGAAGCAAATAATGCCAAATGGCATTTTTAAAATTAATTAGATGTTCCAAGGAAATTTTGGCAAATATACTAAATAGGTGTAGAAAAATTTTAGAAAAATTGAAAATAAGTAGAATAAATAATATGGATTAGATTTTTGATGAATCAAAATTTTACAAAATTTTAATTAGCACAATAATAATTAATTTACTTATAATTATACCCGTTAGAAAAATAATAGGTGTCACAGCTCTACCCCTTAAAGAAATTTTGTACTCGAAATTTCAAATCTGTGGTGCAAATAATAATCTCAAATCCATTATGATTCCGTTTTCGACTCTATATCCTCAATGTTGTTTGTCCCCAAATGTGAGTTACCATATCTCCATTCATTTACTTGAAATAACAATCTTACTCTAAATACCTAATCCCTCGACAAGAGTATTGCTAACAAGTTTTGAATTTATAACATTGCATTATGGTCTAAGAATCTGATCAAAAAAGTGCACACGCTGATCATGTCATTTTCTAGTCGTTTATTGTTTCTGGACCATGGTTTATAATTAAATTAGAGAGATCAACAGATGAATATTTGTGTACCATGCCTTCGGGTCCCTTTTATGAAAAAACCTCGGATGGTTGGTTTCATATCCCAACTAAAATAAATTAAAAACATAATAATAATAAGATAAATAACACAAGCATTGATATTTAAAAAGTACATTAAAATGATACATAGAGAAATTAGGAGGAATCCTATAGTTGTAAGAAAATTCAACAGATCCTCCTATACAGGGCTATTCTCTCTTATGATATAAACGCTCAACACAAATAATATACATATATTTTTATACGGAGCATTCCCATAATTACTTTGGTACTCCTATAAATATTAACAGAATACCATACAGTATAAACATGACGTAGATACATTTCAAGAGTACAAAGCACTCCATATAATCAACTATCCTAATCAAGCATGCTTCGAGATGCAGAAGCATCGATCAACCAAAGATCGAACATTAAATGGGAATCGTTTTAAGAGTATTAATTATTCCATATCACCAGCCATCCCCACATTGGAGTCAATGAGTCTAAAAGTTTTAATAACAGCATACCATAAGAAATACAGAGTGTGAAAGGAGAGCAGTTATTTAGGACAAAATACAATTGTACATGTCATCGATAAAACCAAAAGATTACAGGTAGAGATTCAAATTCAATAGTCACTTTCAGCTTCCTTTCTCCCAATCAAGCTTGGACGTTGTAGTGTCAGATTTTGGATGTAGGATTTGCATCTTATCTAGCAATTCCTTGGCTGTTGAAACAATTACAAAGATTTATCTCCCTGACTCTACAATGAAGTTTTGTTCCACGATGTAATCTAAAATTTTAAAAGACCATCATAAAAGCCATTTACATTCAAATGTTCCAAGGGTTTGGAGTGAATGCCCAATAAATTCCTACTAACAACTATTAATATTTCCTCAAGGATGCTTAGACCACAAGATGATGCTATAAAAGCATCAGAATTATCTATAATAGTTTTAAGACGTTCAGGGATGTCCAAAACTCTTTTCTCCCTCCCTATGGTTTTCCTACAAAGATTCCCTTCAGCTAGGAGATGATGGATAATCCCTGTTAACTCGATACCACTAGGCTTAGTTATTGTTGCTACACTCCCCATTAATCCTGAACTACTAGCCCATAGATCAGATTAATCTTTCTAGTGCCAAGTTTTGTCCTAAGTGTCTTGTGGCTTCTAGATAGACTTTATCTTTCCCAAGGCTGGAACCATAAAAGGCACAAACATTCTATATTTTCCTGATTGACTAGGAGGTAGACATGTTTGATTTGTATGACTGGTTGACTTTTTTTACTTTAAGCCTGCTCTGTCTAAAGTTTGAGTCCTGAATAAAACTTTAAAGATGACGGAAATACAAAAGGACTAAGGAGATAGGCAAGAAGATAACGAACCAGTGATCCAAAGATCTAAACAAAATATTGTGCAAGCAAGAAAGTAAGAAAAAGATATAAACAGTTATGGAAAGTCTAATCGATTTTTGAAAAATTTAGACTCGAACTACATAACTTTTGATGATTGATAATAATATAACAAAAGATACCCCGACATGATTGTAGACCTTTTGACAAATGTACATCAAATCTAGAAATCCAATATATATGACAAACTATTGTTGAACTTTCGAAATATGAGACACAATCTTGGAACGTCTAGATCAGTTTTAAAAATTGAAATATGTTACAGTATGACATGTGATGTATTTAACAGATAATATATATTTTTAAGAAAATAATAAAATAAGAGAGACACAAGTCATTTAACACTTACTGTAATAATCTAAAAACAAACAAATATTCTAAATACCAAAAACAATTTTTATAGAAAAGAGACACAAATTATTAAACACATATTATAACGATTTTAAACAAACAAATGTTTAAATGACTTTTATAGAGTGAGGATTTATTCCTCATCTAGTTTTACTATAATCTAGCAAATAGGATCTTGAGATGCCATATTTCTGAGACATTGTCTTTCTTTATAGAATTTAGGCCAAAGTTTAGAGATTGCACCTTGAACATATCCACTAGGATGGTCTTGAAGAGAAGCATGAAGGTCATCCAAATTCTCCTTAGAAAGCCCATCCTTATAGAAATTTATTTTGTCATCTCTATTTATAAACACAAACCCAAGCAAAGTACATTTACCATTACGATTTTGTCGTCCATATTTGTTACAAGTGACCGTGATGGCATGAGCTCTTCTTTTCATGGCACTATGACCGATACCTCTTCCTGATAAACTGATATCTTGACTGAAGTTGCTTGGACAGTTCTTCCTTGTTATCAGCATCCTCACATCACCAATGTTGCCAAAACGCATAAGAATCTACAATCTAGTGATCCTAGTCTTGCTTCTTTTTTTCTTTTTTTTTTTTTTGAGAACTTTGTGGGAGAGTGATGGAAAATACTTTCTCAAGTGTTGGTACTTTTGGTCCATGATGAGATGAAAGAAGAGTAAATAGAAAAAAAAATTGAGATAGTAAGTTGTAGAACTTTCTGAAATTCTTAGAGGGAGAAGGAAGAAGTTCTAAAGAAAATGAAGAGGATTTGAAAGTTAGAGAGAGAATGAAAAATTTAGAAAGGGTGAGCTCAAAGAAATGATCCTATGCATAATAAACATGTATATAGACACAGATTGAGGCACTATATATGATATGTATAGAGACCACGTGCGAAAGACAGCATTTTGTTTTTATCCTTTTAATGGACGAAACTGGTTCAGAACTTGAACTAGGCCCAAATGTGTTAGAAAACGAGTATGGAATGAAATTTTAAAAACTTTTAAATCAGAGTAATTTTCCAAAACACAAGTTTGACATGTCTATATACATAAATTAATCAGATCTTACTAACCTTTGTATGCCAAAGAGCTCCAGCAATCAGTGGAGAAAAGAACGTTTCAAAAGAGCCTCAACCAATTAGTCTTCTTTGTTATTCTCTATCCATGATCGGAGTGTGTATGGGCACACATTGTACAGCTCTTCCTTCGGTAACTCTTCTTCCAACCATTTGAGAAGACCTAGAGCTGAGGTTCTTGATTGTGAACAATAGCCCTCAGGGAGTTTCAGAGTTTCTCATAGTAGAGTACTCACTCTAAACTTCTTAACTGATCTAAATAACTGAGAAAATCACTCCCTACTTATAGAGGTCAGACCCAGGGTTAATTATTATTAGATAAGGCCTTAGAAATTTGAATCTGAATCAACTTCTAATAAAATCATGTAAAAAATATGTGATCAAATTATCGTTAGATCGGTAGTTCGAACTAACAGATTGGCCTTCCAAACTTACCCCATCGGCAAGCTAAACAAGTAGATTGGCCTGTTGAACTTGCGATAGTATGATCCCTGGAATTTTTTATTTTCCACTAGAGATTCTTTAGATAAAGCCTAAGTTTTAATTCAAATAACCCAATAGAGAAATTATCTTATCAAAATAGTCATATTTGGATAATCCCATAGAAAATAAATATTCCAGAAAATTCAATAAGTTTATCTTAAATTAATTTACAAAATTAATTCAACCAATAAATAAACATGAATTATCCGATCATATCGAAAGTCAGCTAATCTAATAATTTAACATAAGTCACTAATTTGTTAGAAAAGCACGCCATATCATTTCAGGATTTATTATGAACTAGCAAAGAGGGACATGATGGACCTATATAGTTCAAGCTTCGATAATTATAACATACAAAATCCTAGATACTTATTTTATAATTATCAACTCTAACGCTACTCCACTACAAGCTTAGAGTTGCCCTCTCGAAATATATAAAATTATAAAGCTCCAAGTAAGCTAAGTGTCCATGACATGTCATAATGTGTCCTATCCCTATAGGATATTCATAATCGGCTCAAAGATAAATTCTATCTTACCTTCCTGATTATTTTTATCTTACGTTTCATTGTCTCACCATTGGAAAACTTACTATCCAAAGATAGTATACCATTTGGTTACACCTATGCATCCAAATGGTTAAGCGCTCTAGTCTTCCAATTACAAGATAACGCATATAATAGAATATCATTAACTTTACAAAAGAGCTATGGATTCTATATCTATGAATAACAAGTCTACATTATCAAGAGTCATGGTGCACTGGTATGCATACTATCATAAAGTCAGGATGTCAACCTTTGGTATATCAAAAGACATAAGTCAAGATAATAGGCCCATTAGTCATTTCAGGATTAAGACACAACACAAATGATTGTTTAAAGTGAATTAATTTGTACAGACAAAATATTAATCCAAATCAATTCAACTTTATGTCCTTATCTAATACATCATCACCTATGACAATGTACCAATGTTTTTACTCATGGAGTCCCACTCCGATGGCCAAGATAAGCCATCTCTCTTGAGGAATATAGACAACATAACAACCCTAGCATGAATAAAGTGCCTAACTATATTACCTCGATTACGGATCTTGTGATTTAGACCATCACCTTTATAATCATGTCTTCCATATAATTTGTCCATCATATGCATGATTCTTAAAGGTTTAGCTGACAATCTTAGACTTTTATTTGCTTATCATACATTCAGCATATATGAACGTAAAAAGGATAACATTTGGTATATGAATAATAAATAAATTCTTTATTGGTAAAATGCCTTCAAAACATATTACAACATTTTACTCCTTAGGGGCACAATGTCTAACGATCTCCCACTTGTCGTAAGTGAGTAAATGTGATGTGTTACGCATCCCATAACCCTAATAGGCCTTAGTGTCCTAGACGAGATCAAACATATTTCCATATTTCCACTCACTATGTTGTTCTTTATCACATGATACTCCTGATGTACATGCTTCCTCTTCTTCTGAAATCTTGGTTCCTTAGTATTAGCTATTGTTGCAGTGTTATCACAGTACAGCGATACCGCCTTATCCATGCCAAGAACTACCTCAAGATCCCCAAGGAATTTACGGAGCTACATTGCTTCTTTCGAAGCATTATAAGCTACCAGATACTCGGCTTCCATTGTTGAATCCAAAGTACAATCTTGCTTGATACTTCTCCAAACAATGGCACCACTACCCAAAGAAAACAAAAGACCATAAGTCAATCTTCTTGAATCCAAACAGGACCGAAAATTCAAATCAATGTATCCTAGAGGTGTTAGATCCTCACCCAAATACAAAAGCATATTCTCTCGAGTCCTTCTCAGGTACTTAAAAGTATGCTTGATAGCAACCCAGTGGTTTAGTCTTAGATCTGACTGAAATTGACTTACTATATTGACCGCATAACAAAAGTCTAGTCATGTACAAAGCATAGCATACATGAAACTACCCACTGCTGAAGCATAAGGCACCTTCTTTATGTATTCTTTTTCTTCTTCAGACTTTAATGGGTCTTTCTTAGAAAGATTAATTCCAGACCTAGATAGTTACCCACTTCTCTTGAAATTCTACATTGTAAACCTCTTGAGAATTTTATCTATGTAGACCGCTTGGGATAAAGCTATCATGTTGTTCTTCCTATCCCAAAATATCTAGATACAAAGAACATAGTTAACTTTACCTAAGTCTTTCATGTCAAACTGTTTGGTTAACCATAATTTGACCGATGACAATGCCTCAACATCATTGCCAATCAGCAGAATATCATCTACATAGAGTAGTAGAAAAACCACCTTCTCATCCTTACTGTGTTTGTAAACACACAGTTCATCCACATTTTTTTCGAACCCATAAGTCTTAATTACTTGATCAAATCTTATGTTCCAAGAACAAGAATCCTGCTTAAGTCCATAAATTGACTTTAGCAGCTTACAAACCTTATCCTACTGACCCTTAGCCTTGAACCCGTCTGGTTGTACTATATATATGGACTCACCAAGATAGCCATTCAAGAAGGCCGTCTTGACATCCATATGCCAAATCTCGTAGTAGAGAGTGGCAGCTATGGATAAGAGAATGCAGATAAACTTAAGCATGGTTACAGGCAAAAAGGTTTCCTCATAATTGGTTCCTTCCTTTTCCATGTATCCCTTAGCTACCAATCTTGCCTTATAGGTTTCGACTTTCCCATCTGCTTCTTTTTTTCTCTTATAGATCCACTTACCCCCTCTGGGTTTTACCCCTTGGGAAGATTCACAAGTTCCTAGACCCGATTATTCTCTATAGACTTCACCTTAGTGTTCATGGCTTTTATCTAGAATTTTGAATCAACATCCTCCATAGCCACTTCATAAGTGTAAGGATCCCTGCCATATTCAACTGGTTTAGCCAAGTAGGCTTCACCATTGAACGTATACCTCTTGGGTTAACGCCCAATCCTCCAACTATACCAAAGTCCCATAGGTTGTTGTTCGGTTAGTTTTTCGACATTGATTGGATTGGTTTCTACCAAAACCCCCAAAGGGAACAAATTACTTGCCAACTCCTCAAGTACCACTTTACTTCAAGGCTTAAGGTCATTCATGTAACTTTCCTCAAGGAATGTTGCATTCGTTGAAACCACAACTTTATTTTCCTTTGGGTAATAGAAATAACCCCCTTTAGTCCGTTTTAGATATCCTACAAACACACAAACTTCTGAATGTGCTTTCAATTTGATCGCTTTCTTATTCAAGATATGAGTCAGACATCCCTATATGTGAATATGATTTAAGGATGTCTTTTTCCCCGTCCACAACTCATGAGGACTTTTAAGAACTGATTTTGAAGGCACATTGTTCAAAAGATAACAAACAGTTTGTAATGCATATCCCTAAAAGGATCAAGGTAATATTGAATAACTCATCATGAACCTAACCATGTCCAACAAAGTCTATTCATTCTCTCAGCTATGCCATTCTGCTTCAAAGTGCCCGACGTAGTCAAATAGGATAAAATCATATTCTCTAACAAGTGTTCTAAGAACTCATAAGAGAGGTATTCACCACCTTGATCAAATCAAAGTGTTTTTATGGGTTTACCTAATTGCTTTTTTGCTTTAGCCTGAAACTCCCTGAACTTGTCAAAAGTTTCACTTTTATGATGCATTAGGTAGAAATACCCATACCTTGAGTAATCATCAATAAAAGTGACAAAGTACTCATCCCTTCCTCGTGCCCTGATGTTCATGGGACAACAAACATCACTACACACAAGTTCTAGAACCCTTTCGGCCCTATTGCCTTTAGACCCAAATTGTCTTTTGGTCATTTTGCCCTCCAAACAAGATTTATGTTGCGGTATAGATTCCACCTTTAAGTGACTTAAACGTCCATCCTTTACTAACCTTTGAATCCTATTTAGGCTAATATGATCTAATCGCAAATGGCAAAGACAGGCCTTATTAGAGTGAGAAGTCTTAAGTCTTTTAGAGTTATTATCATTAACCTTAGTGTTAAGCGGTATGTCCATCTTAGGTTTGATAAAATATAGATTGGTTTGCAATTATCCATTACAGATAAAGATTTGTTTTTACGAATCACCGCTTTATTATTAAAAACAACTGAATAAGAATCTTTAAATAAACAAGCTACAGATCTTAAATTCCTTTTCAGTTTAGGAACATAAAAATAATCTTGCAAGACTAAAATCCTATAATTATCAAAGTAAAGATGGACATCTCCAACTGCTTTAGCCAACACCAAGGATCTATTGCCCATCTAAACTGTGAAGTCCTCATGCAGCAAACTTCTTGTTTCTTTGAACCCTTGTAGAGAAACACAAACATGATTAGTTGCTTCGAAATCTATGACCCAAGTGCCACTTGATTCCTTAACTAAACAAGTTTCAATAACCAAAAAATCACACTTACCTCCTTAGGAAAGGAAGTCCTTGTAAGTCTTCTTTATGTGCCCAACCTTCCCAAAGTAAAAGCACTTGAACTTCGTTAGGTTCTTTTTTTTCTTCTTCTTATTCTTGCCATTTGCAAGAATAGAAGTTTTCCTGTTTTTAGCCTTCTGCTTCCTTCCATTCCCTGTGTTACGATTGGAATCAAATGCAGCAGCCAAGTTGGCCTCGCCACCCGCAAGAGTTTCTTTGATCAGATTTTTTAACTCCTGTAACTGCTTCATCAGCTCCGTCAAGGTCACATCTTGTCTGTTGCTCAAATTGTATGAAGCTCTAAATAGGATGAACTCCTTTGACAAAGTCTCAAAAACCATAGTCATCTATGACTCGGCATCGATATCAGCTTCATGGGCTTGAGCCTCAGCAAGGTAAGCCATGACTAACATCATATATTCCTTCACATGAGTCCCTGATTTTTGTTTGCAATTCAAAAGTTTCTAAAGTGCCCCTTATTGTTTTCTTATGGCTTTGGCTCCAAACATGTCTTCAAGATTATCCAAGATCTGCTTCGCAGTCTCATAATCTTCATGTTGAGGCTGTAATATGTTTTTATGCTAGCCATAATATAACAGCGGACCTGATCATTAGCATCTTTGTAGCGATCATACACTTGAATTTTCTCATTAGTAGATTTTCCCGTAGGTTTGGGAGGACACAGTATTGTCAGTACAAATTTTAGTTTCTCAAAGAATAGGAAGATATTCAAGTTTCTTTTCCAATCATTGTAATTCTCACTAGTTAATTGGTTTTTATCAAGTATCGAAGATCAAGCATTTTGGACATTTTAATCTACAAGAAAGATTCATACTAAATATAAGCACACACCCCACAATAGTTTAGTGAGATAACATAATCAAGTAAGTATATAATTGTGTTTATGTATCAAAACCTTAAAAAAATCACATCCTTACAATGATAATTCCTAATTCATAATTCAACAAGCCACCTAGGGGAGACTTGCCAAATTCAATTAGGAACACGGATCCCCTCTGATTAATATATGTCATCCAAGACTTGTCTGATCCAGCATATATTAATAATCGTTTTCTTTGGCCACTAATTTTATTAACAAAGCTCCTAGGGAAGGTTAATAATAAAATTAACTTAAGCGTATAACCATCATTTCAATTCTTTTATCCATGATTTGTAATCACCACCTAGGGGTGTATAACGATAAATCATGCTAAAACAAATTATTCCTTTGGAGATCCAACCCAGTATATGAAGAGATCTTTTCCTAGAGGTCAGAACCACCATGTACTACCTATAGACCAACGATGGGGGCCGTAGGTCATTTCTTTGAAAGCCTTCTCCCACTCATATTTTTGAAGACCAAGGTTTTAATCAAAGGCACTCCCCTAATCTATATGACATGTTATCAACATACATGGTAAATCATATTATGGATCCATCCTAGAGAAACAAAAAAAATATATTACAAAAGATTAATCAAAACATATAATCGATTGTTCATCCTTGTATCTTCAACTTATATCGTTCTCCATGTAACAACCATTTTCAAGTCTTCAATCCCTCATTGATCAAATGTTTCATTTTTCCAGTCATCATAAGATTTCGTGTTCCTCAGAATTGTCTCAAAAATAAAATCAAAACTACACTAAAAAACGTAGCTTTATTGAAAACCAAAAGCTCTCAGCCAACCTGTCGATATGTGTAATTGGCCCCAGATCATGACCTATTAGCCTGCCGAACGTGAAAGTTCAGCCTACTGCCAGAGGTGACAGAATCCGGCCTTGCAGACAGCCTGTCAAACTAGAAGTTTGGCATGTTGGTCTGCGACCATCAACTTGTCGAACCTGAGGGTTCAGCCTGTCGATTGAGCTGAATTCATGTTTTTCCAAAAAGTAGTTTTTACGTAGTTTTTTAATCTTATTTTTAATAATTCAAAAACATTAAAATTTTATAAACTCAAGAAAAACCAATGGAACTACTATCGTCGATCTTCAAGATTTGTCTTTGCTATGAATAATTATTTAATTACAAAATTTTTATAAATTTAAAATTAAATAATAATTCCTAGATGGTGATGATAGACTACATCTAATTATATGAAAAACCTAGATACACATTTTAACCTCTACGGAACTATAACCGACATAAATTAATTAACTAATAAATGATCAAATAATAATTCAATCAACCATAATTAATTAATAAACATTCACCATATAATCTCATGACAACATTTAAATATATAGAAACCATAGAGTGCCAACTCTCTAAAAATTAAATTCAAGCATTGGAGAGAACAAGATCACATAATCTATATGTATAGCATGATCACAAATGCATAATTTATATAAAAACCATGTCTCTGATACCAATTATTAGAAAACAAATACGCAACAGAATTTTAAAAATTTTTAAATCAGAGTAATTTTTTAAAACATAAGTTTTATATGCTATATACATACATTAATGAGTTCTTACTAACCTTTGTAAGCTAAAGAGCTCTAGCAATCAGTGAAGAGAAGAATGTTTCAAAAGAGACTCAACCAGCTAGTCTTCTTTACTATTCTCTATCCACGATCAGAGTGTGTGTAGGCATACATCGTACAGCTCTTCCTCCGATGACTCTCCTTCCAACCAATTGAGAAGACCTAGAGCTAAGGTTCTTAATTATGAACAACAGCCCTTAGGGAGTTTCAAAGTTTCTCATAGTAGAGTACACACTCTAAACTTCTCAACTAATCTAAATAACTAAGAAAACTTACTTCCTATTTATAGAGGTCGGATCTAGGGTTAGTTATTATTAGATAATCAAAAATTTGAATATGGACCAACTTTTGATTAAATCGCATCAAAAATGCGTGATCAGATTATCATTAGATCGACAGTCCGAACTCACGAATCGGCTTGCCAAACTTACCCCATCAACAGGCCGAACAAATAGATCAACTTCCTGAAATTGCGATAATATAATCCCTAAGAATCTTTTATTTTCCACTTAAGATTCTTTAGATAGAGCCTTAGTTTTAATTCAAATAACCCAATAGAAAAGTTATCTGATCAAAATAGTCATGTTTGGATAATCCCATAGAAAATAAATATTCCTGATAATTCACCAAGTTTATCATGAATTAATTTATAAAATTAATTTAGCCGATAAATAGACATTAATTATCTTATCCTATCAAATTCAACCAATCTAATAATTTAACATATGTCACCAATTTGTTGGAAAAGCATGTTGTTTCGTTACAAGTTTTATTATGAGCTAGCTCTGAGGGACCTGATGGACCTATATAGTTCAAGCTCTGATAATTATAAAATACAGTATCTCATATCCATATTTTATAATTATCAACTATAACGCTACTCCACTAAAAGCTTATAGTTGCACTCTCGAACTATATAAATTTACAATGCTTCAAATAAGCTAAGTGTCCATGACATATCATAATGTGTCCTATCAACATAAGATATTCATAATTGGCTTAAGGATAAATTTCATCTTACCTTTCCGATTATTTTTATCATATGTTCTGTTATCCCACCATTGGAAAACTTAATATCTAAAGACAATATACCATTCGGTTACACCTAAGCATCCAAATGGTTAATCATTCCAGTCTTCCAATCATAAGATAAAGCATATAAGAGAATATCATTAACTCCATAAAAGAGCTATGGATTCTATATCTATGAATAATAGGTCTACACTATCAAGAGCTATGTCTCCAACGCACCAGTATACGTACCATCATAAAGTCAAGATGTCACCCTTTGGTACATCAAAAGACATAAGTCAAGATAACGAGCCCATTAGTCATTTCAGGATTAAGACACAACATGTTGCACATACAGAATTATTAATCCAAATCAATTCAATGTTATGTCCTGATCTAATACATCGCCACTTATGACAATTTACCAATGTTTATACTTACGGAGTCCCACTCCAATGGCTAAGACAAGCTATCTCCTATTAGGGATATACACAACATAACAATCTTAGCATGAATAAAATACCCAACTTTATTTCCTCGATTGTAGATCTTGTGATTTAGACCATCACCTTTAGAATCATGTCTTCCGCTAATCTCTCCATCATATGCATGATTCTTAAAGGTTTAAACTGATAATCTTAAACTTTTGTCTGCTTATCATACATTCAGCGGATATGAACGTAAAGAGGACAATATATGGTATATGAATAATAAATAAATTCTTTTATTGATAAAATGTCTTAAAAAAAATTACAACATTTTACTCCTTAAGGGCACCATGTGTCACAAAATGTTCTAAGCTAAAATGGGTCAGGTTGCTTCGAGCCTTAACAATTTAGAACAAGTTAAACAACAAGAATGAAATTAAAGCCCAAATTGTACAAATCTTGAAGCCCAATTTTTTAAAAATTAAATGAGATAAACAACAAGCCCGATTTGATAACAATTAGGGGTCCTTCTGAATGGTATCCAAATCATTCCGTAAAAGCAAAATCCTCTTGTAACCCAAATAATTTGCTTTAATCAAAACCTTTTTGAACAATGCATACACTTCTATTTTATCCTTAATACTCAACATCTGTCATTAGATTCACTATAAACACTACCAAGGATTTTGAACATGACTAGCCTTGAAATCAATATACTTTTTGTCTTCCAACATAAATCACATAAATGAGGATAGACTATCGATGTTACTACTTAAGAACATCTACAATCCTCACATTCCACTTATATAATCTTTAATTCCTCATATAACAAAACCTCAACTAATCAAGAGATTCACATCTAAGCATCTAAAATTTAAATCTTTCATCATAAATGTCCAAAATCATCACATATGCCTTAACTATTATGATTTACTTAAGGGAATTTTTATTGGTCATTTTCACATTGTATCCCTTTCGTAAAGACTATTGACGCAACTCAAATACAACATACATAACATAAATATTTCAACCTTGAAATTCATAAATTCTTTGACTTTACAAAATCTCAACAAACCAAAAGATTAACATTTATCTCATTCAAGTTAATGTCATGGATTCTTAATTTATCTCATATGCCTCAAGTAAATAAGGCCTCTAAGAAAATTTATTGAGACTTAAGTACTCCATCAAGTCTGTGCATAATTACTACATGTTTGAATTAATTATGAAGAATTTGACACAACCATGCTAAATCTTGAAATCAACAACTTAAGCCTTGTATTTCTCATCATTTCTTACAAGATAAAAGTCTTATAGATCCTTGTAACTATATGAATCTCTCTTAAGCAATTTAGACATAAATCATTCCATATAAACATCATACAGTATAACCATTAACATCTCTATTCTAGGGTCTCTCCATGCCGTGACACCCTCCTGGGCTGTATAAATTAACCTGAAGGTTCAATTCGATGATGACATTTTCAAACAGTTAAACCGTTTCAAAATAAAACGTGGTGCTACACTCCCTAAGTTAACCGAA
Organism: Artocarpus heterophyllus; assembly: GCA_025403435.1. NCBI lineage: Eukaryota > Viridiplantae > Streptophyta > Magnoliopsida > Rosales > Moraceae > Artocarpus > Artocarpus heterophyllus. The sequence goes on along the minus strand of CM046327.1, from coordinate 4,522,331 downwards.
CCTAAACTCTAATACCAAAGATTTTGTAATGCCCTTAAGTAAAGGTTACCAATTTTTAATAAATTAAGTAAAGATTAGAAAATAAAAATAAATTTTCAAAAGAAACTTACAAGGGACTTAAATGAAAATTTTCAAATCAAAATAAACATATAAACAACAAATCAACCATTGTTTGATATAGTATCTTTAATTTAATATTATAAAAATATCATCATCATTCTAACCATCAATACATCTTAATACAGTTACAGATTGTAACATACGATGGTTACATCGTAATGAAGAATATTCTTAACAAACGAAGCGATTCCGATTGAATACAGTTATATAGCTTCCTCAACTACTTTTCTCATAGCCACCTCACACTTTGTAAGTCCTGAAAAGATGAAAATAAAAGGGAATGAGCAACAAAATGCTCAGTAGAAAAAATCATTACTCACCTTTAGGTTTTATTATTTACTTAATACCTACATGGTTAGTTATTCAATAACGTTATTTATCTTATGAGATTCAATATGATCATATCTAGTAGATACCCTACATTAATCATTATCAAATTCCATACATTTACATATATACATGTATCATGGTTAATCAATGTTCATTGGTATCCACAATGTAATAGAGTATTACATCACTCATCTCAACGAAACCCAAATGGATGTGCTTAACCACTCTACAATTATTCCAAGAGTGTTCGGTGAGGGACGTCAAGCCCTAGATCCTCACCAAGTTGATTCCTATACAGTGCGTCTAGGACTTTCGAGCCAAAGGAGTATCATCACCTCCTTCCTATTTACCTTTTAGAGTATTCGTACCGAAGGACGTAACCACTGCCATCTTCACATCTTACTATTGCTCTCATAACCAATTGTTATGCTTAGAGTTAGTATTTCCTAACCATACTTCTCAAATTATATCAACATATATCAAATTAGTTTAATCTCATTGTATATTACAGGATGAGTTCACATTATTGTGTCATAAGTGATATTTATATTATAACAATTCAACATATATATATTTATATATCTTGCAATGTAAAGGAACCAATTTTAATTCTATAAAACCTCATAAAAGATGCGTAATAGAATTGCTATGTTTTAGCAAATAATCTGCTAATAACTTTCAGCTCACGAAACCAGATTCCCTACGTAAGCTCCAAGTACATCGTTATTTTAAGAAGTATAAAACAACCATACTTTAACTTAATTCCTAATCTATAATAATGCCAATTTTCTATCTATTTTTATTAGTGTGCCATAATTATTAATATGAAATCCTTGGAACATTTTGTAACACAAAACGACAATAAATAAATAAGTTTGGACTGCACGACCGACCTGCCAATCAGCTACTTCTAGCCTACCAATCAAACTGTCCATTTTTGGATTGCTCGGCTAGCCTATTGATCTGTTGGGTTCAGCCCGCCGACTAAGTTCGGCCTACCGGTTGGCAGGGTCTAGCCTACCAAACCTACCGACTAGTTTAGCCTATCGATTAGCTAGTTTGGCTTGCTGGTAAATGCATTATCTAGAAAACTCTAGATTTTCGTTTAAAAAAATTTTCAGCTTCAAAGCTCAATTCAACCTATTTTGTCAAATCCCAAAACATGGAAGATCTACAAAAATTATGGAATATCATAATTAAACACATGTAAACCATTTTTTCCAAAATTTTCAAGCTCAACATACAAATCTAAAACCAAAAATCAAAACTTTTCAAAATCATTTAAAACAAAGATCTAATTATATCAAGCTTCAAAAACATTGTATAATCATCCCAAACATTAAAAACATGTCTCTCACAAATTTTATGCCAAAACACAAATTTAAATCAAAGTTTTAGTTTAGAAAATCTCACCTCAAGCTTTAAAAAAATGGTGATTTTACTTGCAAAAACTTTGGTCCTTTTTTTATGAATATAGAAGATCAAGGGGAATAATTTCAGACCTTCTTTTGATTACCTTGAAACTAGGTTTGCTAATCTTTGATTTTAAAGCAAATAAAGAGAAGAGAGAAAAAGAGAAAGAGAGAAATAAAGAGAGAGGGTAGACGTTGGAAGAAGAAGAAGAAGAAGAAGCAAAAGAAAGAGGAGGAGACAAGGGATGGGAGTAGGTGGCAATCAAGTCTCCTTTGGAGACTTTGAAGCAAATAATGCTAAATGGTATTTTTGAAATTAATTAGAAGTTCCAAGGGTATTTTGGTAAATATACTAAATAGGTGTAGGAAAATGTTAGAAAATTGAAAATAGGTAGAATAAATAATATGGATTAGAATTTGATGAAAGAAAACTTTACAAAATTTTAATTGATATACTAATAATTAATTTAATTATAATTATAGCTGTTAGAAAAATAACAGCTATCACAGACCTACTGTCATGCACCGTCCTAGATGATCTTTCTTTCTAAATTGTTGAAATCTACTTTGTTCTTATCTAAAAATGAGAGTTGCCCCCACCATTGTTGGGCTTTCCCCTCCATTTATTAAGGTTTGGTTTCCTTATACATCAAATCAGGGGTTCATTGTGGTTAGTTCCTAATTTTTTTTCCAAAAGTCAAGTCCCTAAATTTTCTAGGAGTAACCCTTAAACTTTTAAAAGATCATAGTGTTAGTGATGCTTAGCAATTTTCCGTCATTTTGAAGCAAAATTGGAAGCACTGAGGGCGAGTTTTTTTCAAAAATTTAGGGACTAGTAGATACAGCCACCTTTTGAAATTTTAGAGAAATTGTATAGTAGGTAGGAAGGATAGGATGAGAGGATTTTAGAGCCTATGGTTATTTGGAAGGACGGTTAATGGATTGGGTGAGTGATTTCAAATTTCAAAAAAAAAAAAAAGAAACTCAATTTTAGTCTCTCCCAATATGGGAGGATTTGAAAAGGAAATCCATATTAAAATAATAAGAAACCTCTCTATATTTTTTTCACCTAGTTTATATACATTTTTGTGTTTCTATTTTTTTTCCTTCCATTTTAGGGATTAACAGGAGATATTTTAAGTTTCACAACCATTGTTTATTGAATTTAAAGTTTAAGAACAAAAAAAAAAAAATTACTAGAGATAGTAATTACTGTAGACGATAGAGATACAACAACACAACAAACTCATGGGAAAGGGAATAACTAATTCATAAAAACTGATGAGGTCAGATTTTGTACCTCATCTTAGTTTCACCACAAACAAGTCAACCTTGATTGAATTATGAAGACAATCAATTAGCTAGCTAAAATCGGATGGAAAGCATAATTGACTAGAGCACCACAAGATCCAACTCAAGTGACCGAAGGAGAGAAACCTTCTAGACAGAGTACAACCCAATTACCAAAAATTAAGCAACTAAGATCACACCTAGATCAGACTTGAAGAGAGAGCTTTCCAATTCAAATAAAGGCACGTTCATTAAGGATAGTCAACGAGCCGTAAAAGAAAACTACTCTTTCTTCATTCAGCAGTTGAATCACAAATCGGGAAACAAGAAAGGAGCAAACTAATCCCTCCAAATATGGGATCAAAACATCTAATTGGCGTCCTTACATCACACTCTCTACATTGTTTTTACTCCATTTTTACTGCATATTTCTTTTGTAAATCCCCTCTCTTCTCTCTCCCATTCTTATTCTTCATTGCGCTTGTACTTTTTCTACATTATAATGAAACCTTGAGACTAAAATAGACGTAGCTTTCACACCAAGGTGAACCATTTTTACTGCATATTTCTTTTGTAAATCCCCTCTCTTCTCTCTAGTCGACACTTGAATCCTTTCATTGTCCCCCATTACAAACTCAGCTGTAGAATTCAGTCCCTAAAAGAACAGACAACAACTGTTTAAGCATCAACATATTTATTAATTCTCAAGTTAATTACTAGAAATCCTAAAATGTTAAAGTATGACAAGTTAACTACGCAGGGATCTAAAACCATGAGATTTTCTTTGGAAATCACTTTCACAACATTGGTTATTGCCAGATGCATGAACTTTTGTCCCACTTTGTATTTGGAAGCAAGCTACCATGTTGAGCACAATGCAGACACACCCATGCTGCTGTGTTGTGTCATGGTGAGTAATATGCATGTAGGATTGAAATATGACCTTCAAATTTATATTGGTTCCTCTTAACTTGTCAGGTCTGTCAATTGCTGGTCCCTATCTCTCTCTTTACAAAAGCAACTTATTAAATTGAATAAAAAGAAAAACTCGTTTAACAAAAAATTAGATAAAAAAAATGAAGCAACATATAAGAGGAAAAATTACCTCATAATCAGTAGATTTACCTATAACTAAATCAGCATTTTGATAGATAGCCAATTGGAACAAATTACTGGATAAAAGAGAGAAAAAGGATAAATATTTAATCCAACTTAGTTATGGAACTTATTATTTAACTTTGACTAATATATATAGAAATTATTGGTGTTTCCATGAAAGAGAAAGTGAATATTTTATTAGGGAATTACTACACTATTAAAGCAAAGATAAATTAACAAATTAATAACATTATTACAGTAGCTATATAGTACAAATAATGAAAGAACTAAACTAGTTATAACTAATATTTGATCTAGTTTTCAAAATTGAGTTTTTTTTCTCTTTCCAAGAGCATCATTTTCAAGTTAGACAAGAGGAAGACATTGATGTTGACTTTTGTTTGATCATAGCTCACGTAAAATTACTATATGGTCTCAGCCTATTGTACCACATGTCTAAGTATCTAGGTAGCAAACCACTATTCTATCTACTATAAATACAAGTGCAATTGTACAAGGCCAAAATATACTTAACAAACCACAAGCTTTGAATTGTGCACAGTAACCAAAAAAAAAAGAGTGATTTGATCATTTCTCTATTAAAAATATGGCTGTCCTTCCCTACAAGCGCCTTGTTCTTGTTACTTTCATCTTGATTTGCTTCTTCTTGGCCACAGCTAAAGGTAAAAACTTCTCTTTCTTTTTTTTATAATATACAATACATATCCGTAAATAGCCCAGATTTTCTCTTTCTTTTTTTCCCTCTTTGGAGGCTTAAATCTGAGATTTTCGGGTTTGTCTTCTATGCAGCTCGGATCTTGAAAGTGGTACTCAATAAGGAAGGTAATGAACAGAATAAGCGCCATGAAGAAGAGAAAGTGGTAAAAGTACAAGACCGCGATCAAGAAGAAGAAGTGACAGAAAGTGCCAATGATTTACTGACCATGGACTACACTCCAGCAAGAAAGAAGCCTCCAATCCATAACTGAAGAATTAGTACTAGTAAAAAAATGTTGGTTGATCAGTGCTAGTTTTATACTTCAATCTTAAAAGGTTCAAAAAAAGTAGTATAATATACTTAATTAGTTTATGGTTATCAATACTTCCAGATGGTTAATTTTGAGTGGAATATTGTATAGCTAGGCATATATATATATATATATATATATATATATATAATAGTAGGAGATTAGAGAGAGAAAGCGAGAGAGAGAGAGAGAGAGAGAGAGAGATTGAGAGAAACATGCATAGTGAAAACATGAGAGAGCAGCTGATGATGATGCAGATGATGCTGATGAGATGAGTTAGAAGTGATCATGATCAATAATACAACACCTTCAATTCCATGATGGGAAAAATGTTGCCTCCGACAAGAAAGTCCTCTGATTGACTTATACTTGGATTATATATATATATATATATAATCACAAGTTGTGTTGTGGTCCATGTTACTAACAAATCATTACCTTAAATAAAAAGAAGGAAAAAAGAGAAAACAATAAGCTAGAAGAACAAAAATAATACTATATATATACAGTATAGATATGCAAATATTCCATATTTAGGGTTTCGTAGTAAACTAGGGTTATACATATGTATGCCAATTACTAGTTGCCCAGATGACGGTCAGACACATACATACATATCTTCTTCTCCTTTTCATTTCTTTTTTTTTTTTCTCTTTTCCTTTTTCCTTTTTGTCGTCTAATTAGTCTACCATTTTTAACTATCATGGGAATATGTTTAATCATCTGTCATTTGAATGACAACAAGATGGGAAAAACAAAAAGGCAATATAATTTTATATATGGTGCAGTTGAAAGATATAATTTACAACAAATTATATATTGTTAAATTAGGGATAAATTTTGGCATGATCAGAGTTTCATTTGATAGATCATTGATCATTTAAAACATATTTTGGTCTTTGCAATATTAATATAATTATTAGGTAAAAAAAGAAAACAAAGCCGATCATCAATATTCTAATTTAGATCCCAATTAAAAGCTCTTGAAATTAGTGTTAAAGCTATTTCTTTACCCATTAAATCCGATTTCTTTAAATCTTGTGTGGAAACTTTACCAATAAAGTCGCTTAATGATGAAATCCCTAGTTAACTTTTCTTTTGCTTCTTTTGGATCTAATGCATATTTATATGAATTTTCTTCTAATGTGACTGGGATTAATTCTTAATAAGGTAAATTTATTTAGTTATTTACCATGGTGATCTACAAACTCGGGTACTTTTTATATTTTTGCTACAATGACAACATTTTTAGGATCAATTATTAAGCACCTATGGCTTCTTTCAGAATACAATGTTGAGTTTGAATATGATTTTTCTGAATTTTAACTCGTCGGAATCTAGTTCCTCAACCAAAGGAGATTGATAAGGAGCAGTGATATAGATATTAGGAATCTAAAATATAGGATTAAGAGTTTTTTAGAGTTACTTTATTTCATATAATTTATCTTAGGATTATTAAGGATTTTCATTCAAGTTGGAGTTTGATTCTGGTTTTACGGAGCTATAAATAGAGTTAGTATTTGTATTCTCACTTTTAATGATATTATTAGATACAATATTTTCTCTCTATAGTTTTCTCCTCTATCTCTTTTTCTCTCTTTATTTAATCAGTCTTGGTCCTACATCTCTTTGACTATGCTATATGTTGAACTAATATATGAAGATATGTATATATATATATACATATTTTTTTACAAGAACACCTTTAAGCTGTGCACAGAAATGAGGCTAAAATAAGTCCAATCCATTAAAACAAAAATATTAGTGCATCAATCATGAATATACTAGTGCAAAGCAGGAACTTCAAAGACTGTTTCACCAATCTCTTTTTAAGCATGCAATAATATGATCTTATATCACTTTTAGCAGCTAAAAATATATATATATATGCATATATATATATGTTAATAGGTTATAATATATGTATAATTATAGGAAGGAACAATTGTCGACATAACCTTAGGCTGCTCATGGAACCCTCTAGCCTTGAATTTTGGACTCCCACACTATCCCAAACAGAATTCTTCTACATTTGTTATTATAATACAGTCGAATGCACAGAAATATTAAATTTTGTATCTAAGATTTGAAAACTTGATCTATCATCAGTGGAAATACACAGTCAATGTTTTGATACATAAATTTATCTATCTTTTTTGGTGCAGTTGAAAGGATGCTATGCAAAAGAAAGGAGAGAAATTAGTAGAATGACGTGATGTTTGGTTAACCAGTTCTAACTAGAAATATTCTAGCTATTTGAATCGTTTTTAGCTACAACGTTTCATCTCACAAAATTTATATTGTTACAGTGTCTTTAATTCGAACCAATAACTCAAAACGACGATCTAAACATCACACAGAAAAAGTTAAAAGCCATCGAACCTTGTTTGAGACGTTGGATGTGTGGTGATTCATTTGCAGCTACATCATTAAAATTTTTATTGTTGTGACACTTATAAGAGTAGTTCAAATTTCAGCGACTTCAAATTATTTTATTCATCATTTAATGCACAATAATTTTCCTACGCGGTTGTACCGTAGTTCGGGTTATGAAACCCACTCTTTGCCATGAAAGATGTCCCTTTTTAAAATTAATTTCATAAGGATGTGTTGTAGTCCTACGCCCCGACCCAATTGTATTGAGAAAGTGGAAAATCAATAAATAGCGTGGCAAGAAATCGTCCATTCATTTTAAATACTTCTTTAGTAGTTGATCAAGGGAGTAATAAAACAAAGTTAAACTGATATTAAGTTTTCTATTTGGATATAACAATGGGGATGCAATTTATAGGTGATGTAGTAGCTTGCAGCAAATTTTAATTAAGAAAACGCAGAAAAATTTTATTTCCAATTGTTAGCCCACATTGTGTTAATGTGCACCATAATGAGTATTAAGAGGGGTTCCCCTCAAGAGCAGAATTAAGAGGGTAATTGGGGATTTATCCATGAGGAAAGAAATAGGCAGGAGTCATTTGGAGATGTAAAGAGATTGGTGGATGATTAACTATTATAATACATTAAAAGAGAGAGAGAGAGAGAGAGAGAGAGAGAGAGAGAGAGAGATGATTCAACACCATATTTCACCATAAAATGTACATCTTAAATTCGCTACCCAAATTTCAGAACAAGAAAAAACGAAGAAGAGATGCATTTAATGATCTGGTTTTAAATAAAACATGCAAACAAGGGCTGTCTGCAGCATTACAAAATTGGAGGGCCATTGATCTATGATGTAATTGTTATCCAAAAGACATGATGGTTTTTAGCATTAAAACAAGACATTTTGTCTTAAATTTCAGCAAATCATTATTTCGCTAACTAAACACTTAAATATCAGGGCATGTATTTTGTCAAAAACAAGTAAAAATTACAAGTAGTAATTGGTTTTCACAGGGACACAATTAGCCAAATCGTAGAGATTAGAGCATTTCTCACAAATGACATTATTTTTAGCCCCTTTTTTTTTTAATTATCCATTTTCTAATTTTTACGATTTTGCCAACGGAAATACTTGTAATTTTCTCAATACAGTGACGTGACAGCAACCTTGTCTTGTTCAGCCCCTTGGGTCTGTGTGACCTTTTCATGTTGTCTGTAGCAAAGTGGGCAACCATGTCATAACAGGTTCCATTTCCATAAAACATGAAAAGGCGCTCCTTATCAATGGTGGACATTCTAAAACCATTAGATATAGTCAAAATCATTATTTTTTACATATTTGATAGCTAAAAAATAAATAACTATTAATTGGTATCTTTTTCGGTTCCCATCAGAGTAATTGCCTTTGTTGTAACCAAGATTTTTCACTTCAGAAAGAACTCTGCATTTTTAGAAGTTGCATAAAATTGCAAAAATGCAGATGCGAAACACATAATCCCCACCAATATAATGAGGTATATTTATGTTTCACAAAAAAATGTTACACTTTGAGTATACTATCTTATTCTTCCTTTTAATGCAACTATCAAGTCATTGTTTTTCCTTTTCTTTTTCTTTTTCACTTTGGGGATCTCTGTGAGTTAAAAATCAAGCATCAGCATTTGGCAAGTTTTCCAAGTAATCAAAAGTTAGAACAAAACAAAACAGACAGAAAAGGCACGTTATTCATTCTCGTAATATTTTCTCATAGAAAAGCAAGCTAGCTTCAGCAGCAAGGACATCTTCCTCAGAGACCCGATGTACTTGAGAATCTGAAATGCAGAGCAAGAAGTCTGGTTCAGGCTCTCGTGGGGTATCAATTCACCTTTAAACGAATCTGAACCGGCTTTCGTGCTTCTATAAACAGTATAATGCCCACTGCCAGCTCTTCCAAAATGCTCCCCAAATGAAACTAGACGATATAAACAAGTACTTGGAGGGACCACTTGTGAACTCTTACTGACCTGCAATGTAAGACCCACAAATTAGAAAAATGGATGCGATCACCACCGGTAGTGTCCAACACTACAACAAACAGAAGATGACTCCTGTCTCTAGCGCCCATGTTATATTAGTGTAGACACCATTGGTATCCCACAGCATTGTTTCACAAATTAAGCAAAACCCCATTATATTTAAAGGATGAAATCGTGAAGAAATCCGTCTGCACACTCATTTGTCCCAAATTATGAGACCAGCATCAAAGCCTAAATATGATCGTATCAGCAGATTTCAGATAACCTGCTTATCTCGCTGCATCTCTGAGTCTGTATGCATGGCTTTTGAGCAGCCTCCGGTTTGGTTAAAATTGGATTCCTGTGTTTAAGTCTTGTGCACTGCTAGAGTAGATGCCTCCTGTTGTTGCGGTATACATATAATTTAGATTTCTTGTTGTATTGTATTGTATGTTAGAAATTTCGGTGTGAAGACTTGGTTTTTTATGACGTTCGTAAGCTTGCCGTCTCTGAAAAATTTCATCCCGAGTCTTTATGGCCACCTCACTTGTCATGAATGAGGAAAGGTCCAAAATTATAGGAAATGAAACATGGCCCTGCAATTAGTAATGTATAAGCCCATTATAAACAACAAAGTTACAAATTACATCACATCAATGACCATATTATGAGATGGTTAAAAGTTTCGAGTTTCTGTCATCAAGCCCATGGATTTACTATTAAGAACAAGTGAAAATTAGAGGAAAACATATTTCATATGCAAACTAATCTGAGAAAGAAACATCTTAGAAAAATTAAAATTGGACAGGTTTTTTGAAAATTGCATCTCAAATCCTTGTTTTAACGGAGAAAGTGTGCAGAAACTTCTCAAGGTGATGAGCAAAAATATTGCAAATGCAATAATTCATAATTTGTTTCGATGGTGAGCTGTTGATGAATCTCTAACGAGAAAAAGTAATGCTTGTGCATGGTTCTGCAACGGTGGGACCAGTAAACTTCCTTATGATAAGCAATTTTGTATATGCCTGAAGTTTGACTCGGTGACCAAAAATATTTAACGGAAACCCACTTTAGATGAAAGCACAGAATCTGAAAGCACAGATCAAACCAGTCAGTTATATGTGCGTATTAAAGCACCTAATTACAGACTTCTTAGGCAGGACAGATGTATCACAATGCTCTCCATTACTTTCAAAGTACTATATTGGACTAAACCATGATTTTCAATAGGCTGGTTGAGAAGTTATGAAGTTGTTGTAGGATGCAAATTATAAAAAGATGACTAAAAGAATAAAAAAATTGACCATTCTATGCTGGTTCCTTCTGCTATTAGCATTTGGTTTAGCTCTAGCTTATAGAATTTCCTAAAACTAAATCAAGTTACAGAACATGTTTATATTACTCTAATAAATAAATAAATAAATAAGAGACTTTAGCCTATGCTTCTTGTTACACTGTATCAATATCTGTTTGTTTTTATTATTCACTAATAGCTATCATCTTTTTCATAAATTATCATCCTCAAATCACTAAAACTTGAGTACAGTTCCATCTGATGTGGGACAAAACTTAACCTACTTAATCAATAAAACCACGGCATATTTCATGATTAGCTCCTGTATGCTCAATGATGCAAAAATCCTGTACAATGGCCCCTAACTTCACAGACATACATTTAATCTAGGTGATAAGAGAATGATTCGAATCTCCTAAATTTAGGTTTTATGATGTCCATCAGAATAAATACCTTTGGAGCATAAGCAATACTTATTTGCTTCAGCATATAAGAAAACTTGTTTGACCAAGGGAACATATCTTCACGAAAAGTTGTTCAGCAGTTACACAAATCTTGCTGTGTGCAAATCCTAAGTTTCTCAATGTCTGCCTAAAGAACAAAGGCAAAAGCGCAAAAGGATAGAATGATAACCGTAGAAGTAAATTGCTGCAAGTAGAAAGGTACAAGGAACTTTGCAAGCAATCTAGGCCAGCACAAAAGCAAGGCAGACAAGGAAAAAAATAGTTGTTTTTTTCCCTCTTTTGCAGAAAAAAGGTCTAGAAAGGGGGCGACTAGTGTAAGCATACTCTCAGATATTACAAAAGGGGCTCCCCAGACGCTGACAAGAATATTCACTAAAGGCCCTACAATTGGGCCGTACCCCTTGAGGAGGAGCGCAAAACCCTAGCCCTACCGAACGTGCTTGTTTGTATGATAGTTTTAGCCAAGTACATATTGTGCAATGAAATGAAATGACCACCATTCTATAGATTGGGAGTGAAAAGTGACTACTCATGCTTATGCAAGCATACTTACCTCATTTCCTCCCATAGAGGACAAGTACTTAATTCCAGCAATATGCCAACAATTGGTGTGGTGATAATTCTCCACTTGTTCAGCAACAGTGAACACCTTGCAATCTTCCAAGCTATATCGATCCATGTAACAACATTGCGTGTGAAAGAGAAAAAAAAATAAAAAATCAAAAACCATTTCTGTGGAAAGCAGCTAAGAAAAAAAAATAAAGCAACAAGCTTAAACATACACACTATCAAAGTTGAACCTTCAGTAGCATACTATGGTGGCACCAGTATCAAGCACTAAAGAAAGTGGCAAACTCTGAAAAGCTTCAAAATTTAGTGAAATCTGTAAAAGGGAGATGAGTTAATAAAGGCAGGGGCGTTATCAGTTACATGTGATGTTGAGATTGTCAACGATTTTGTAAAGATAGTCAATTGATGTTATTCCCTTCTATAGAATATTGTATAGGTGTATACAGATCATAGAGATTGAATAGGAGATGGCATAGGCAGATTTTTAGGAAACTAATTGGAGACTTTAATTCTATTTATACTCTGTATTTCATCAAGTTAGTAAGAAAATGAAAAATAAAAAAATAAAGAAGTTTTTTCTCATATCTGTTTTTTCATGTGAAACTACTATGCGACGGTAATTAATTTGTTGAAAAGGTTCTCCCAGTAGATGACTCAAACAAATTACGGGTCCATTTGGTTCGCGGTGTGAACCATGATTCAAACTTTCTTTCAAGTATTTTCTCTCAAAAAAATTAAATTTATGTTCAAACCTATGAACCAAACGGGTCATACATATACAGACTCCAAGATACCATAACACATCTGCAAAACACTTGTGGAAAATTGGTAGTATGAAATTGGCAAAAAGAAGTATATTATAATTAATTTTGCAGAAATTTGTCCAACTGCCGCTTTCAGCATAAACACTTTGTAAATTGAGATATTTTGTGCATGCAACATGAAGACAGAAATATAACTTCTATAGGAAGGTCAGGGTAATAAATACGCGTATGATATGATATGAACCTGAGATGAACAACTTTGACAAGTTAAGATGCTACCAAGAACCCCATCAAATTCCTTCAAAAAAAAAAAGGAGAACCCCATAAAATGGTCCAACAAAATTCAGTTGCCTTGCTCATTCAAGTCCTCCCGCGTCCTTGCAGTTATAATCCCACAGCTCGAGGAACATAATTCCAGCAAAGAATGGTGACTTGGCTCACAAGAGCCTGCAAATTCTTCTCTTAAAGACACACAAGATGAAGGAAAGCTTTGGCTGCATCCTACAGACACCCGAAACTACAAATGAAAACAGAATCAAAATAATAAATTGTTCAAATTTTAAAATTGAGAAGTGAAAGTTGGACCTGCTGAACAGTGAGATTGAAACTGGGAACATAGTGAGCAATTGAAAGCATTACTCTTCGAGGACTCAGCACTACTCTTCCTTCCCCAACTACTAATAATTCTACGAAGACAGAACTCAACCTAATAAGTCAAAATGAGTTAAAGCTCTTCTATTTTTGGATTGCCAATGAAATATTGATATAATAAATAACTCTCATTTCCGTCAAGGTCAAGGGAATCCTATCACGAGAGACTGAAACTTGCATGAATTATAATCAAACTATTAAGACTTTGGTATAACAAGAGCCGAAAAGAACACCTTCCTATTTTTTGCCAATGTTTTAAGCAAGTGAACAAATGGTGGCGATTCCGTAAAGACCCCACTCTTTGTTTCACTTCAAAAGACGGAAAACACACACACAGATACACAAAATGAAGTATTATTTAGAATTTTCTTTTTTTTTTCCAGAAATAGTTTATGAAATGGAAGATCTGTAGGTCTGTGAAACAACTATAACAATAGAGTAGCCGTGTTGAGTTTGTGGAGCCTAATTACTTCACACATGTATTTTAATTGATCTAATTCTATTCATATTGGGGGGCGCCAGTTCTTGGGATTAGATTAAAAAGAATTACAATGAGTCTGAGAGCCATGACGTGTGAAATTCTCACGTAACCTTGTTCTTCATCATAGTGAAATTATGTAGCAAGTAAAAGTAGATGTAGCTCTTATGTTAAGTGTAAACTACTATAAACTTAAATCTTTAGGGTGCACTCTTGTCTTTCTTTTATAGTATCGCTCTCGTTAGTAAAGGATTTGGGCGTTTATTCCGTAACAATAAAGTGGCAGAGAAACAAAAGTATTCTAAAAAATAAAAAATCCAAGTTAGACATACTTTGTGAGCTGCCTTCCAATAAAGAAGCTAAAGCAACTGCAAGTGGCACACTATCAACTAAATCCTCATCAGCCGAACCTTCACACTCCTCAATAGCCTTTTGCAAAAAAGATTGGAAGCATGAACAACTTGCCAAAGCCTGATAAATTTTGTAGAATTCAACTAATCAGCAAAAACCATAAAACTAAGAGCATCTCCAATGCAATCTCAAATTTGAGTTCTAATGCCAAATTTTTAGCATTTGAGCAGAAAAAGCACCTTAGTACAATGTTATTTTCGTGCTAAATTTGGCATATGCTATACTTCGTGTCAAATTTGACACCAAGTATAGCATATGCCAATTTTTTGCATTTGATTGCTATTAACTGATCTATTTTCTTTTTCTTTTCCTTTTTTTTTTTTGTTTAATCATTACATCATTGGCAATTTTATGTTATCTATAAACTTAGAAGTTTACTTTTATAACTTCCAAAGTTTAACGATCATGTAAAAAGCAAATATTGTATTTGAAATAGAAATACATTGGAGCACAAGTCAAAATAACATTCAAATATACCAAACATAGCATTGTTATTAGCATTTTCATTGGAGACTAGATAAAAGTCAGTTGCCTACAATGCAAAAATAACTTAACAACAATCGTAGTATCATACCAATTGTTTTAAACAATTGCTAACAAAATAAAGTCTTTGTTTCCTCTGTTTTCTTGGCAACCAATCAAAAGTTGACAATTCCACAGGCTACATGCATAATATGTGTGTGTACCTGTAGAATAACGTTAAGAAAACAATTGTTTCCGAGATTTTGCAACCCAGGAACCAAGCGTAAGCTCGAAGGATCTTGACTCTTACTCTACCAATTTAAGCCGCTTAATTTGCCCAATGTAACGTCGTATCTTCTTAAGGCCAAGACAAGACCGGCGATTCCGAGAATCCCAGCTACAGAAATGCGAAACCCAGAAGCCGAAACCAAGTTCCAACCATGTTTGAAGAGGCGAATCACATTGTTTTGATTTGGGTGTCTTTGAATTTTCTTTTTTCTTTTTTTTTTTTTTTTTTTTGATACTTGAAGAGTGCAGAGAGTGGTGTAAAGGGAACCCAACAAACGAGAAGAAAAGAGATTAGAGAGCTCAATTCCTTGTCTGAATTTTGTGGACTTTTCGTTGGTTTTAATACAAAATCCTACAACACAGGGGGACACAGATTTCTGAATTCTAACGAGTTTAAATTATAGGTTTTGGTTACTCAAAGTGAGTCGCTGTCTTAGTGCTCAAAAATGTGAATATAATGTTATTTAACCACATGTTTGTTAACTGGGCAGTTATAGTTACAACTGTCAACTATGTTTGGCCCACCCTCGGTAAAAAGCCCAACAACAGTCCCAACGGTCAGGCAGTTGACGCTGCTTTCATCGAGCAGTTTATCGCGAACCTTATCTTCCTCCATGTGTTTCTGTTCCACTAATGATTTGGGTATCCTCAGCGCCTCCGTTTCTCGCCTCCAACCCTAGCGAGATTATCCTCTCAGTTCACCCTAGCGAGATTAGCAGCAGTCACTCCTTCAATCTTCGAGGTAAATTTTCTCTTTTTTCTTTCGTCTTCTTCTCTTTTTGTTCATTAATTGCCTAATATTACAATTCTTTGTTTCTGAAAACCATTTCGATAGATCAAGGAATCTATCGTTAGGAAATAGTGATGCCAGATGCACACAAATAAATCTGTGCAGTTTCCACCTTTACCTCCGATTATCCTCAGGGTTCTTTTTATTTCCCTTTATAGGATTATTTCGTCGACAAGGTTGATACATATTTTTTGACATATATTTTTTTTAATTGTTTTATTAATTTGTTTTAGGTTTTGTGATGTTTTGGGATGATGAAACAAATCAGACGGACCACTGATAAATTCGTTTATGTGATTTCACAACCAGCTACTTCTGACCCACATCATAATTCCCACATTCTTCTATGTTTTACTTTTTTTTTTTATTTTCTTGTTTTGAAATTTTTGGGTGTTTTTTCTATCATGCAAATATATAATCAAGTACGAAGGGCGAGTGATGTGATTAAAATCGACTCGCTACTCTTGATGGGATTCTTACCAAGATATCTGAGGCTTTGTATTTATTTAAAATGATTTATTATTATTATTATTTAGATTCCTTTTTTAAATGTTCTGTTTTTTCTTTCTTGAAGTTTTTTCTTTTACGAAGTGCTAACCCATAAATTGATTAATAACAGATTCAGAAAATCTTGTGTTTACTTGTAGTATATAAACGACTTTATATATGGAAAACAGGATACATGTTGAAACTGCTTAGTGTAAATTTTGTTTCAGCCCTTCGATTGCTGTCTGTATATTATGTAATATCTTTTTTTTATATTTTTTAAATCATTCTGGTTAGGTTATACCCAAGCCTGACCTTCAACGCTCGTCTTTGACATCTGCTGCCGTCCTCAAGACGGCGCCCGTTTTACGGCCTCGTCCTCTAGCGTCCACTACTTTCTCCCTGTCGTTGCGCGAGCCTTCAGCATGTAAACGACAACCCAAGAAAACCTCTGGCGGCCCTCAAAGCAGGTATTCAAGCGGAGGAAAATCTCCTCCTTGTTACAGAAGAAGCAAGGCCTCGGTTCGTGGAGAACAACCAAAACCATTTTGGGGTTGTTCAAGTACTCCTCCCTCTCCTCTAGTGGTTCAAATACGGTACTTATCATTTTTTTCCTTCAACGATTGTCATATTTGATAAGCAAGGTTGTGTTATTGGTGCATTGATTTGGGGTTGTTGTTGATGTCTTACCTGTCATCACTGTTTTTTATATATCTCTGTTCTCATATACTCACTGTTCTCATTGTTCCAATTTGTTCATCCCTCATGTTGATGGCCGTTTTCATTTGTCACTTTTTTTTGGGCCCCCTCTGTGCATTTGCATGATCTATAGGTCTTAAGCCCTGTTGCTACATTTGGTTGTCATTTCTATTGCGATTTGCCCTTCTTGCTGCTTGTTGATATGTATGCTCAGTTTGGTGATCCGCCATCATATCATTCTGCTTCATATTTTGTTCATATGTTGTATGTGCTAAGAGGTCTTTCAGTAAATTGAACTTTTTCTTGTTAATTACCCCATCCGCCACCAATTTCTCGTTTTCATTGCCATTTTTGTACAGAATGATGGTTATTCATCAGTATTATGGTTCTTTTTTCCAAATCTGGTATAGTTTTATATCGCATACATGTACAGATAGAAGTAATACATGATAGATGAGCATAGCAAACACGGATGTTGATGTTCCACCAGTGGTTCTGTAAAGTAATTTGGCTTCTCTGTCATGAAAGTTGTTTAGGCAACTTTGATCACTCTTTGGTGTCAGAGTCTTGGTAACATGTCAAATGACCTAAATATAATTTGACCTCAAATAAACTCAACCTCAATTAATATGTTTTCTTTTTCATCTTCCTTTTGGTTAAGGAAATTATGTAGAATTGATAGATGAGTGTGGTCTAGAGTAACGAATTGCACTTCCCTTGGTTGGAATCTTTGCCGTTGTTCATTCCCCCATTAATTTCTTTATGTTTCTTTGCTTTTGTTGTTGTTCTTTCTGAGTTCGGTGAGAATGATCCCCGTGTTCCGATTAGTCATTCTTTGCTTCCTTATGTTTGTGAATCCTTCTTGTACCCATTTTCTTCCTTGTTGCCATGTTTTGTCCCTCAACCCAGTTTGGTGGTCCCCCATATCCTCACCGTTATTCCAACTTCTGCCCTTTTTTTTTGAATTGTCCTACTTTGGGTGCTTAGCTGCCACATAAAGGTTTTGTTGCCCATTACGATAGGTAAGGGTAACAGGCAATGATGAATGTTGGCAATCTGAGTTAAATTGTTTGCTGCTTGTTGAATGTGGCGGTTGGCGCTGTGTTGCCGGTTTATAGTTGGTCAATCGGTCGATGTTCCTGAACTCCGTTCTGAAACACTTTTTTATTGCGGTGTTCAACTTATTTTTATATGACCACTGAAGTTTACCCTGGTAGCATCCGGTGCCAACGATGCTGTTATCTATGAGTACAAACGATTTGTGCAGATTGTTAACCTGCTAAGCCTTTTTTTTCCTTTATATTTTTTTTGTTTTCTTTGGTAAGCTTGCACAATTTTACCTCACATAATCTGTTACAACTTGTTGTATGCAGTTAAATATATTTGTTATTAAATAAAAGGAAATGCCAAGGAACAAGCAAGACTCCATTGCTTGGACAGCAAAGAGGACCGAATTATTAATTGGTCTCCTTCAAGACCATGTGAAGCAAACTGGAGAGTGTAAATTAAAGAAGAAGTTGTGTGAGACGTAGATAGCATACTTGACAACCCAGTTCAATTATCATGTAGCGGCAACACAAGTTAAACATAAGAAAGAAAACCTACGGAAAGAATGGGCATTTCTTAAGATTTTATATGCGATAGGGTTATGGGTCAACCTTGAGATTGGTGAGTTTGATTTCTCCATGGAGTATCGTCTCAAATTGATTAAGGTACATAGAGCATTATTTGTATGCATGTGGATAATTTAGATACAAAAATTCATAATATGTCATATGGTTTAACCTTTTTTCTCTAAATATTATCTATGTAGACCAATCTAAGAGTAGCAAGGTACCTTAGTAAAGATGAATATCCGTCTTTCAAGACATTAGATTCCATTTTTTCTTGTTCCACTACTTTGGGATCGCTCGCGTTTGGTAGCTTCATCGCATGCACCGGTAGCAGAGTAATTTTTTTAGGATGAAGACCATATCGAGACACCTGCTCAAGAAGAACACCGCATTGATGATGTGGTGAAGGATGTTAGAAGTCGACTGAATCGCTTGCACACAATGTCTTTGAATGGTGCCGGAGGAATTTGCGGAAGCTTGCAAACTGTTTGGAAGGGCAAAAGAAAGATGAAGGACACTAACGAAGGGGAAGATTGGCTGAAGGTAATGGCACAGGCCATTGTGGAATCAAAAACCAAGCCCAATGCGCAGTTCGCCAAGTGCATCCGCATTCTTACAATATGGGCTACACTGGACGTAAAATATAGAGGTTACAAATGGTACTAAAAGATGACATTGGCTTGCAGACGATGTTTTTGGAGAACGATAATGAGCAAGATCATAGACTATTAATCGAAGAATATATGTCGAAGTGAATTTTCATGCGTATCAAGCTTTGCTATTTTTAATTTTTATTATTTGTATCGTATTATGGGACAATGTTTGATGTATCTCATGTATTTGTGCTTTGAACAATTGACATATGTAATGCATATTTCGATATTGTTTTTTACTTGTTTTGATGTTGTTAGCTTGGTACTCGTGTTTGTTTGTCCGCATGTAGTGTTGCATTTGACTATTGCCGTTAACAATATCTGTGCTTATATTGTTCTGCTCATTGTTAGTTATTTAGAGATAACATTTCAAATGTTTTTGTGTAATTTTTTTACAGCACTAGTTTTCCACGATGGATACTAGATGTTGTGCCTTAACAACGTTGAATAATGCAAAAGGTGGGCTTGGAATAGATGGCGATGATTTGCTTGCACTTGTAATTGCTTATCTTCGGCAAGAACAATGCCCTAATAGGTGTCATCCCTGTCTAATGCACACGTCAATATTAAGTGGAAGAATGAAGATGTGGGAATTACTTAACGGTCATGAAAGACCGTTGTGTAGCAAATTGAGAATTACACACAATCAATAGCCTTAAGTTAGATCTTAGAAAAAAACACAATTTTACGTTCTTCCCCCAAGGTTAGCGTCAATGAGAAACTCATGATATTCTTGCATATTGTGTGCAATGCCATATCGAACCGCGATGCACAAGATCATTGGAAACACTCGGAGGAAACAATATCTCGATACTTCTTGAAGGTTTTATCGGCAATATGTTCATTACGTTATCGATTCATTATACCCCCAAACTATAATAAAACACCGAAGCTAATTCGAGACAATCGAGAAAAGTACTCAAATTATTTCGATGTAAGTGTAAACACTTTTTAAAATTCCTTTTTACTATAACAAATTTTGAAAATGATTGAAATCATTATTTTGCTTCAGTCATGTGCAGGTGGAATTTGATGGCACACATGTTCCATGTGTACCGCCATCATCTGAGCAAACAAAATATCGTAATCGAAAGGGGATCTTGTCATTTAACGTATTGGCAACATGCTCATTCAATATGCGGTTTACATACATGTTGTATGGATAGGAGGGATCCACACACGATTCACATGTTTTGCAAGATGCGATACAAAATCATGGTTTTCCAATTCCACCGAAGGTATTGTACAACGTAATGTCGTTGACAATATTGAGATTTTATGCATACATGATTGTCAATTTTTTCTTGTAACACATATGACATGTTATTTGTAGGGAGGTACTATTTAGCAAATTCATGTTATGCAACTCAAAGCTACATGCTTACACCATACCGACGAACAACGTATCATTTGCAATAATATATGAAACACGGCACGGGTTTTAATTCACCAGAGGAGCACTTTAGCTTCAAGCATTCATCACTAGAGAATTGCATCAAACGAACATTTGGTGTTTGAAAAGTGCGATTTAAAATTTTACAACGAATGAGCAGGTACAAAATTGAGAAGCAAATGCTAATTCCAATTGCATGTGCAGTGGTACATAATTTCATCAGCATATGCACCGAGAAGGAGGACATTACCAACGAGTTGCATAGGGAAAATGATTGTCTTCTACACCATTTTAGTAATGATGTTATTCCAGTGTCGGTGTTGCAACAAGGGAACACCGAGTTCGACGACGATGGTTGTAATGACATCAACGAAATATTGGGTGACCACGCATCTACAGATGAATGCCGAGGTGGAGAAATGATACAAGAATATAGGGATGCTTTAGCCTAACGAATGTGGAAAGATCGCTAAAGGCGACAAATGCAACGGTAGACCTGAAAGTGTAAATAATCCATCAAGTAATGAACTTTGGTTCGACCTTGGAACATATTCAAAAAATAATTTCTTGTTTATAGATATTCATATTTCTGCATTTGTGAAGACTTTATTTTTCTCCTATTTAAAGGTTTTTTTTGTTGATTAAAAGTACCATATGTATCAATGATTATAAAAAAAGAAATTGAAAATAGATTATTTCACATAAAGTTAAAAATAAAAAAAAAACAAATTAATCAACTTATTTGTTTTTAGCAAAAAAAAAAATCTAACTTTATAATAACTAAAAAAAGAAAAGCAAAAAAAAAATGAAATTGTGGTTCTAACCACAAAACATCCAAACCTTTTCAACCACAAGTGGTTCACACCACAAATTTTATAACATTGTCAAACACTAGTTACAACTACAATTATGGTTCCAACCATAAAATTGGTTCTAACCATAAAAAAGGGTTACAACCAACGGTTCACACCACTCTCTCAAACACCCTCTAAATGTTATTACGTATCCTATGTTATAATTATTGAGCTTTAAAAATTATAAAAGTAAACTTTTATCTATAAAATAATTTTAAAATGTTAACATTGTAATGATTAAATAAAAATAATAAACACAACAATCAACAGCAATTAAGCGTTAAAACTTGACATATATTATATATGGTGTCAAATTCATTACAAAATATAACATACGTTAACTTAAAGAATAACATCAATATTATAGAGTGATTTTTTTATATGTTAAAATTTGACATTGATGCAATAATTAAACCAGACTTGATTTAGAAAATATTTGTTGGATGTTTGAAAACATTGGTGTAAACCAAAAAGTCCAACCAATTTTGGTAAAAAAAAAATGTAGCTCACTTTATTTTAATATTATAATATATGAAATATTTACATTGTAGCAATTCTAAATTTTAGTTGAAACTAAAAATGTCAAAAACCTATTGTAATTTTATTTTGTTATGATATGATCTTGTATTGTCTGTATTAAATCACTAATATCATTAAATATATCTTAATACAATAATGTGATGGTTGCATATGAACATACGTACATAGGGTGAAATTATTTATGTGGATGAGTATAATTATATAAACTCACGTATTAATGTCAAACGTTTTTGTATAAAGCATGTTATTTGTAACTTATATTTTAAACTATTTGGTTGTGTATGTTGTTGCTTGATCCATAATGGAATGGACTTATTTATTTATGAAAAATACATGTCATGCCTTACTTTCAAAATTTATTTTTTTCATGTCACACTTATAAAAATTGTGTTACTTCATCGGTCATATTATTTTTTAAAAAATAATTAGTGTCAGTGGCTTAAATCTTTTTTTTATTCCAAGCAATTTAAATAAACAAATTCGACACTCTCTCAACTCTTCCGTCCTCCTTAGCCATCCATCTTTTTTTTTAATGGCATAACAAGTTTCAAATATGTGTCACATTTATAAAAATTAAGTTTCAAAAGATAATATCTATAAAAACCCTATTTATTTGTTGTTTGAGGCTCATGAGTTTATCTTGCTCAAAATGTTTCAATCTGCCCATCGCATTGAATAACAATAGGATAACTTACAAAAATGCCCCTCAAATTTTCCAACTAATTAAAAATGCTCTCTAAGAAAGAACTTATTAAAACTGTCCTTTGTTAGAAATTATTCATTAAAAGTCTAAATTACCCTCCCTTCTCACTCCCTTATGAGGGAACCAGCCAGATTATGTCTTGGAACCTGTCAAGTTCCTTGTCAAAACCCACCAAGTTACGTCTTGAAACCTGAACGGAACTGTCAGATTCCGTCCTATAACCTACCGGGTTTCATCCCAAAACTCACTAGAACCAGTAGGTTCTAACACAAAACCTACCTGATTTTGTCCAAAAAATAATCAAAACCACCGTATTCTATCTCGAAACTCATTAGAACTCGTCAGATTCTATCCCAAAAGCTGCCAAGTTACATTCAAATACTAACCGCAAATTTAAATCTCTAACCGATCTCACAAATATCATAGATCTCTCAAAATCAAGCTACAATGCTAATTTCCATTTCACAATTCTAATTTACGAGGTTCCAAATTAGAGAACAAAACTTAAACGAGTGTGAAAAAAGCAACCGAACCAGCGTCGCGTCGATAAAGCCTCGTTCATATCATCAATCTATGAATTAGTAGCTAGCTAATCTTTTACATGCCAATTTCAATTCCAAATGTGCATATACATCAACAATCAAATTAGCTAAACTCTTGCTTTAGAATTTTTACAATTCTACAATTTAAATATAGCTTTGGAAAACAACCAAGTACTAACCTCGTCTTTCTCTTTCAGGAGAAGAATTAAACACTCCTTATTGTTTCAAAGCACACTCTGACTTCTCTATCGCTGCTTTAATCTCACATACAGAAGAGACAACAGCATGGTCATCAAAATTCCAGTGACCAATGTGATCAACCAAAATCTTCCAACGATCATCTAGTAATTATAGACCTTGGAAGCCGCTCAGAGGAGCTCGACACTCAGAATCCCCAATACAACCTCAATCGCTTTCCAACATCTCTCGCCGCCACCAGTCGGGAGTCCAATCCCCTCTTCGTTGCACTTCAAATTTGTCATCGACGACGAATATAGAGGCGTCAATGGAGACGGTGGCAACTCCAGTAGAGGCATTGGCAAGGACGACGATGGAGACAGGGAATCAGGTTCGAAGGAGGCAGAGATTGAAGAAGGAGAGAGACTGAAGGAGGCAAAGAGAGAGTGGAAGAAACTAAGAGAAAGAGAGGAGAGAGAGAGCATGTCGAGATTGAGAGAAAGAGAGAAGAGAGACTGTTTGGCTAAAAAAGAAAGGGGAAAGATAGCCAGATAGAGAGGGAAAACTAGGTTTAATTTTTCATAGTGAACTATAATGGGCAAGAGAGTAAGTGTATAATTAGTATTTTAAAAAATAAAATCAAAAAATAGGTAGTTTAATAAGTTGTGTTATTTGAGAGCATTTCATATAGATTTTTCATAACTATATATTGTTGTGGGCTTAATTCAATAGGCTTAGGGAATATTTTTAGAGGAACTAATGGCATGTTTTGAAACTTACATTTTATGACCATTATGCATCTTCAAGTGTAGCACAACTTTTTTAATTGTAACATGAATATACATATGTAGTGTCTGGCCATGTAAGTTAGAACCAAATTTTTTTGTTACTACAATATAAAGCTATCACATACTATAGTGTCAAAAAAAAGTATGATACAGTGTAAAACTCTCACATATGAGAGTATTTTCAACTTTCAACGAAAATTGGTTCTAACTAATGCTTTCAACACACCCTAATATATTTTTTAAAAATATGACATAACTTGTAATTTTTTCTATTTTTGGAGCCTTATAAATCGGTCATCTTTTGGTAGTAACAAGATCAATGGGTGGATTAATGCTTATTGAGAGGAAAGACAATAGCAAATACATTTCCTTCAACATTTTATACTCTTATTTAATATTTTTAATTTTATTGTCGTTATGATCGTTCTTTAGATGGTTCATGCTATAAAATGTTTTATTTAATATTCATACTTGGCTTATAATTATTATCCTTATTTAGATAGTTCATGCTATCATAACAATAATTCCAACATAGATAGTTTCATTTTATTTTACTCATACTACACCTAGAAGATAGATTAAAGATTTTGGGTGGAACTAATCATAATAATTTTGAGTTTATCTTCATTGTTTCTCAACAACATATATACACCATGATATATTATACATCAATAAATACTATAAAATACTGTTATGAATGATTGTACCAACTAGTTTCTTTTCATTAATTCGTTAGTAGATACAACTTATTGATGTGTCAATCTTTTAAACACTTACTAATAAAAGATATGATAACTAATATTTTCGAGACATATATTAGAAAAAGCATTAACCTTATATAATAATATTGCCTTTATTTTAATGACAATGTTTATGTTTATTTTTAATGCTTTTTGGTTACTATCTTTCTTTTAATGATATAATTATTAAAATTAATAAAAAATAAGATTAATTACATAAACTCCCTTAAATTAAAGCCTTATAATATTTTGTCATCTGAACTCTAAACTCGTTTCTTTTAAATTACAAATTGTTATAAAAAATGGTCTCTCGATTAAAATTTTAACGAAAAATTAAAAAATGATTATATAATTAAAGATATTATGGTAATTCAAGTTTTAAATATAACCATAAAAATTATAACTATAATAAAAAGTCTTTATTGATAATTAAAAAAACAATTAAAACCATTATATAATTAAAATAATTTTTTTTATATATTAAAATTTTCTTCATAATTTTATTTTTTTTACACCGAAAAAGTATTTTAAATTTTAAAAATTATATATATTAGTAAAATGAAAAAAAAAAAATAGCATAGCAAATTTAGTATAACAAAAAATATAATGCAAAATTTTTAAAGAGAAAAAGTTCTGTAAATATTAATAAAATTAACCAATTCCCAAAAATATAATTTTGCAACTTTCATGTATTCAAGCATTTTATTGGTCTTTATACCTTTTAAAATTTTACAGTATTTTTTATATATGAAAAAAATAAAATTTTAAAGAAAATTTTAATATATCCTAAAATAGAAGGATCTAAATAATAGTTTGTTTTTCATTACATTTTTTGTTTTTCATCATTAATAAAAACTATTTTTATTATATATATATTTTTAATTTTTTTTGTTGTTTTTACAATTACGATTACCAAAATAATCCTTATTTTAAAATTATTTATCAATTTACCATTAAAATTATAACAAAAAAACCATTTTTATTAATGGTTTATACTTTAAGAAGAACAAATGCTACATTTTAAAGTTTCAAAAGTAAAATATTACAAAAGCTACAAATTCATAGGGAATTTTTAAAATTAATCTTAAAAAATATAAAAAAAATTGAGTAAATTATTAAAGTCAAAATGTCAATATACAACTTAACCAAAATGTACATAGAATATTCACAAACCTCACCTTAAATTGTTTATAGGACATTTGACAAACATGATCAAAACTAACTTTTTAATTCAAAATACTATAACGTATAAAAAGCTTACACTGAAACAACTTTTTACTTTTACTATAACAAGCAAAAAATTTACACTATTTAATAACTAAAAAATTAATTCAAACTATACATGCCAAACATCCTATTAATATTAATTTTGTAATATGTATTATTATCCCAACATATTTAGGGTCACGAATGTTTCTAATAGAATCAAAGTTAATAGCACATTTTTTTTTTTAGAAAAAGTGAATTCCAGAAATCACAAAAATGGCAAAATCTTCATTAATTTTTTTTCCCAATTTACAATTTTGTAATTTTCTCTATTTCCTTATTTTTACCTTTTTTTTTTTTTTTTTCCAGACACTCTCTCTCCCCCAAAGAACCCGTCCCTGTTGAGTCGAGAACAATCTGCCACCCATTATGGTCGTTGTCCCCCATGCCGGAGAAGGCCAGAGAACGAGATCTATGCAGAGGACGAAAACCATTCATCCAACAATCTTCACATTTTGACATTCATAGATAATGAAATTGGTAGTGGCTAAATCACACATACAAACCAATAATCCAAAAATTAAAGGCACTGCCATAAAAATGACAACGGAGTTCTGACAAAAGCTACACCACCAAACCTTGAATTGATTTCGCCATGAAATAAAAAAGCCTTGGCATAAGTCCCAAAACCCGTAGAATGCCAAATATGTCCTAAAAGCAGCATATTAGGATACACGTGATAGCCACCGATGATCACCAGTATCAAACCTTGATTCTTGTGCGTGCCTATTTATTTCAATGGAAATCTCAAACAAAAGGCATCAATACAATTATTGTTTCCATCACCAATACAATATTATATCACCAAAAACTCAGCATCAGGTCCATCACAACTCACAAGGGCTGAACAGCACTGCAGAAATTACAACTGGCCAAGGCAGTTGCAACCCAAAAAAAAAAAAAGGCTGAACTGTAAACAGCGCCGACTATCACATGGGAGGTAATAAACAACAGTGTAAAAAACATGGACACAATACAAAATGTATTAACCAAAAAAAAAAAAAAACCATATAAATAAAGTGTCTGACAACCTAATTCGGCAATATCGTTTCAACTTTATATTCCAACTGCTTCCTTAGAAAAATTACATGAGGAAGCCTTCATATACTATCCAGCGGAATATATTACATGAGGTGCCATTGGAGCCCAAATTTTGCATATTAGGCTTCCACAACAGCACCATTCAAATCTCCGTTCTTATTAACAATCATCAGGCTTCCTTAGAAAAACCACTACAAATTATGTAACACAATGACGATTTCTTCTGTGTGATCAAATTCCTCACAAAAACAGACGACAAAAATGCATTGGAAAATAGATCTTGCCTCAGAGGTAGTGACAATTATGCGTATCATCATCAAGTATCTGATAATACGTGCATTAGAAATGCATCACTGGCAAATTGCAAAAGCAGTTGGCAAATCAACATAAATACAAAAAAAAAAAAAAAACAAAACAAATTAACCTGATTACTTGACCAAAAAAAAAATCAAAAGAGAAATATAAATGGTACACATCCTCCGGTGGGGTGCTGATGTTCCTGTCTGTTTATCATCACTTGCATACATATTAACAAAGAATAGGACAAATAAAAGAAAAAGAAAAGCAAACAAATTCCTAAAATTTTACACGACTATGATTAACACATAAAAAATGTGGGTAAAACGTGACCAAGTCATCATTCTCCAAAGGAGTGGTGATGTCCCTGTCTATTTTGTCATCACATGAAAACACCTACAATTAGAAGGGCAAATTCAAAAAGCTGAAAATCATCACAAACAAACAAGTAGAAACAACACAAAGATTGACACAACAGCTTTCAAAAAAAAAAATCAAAATTGAACGAAGAATCAAAGACTAAACCATTAGGAAAAGTGACATTTTAGAGCCTGAAAAGTGCCTCAGATTAAATTCTTTTCATAGAGATTAATCTCAAAGTATATTTAAACCCATCATAGGCTCACAAACCTTATATGCAAACAAATTTTGCATCTAGATACAAAGAAAAATGTAATAAGAGATATCATGCAAAATAAAGCAAACAAAAGACAAGTACTCGTCAGACAAAGTTTGATAAATAACTAAGTAAAATAAAAAGAGAAAAATTAATAGAAGGTGCTCGGAAGAATGATTGAATGGATGAGAAAATTAATCCTCATGTAAAAGTCAGATTAACGAGATTGTGATATCTATCGTCATCGTACCTTCTCTTACTTGTGTACATATGGATTAAATAAAAATTTACTAAAATAGGACTTGTTAAGTGGAACAGGAAAACACTGTTCTCATATTCATATACCCTTGTAAGGTCACAGTTGCATCTCCTTGCAATTACAATAAAATAATATGCAACTCAGCAACAGCCTCAATTACTATTACTTGAGAACAAGAAAATTTACATTAATAAAGCATAAGACAGAATCTACATTCAACTGTGAAAATCTAAATCTTGTTGGGAGATAGACATGATCTTCTTTACCGTTAAAGAGGAACCATCAGGAACCAAAATTTATCCCCAGCAGCACTAAAAAATGCTGTATGGTCCGCATCATGGTAAGGTCCACATAGACCCCATCCCTTGGTTCATTCTAAAATCCTAATATGTTCTCGAAAATAACCCAAACAATAATTAAACAAAGCTAAATAGCTTAAAAGGATATCTGACAATTTTTAGAGACAAACAAGAATGAGAAAAAAAAAAGTTATTTTGTTTTTGGATTTTTGAATAAAAGGCATCAGAGGAATGGGTATGAGAATTTATCATCACATATTTTCCATCAGCGTGGTGCATGACAATCTCAATTGCTCATCACTGCCTTTCCAAAGAAGTTTAACACTATACTGTTGTGTTCACATATCCGTTGAACAAATTATAAAAGAAATTTTCTTAACAGAAATATATAAAAGAAAAAAACGTAAAGAGTATCGGAGACAGGGGGCAAAATGGGCTAAGGGCAAGACAATAAAAAATGCACTGTAACATTGATCATCAAATAAATGTGAAGAGGGGACACGTGCCACAGACTAAGCAAAGTTTCAGACATCCAAGGAAGGAATAAAGCAGCACAAGCTCTCAAGCCCGGCAAAGGCGAAAGCTCTTAGGCGGCCACTGCGAATGTTTTGAGAAACAAGCCTTAGATTTGTCATCATCAACAAAAAAATTGATGAAACAAGAACTCTAACATATTTGATAGAAAAATTTACTACCAAATTTTCCATTCCAAAATGAACAGCTAGACATCAAGATGACAGCTGACAATGCGCAAAGGATGGGATGAATATGAGGGACTTGTTCATCCCTATAGCAATCTAGTTCACTGCTAAAGGGGCAGACGTTTAGTCCCCAAAGAGGCAAAAACAACCAATTCAAACATTCCACAGACAATGAGATTGAGTAAGTGAACAAGCGAAAATGGAACCAAAAAAACCAGATGTCCAACATAAAAGAATGTTGTCCTACATAAGCAAACATAAGTATATCGAATCACGCTTCACAAAGGGACAGTAAAATGAAGTTGTCAATGTAATTAAAAAAAAGTACGCTCGGACATTCAAGGAAGGATCAAAACAGCAAAATCTCTCAAGCCTGGCAAAGGCGAGAGCTCTTAGGCGGCCACTGAGAATGTTTTGAGAAACAAGAGATTGGAATTATCATCATTGACAATTTAAAATGATATATCAATCAATGGGCTTCTAAAACATTCAAAACCAAAAAAAAAAAGGAATTGGAAAAAACAACACCCTGGTAGAATCGAAAGTAGGCTACATCAAGAGCTACATTCACTGAGAAACATTATTAGTTTCAGACATCCAAGGAAGGATTAAGCAGCACAAGCTCTCAAGCCTGGCAAAGGCAAAAGCTCTTAGGCGGCCATTGCGAACGTTTTGAGAAACAAGACTTCAAAATTGCCATCATCAACACAAAATATTCGCAATCAAAACAGCCAAGTACAATTATAACCTACAAAACCAAGTTATAAATGATCCAAACAGTACAAAACAAATCACAGTCAATATTTGCAATCAAACCAACTGAATATAAAACTATACACCAACATTAAATACTTGGGAAACAAACAAAAAAAGTAAGATCTTTAAGAAAGGAAAAGGGAAATTGTTGGAGTCTCAGACATCCAGGGAAGGATTGAAGCAGCATTAGCTCTCAAGCCTGGCGAAGGCGAACGCTCTCAGGCGGCTACTGCGAATATTTTTGAGAAACAAGCCTTGAAATTGTCATCATGAACATACAACTAACGCAAAATTGATCGTCTCAGACAAAAGAAAACAAACAAAAATTGATCTTTTCGTTCATCATTAAGAATCAGAGAATCAGTGAGAGTTATTTCCCAAACAAAAGAGGATTTGCTAGAGAAAACAAAAAAAATTCCGATCAAAGAAAAATAATCATCACAATGAAAAAAATACATTCATAATCAGAACAATATGCAAGAACTATATCAGAACGAAACAGAGTTTCAGAAACAGTTCATCGCTTTACTAA
Organism: Artocarpus heterophyllus; assembly: GCA_025403435.1. Lineage (NCBI taxonomy): Eukaryota > Viridiplantae > Streptophyta > Magnoliopsida > Rosales > Moraceae > Artocarpus > Artocarpus heterophyllus. The sequence continues at coordinate 4,491,553 of CM046327.1, read as the reverse complement.
ATTTTCAAAGTCTACCGTCAAACCGAACCGCGAACGGCCAATCCTTTCGCTATAGCTTCTCGGAGAAAGCACCGAGGAGATCGAAACAACCGTTGAAGAAACATTAATTTTAGACAGGGAAAGAGAAACAATGAGAGAGAAAATTATCTGGTAGTGATATGGAAGGACGGTGTTCATTTTATAGAGGAGGCGACGAATTAGGGTTTTGTGCAAATGAACGGCTGAGATTTTGGTCGGTTTGATAGATGATTCAGGTTGTGTTGATTTGAGGTCTATTTGGTAAATAGATTTAAATTAGTGATTTGATTTGAATTAGGATTTGAGTAAGTGATTTGAATTGTTATCCGAATTAACGTTTGGATGTGCATTTAAGTTTTAATCTAAATATGAAATAAAATTGAAATTTGTATTTGGAGGAGTAGTAAAAGTAGTTTTTGATTTATCAACAAATCTAATAAAATCTTAATGATAATGATACTAAAAAATATGCAATATGGATCTTAATTCATTCCTCTCTTCACTAGAAACACAATGAAAAAAGAATTATCTCAATTGGATAACAAATAAAAAAGTTATCATTTTTTTTCTCAAATATAGGAGAGAGAATTTTAGTTGTTACTGTAGTAAAGATATCCGAACATCAAAAGTTTAGGGAGTCAAAACTCTAAAAACTTAGATTCTTGATACTCAAATGATTCAAATTTTTGATGAATCAAACACGTATCCAAAATATTCATAATAATCGAATTCAAATTTAAGTACAAAGAATTTAAAGAGTTCTTTAAACAAACATGCCGTTGATATACATACTATGTGGGGGTGTTTGGCAGTGGTTCTCACCACTCAGTTCCCACCATAAACTCAGTTATGAACAGTGTAAAGCTCTCACATGCTACAGTATAAAACTCTCATATGCTACAGTAAAAGTGATTCCCACCGCGGGTTTCCACTATCCTTCTAAACACCCTACGTATTTGTGTGATTTGAATTACAATCTGAATTAATAGATGTGTATTTAAAGTGTTAATTTAAATAATAATTAAAATTAGAATTTGTGTTTGGATAAATATTGAAAAAAGATTTTAATATTCATGATATTAAAAAATATGTCATATGGAGCTTGATTTATTCATCTCTTCATTAGGAATACAATCAAATAAAATTCGTCTCAATTAAATATCAAATAAAAAAGTTATAATTTTTTTTACAAGTGTAAGAGTAAGAATTTGATTTTACTATAGCAAATAATAATTTGAGTTTTGGAGAGGGAGAACTCTCAAGATTTTCTTGGATTCAAAGGAATTGAATGATTTGCATTTTGGGATGCCAAATACTTATATAGGTGATTAGAATTCTGGAGTCTAAAGAGTTGGTCTAGTCTATCAACCAAATGGGCCATTCGAAACGAAACAATTTAGCCTATTAGTATTAGTTGGTTCTAACTAACTTTTTAGTTATTAATAATATAAAGTTATTAAAGTTGGTTCTAAAAAGTTATTAGTTATTAATAACTTTTTAGTATTAGTTATTTTGGGATGCCAAATACTTATATAGGTGATTAGAATTCTGGAGTCTAAAGAGTTGATCTAGTCTATCAACCAAATGGGCCCTTCGAAACGAAACAATTTAGCCTATTAGTATTAGTTGGTTTTAACCAACTTTTTAGTTATTAATAATATAAAGTTCTTACATGTTACAATAAAAATAAAAAAGTTGCTATAGTATTTACAATTCTAACCAATAATTTTAACTATGATAAACACCCGATAGTTAGGCGGCCCAGTTGCCGACGTTGGGCCGAGGCCCAGATGCTGAATGTCCAAGGTCATGTTACGGGCTTGTCGTTTTTTGGGTTGTCGTTAATGCAAAAATCGCTGTCGTTTTATGCCAGAAGAATATTGGCATTTCTTGATAAAGCGGAAAACTAACTTCAACACTTTCACAATTTCTATAAACCCTCCATCGATCCAAAATCGCCACTGAGGACCTGCTCTCGAGCTCACTCGTATCTCGATTCTAGAAGGTATTCTCTAATCCATCTCTCTCTCTCTGATCCGTTTTCTGGTAGAAGAATGTATCCTTAATTCATTCCGAAGAAGAAGATCTATTGAATTTATCACTGTCTCTGATCTGGTTGTTTGGCACTTTCTGAATCAAGAATCTTAACTTGTTGCTCTCTCTCGGCATTTGACTCTGTGTAGAGCGAGAGAATTTTGAGGAAATTCTTGTCCTTCTCTCTCAGGTTTTCGTTTTTCCACTCATGACATTCTCGTTCTGTGCTAGGGTTTACATTCAATTATCGATCTACCCGTTCGGATCCTTGAACTGAAGTAAAAATGGTAAGTCTCACCTTCCCGGAAAAAAAGTGGGGAATTTTTGGTACGAATTTAGGGCAGAATTCAAGTTTGAAGCTCTTTTTTTTTTCCCCCTCGGAATTTGTGAAACTTTTTAGGAAGGAGGAGACAATTTGGAGGCGTTGATAGAGAAATTGCTGAATGTGGAGAAGCAGATGAGGCTCGCCGGAGAGGTGGCGGGCACCAAGAAGGCCGTTACTGAGATTCTTCAGCTCTGCTTTGAAGCACGTGCGTGGAAGACTCTCAATGAGCAGATTGTCGTCTTGTCTAAGCGCCGGGGTCAACTTAAGCAGGTACTCCATTGAAGTGGAACACATTTGTTTCTAGTGACTTTTCTTAAATGGGTTGAACATTAAGTGTTTATATTGAGTTCTATAATTGTACTTAACTTTCGATGAAGAATTACGGAATTGAGTTCTATAAACTGAGAAAATCGCTTTCATTCTTGAACAAGTATGTGATTCATTTTTCCAACAAGTAGTTATGCATGTTGACAATTTATTCGTTACTATGTCAATAGCGCGGGGCATGATAGTGATGTATGTTCTTCCGCTAAATAAAATGTAGGTTCATCTGTGCTTAGATCGCCAAAATTACATACGTGCAAGTTCTACCGGGTTGTCCAGTTTTATTATGTTAAAAAATTTGTATGTTTGTTTAGGAAATTTTAGAATTGTGACCATGTTAAGAGATTGACCTAGGCTGTTCCCTTTACTTGCTTGGATGATGAATACAAATACAACTGATCTTAGAATTTATGGGCTTGAGTTTTTAGTGTGTTTGTTTACGTGCTCTAGGAAAATGCCATTAACACTCATGTACTAGTTTGGAGTTTTCCTGTGATTGCTGTGTGTTTATGTATAGCTAAGAATAATACATGTGAGGGGATGTTACTTGCACTAAGGGTTGTATCTTATTGTTTGAAATATGCGTACTTGGCTTTTCCCTAAACTAAAGGGAACAAAAGGTTCTTAGCTTCACTCATGTGCAACAGTTACATGGATCGTGGTCCTGGTTTACGGTTTGAAGAACGAGAATATTGACGTCTCATTTTACTTGAAATTTGTTAAATTTATATTGACTGTACAATTTTGACTATATTCTTTGCACCAATATGTATTCATATTAACCTTTTCCTGCACCTGGGTCTTTCTTATTTAAAATTTGGTTTTGGAAGATTTCAACATTGTTGTTGTATCATTGACTCTGCATGTAATTTGTTGCGATTTTTTGTTGTTGTCTTAAAGTATCTTCTTTGCACTTAGTAATTATATTACTCTATGCTCATTCAGTATTTCTTAATCAAGCAATATGTTTAGTTCATCTTATTAGCATGCTAAGTATCATGGTTGACATCCTTTTACTTGTTAAATTGAGATGTGTGTTTTGTGTAGGCTGTAACTGCAATGGTCCAGCAAGCAATGCAGTACATAGATGAGACACCTGATCTTGAAACTCGTAAAGAGCTTATCAAAACACTAAATAACGTTTCTGCTGGAAAGGTAAATATGTACTTATAAGTTTCAGTTTCAAGCTTCATCTCTCAGTTTATATAATATTTTTGTGTTTAATCATTTTTATGGTTTAGATATATGTCGAGATTGAGAGAGCCAGATTGATTAAAAAACTTGCCAAAATCAAGGAAGAACAAGGACTTATAGCTGAAGCTGCTGATTTGATGCAAGAAATAGCGGTTGGTGCAGGATTTTTCATTTGATGACATCCCCCCAATTCCCATTTTATTGCTTCCTTTTGATGGTTGAGCTTTACAGGTTGAAACTTTTGGTGCTATGGCAAAAACTGAGAAAATCGCTTTCATTCTTGAACAAGTATGTGATTCAGTTTTCCAACAAGTAGTTATGCATGTTGACAATTTATTCGTTACTATGTCAAAAGCGCGGGGTATGATAGTGATGTATGTTCTTCCGCTAAATAAAATGTAGGTTCGTCTGTGCTTAGATCGCCAAGATTACATACGTGCACAAATTCTCTCGAGGAAGATCAGTCCGAGGGTTTTTGAAGTTGATCCCTCAAAAGAGAAGAAAAAGCCTAAAGAAGGTGATGCTGTAGTTGAGGAGGCTCCTGCTGATATTCCTTCACTCTTGGAGCTGAAGAGGATCTATTATGAATTGATGATAAGGTACATTGGAGATGGATGGATTTATTTCTTATTGGAGTGTTCTGTAGTGGTATTTTTGTATTTTTGGTTGGATATAAGTTTTATCTTGTTATCAATTCTTCTTCATTTTGAATGGCTTAGAAGCACTGTGTATAGCAAATCCCTACCTTCTTCTTTCCTTTTTTTTTTTTTTCGGTTGGGTTCATATCTAGAATTACTCACAAGAAGTAACTGCCTGCTTCCTGCTTCTTATGTAATTCACTTGAATAATAATTTATATTTGTACTGGATGATTTACGCCGGTGTCAATGTTGTTGTTCGATGTTGAGGATGCTTGCATATGAACCTTATATTTTACTTTTTAGTTTGTAGTGGTGCCAGGGGTCCCCGTCTGCTATCATCTTAGTCCAGAACAGTCATTAGATTCCTTTCAGTTTATATGCTTAGTTTTGAAAAAGAAATGCATCATTAAATACTGATTTTTGCTTATTCTGCCAGGTATTATTCACACAATAATGATTACCTTGAAATTTGCCGTTCCTACAAGGCAATATACGATATTCCTTCTGTCAAAGAAAACCCGTCCCAATGGATACCGGTAAAGCCTTATTCAACTCTTTTATGCTTACACGAATTTTTTTGAACATCTCTGAGAATGTTCTACATGTAGGTTTTAAGGAAAATATGTTGGTACTTGGTCCTTGCACCACATGATCCAATGCAATCAAGCCTTCTTAATTCCACCTTGGAGGACAAGAATCTCTCTGAGCTTCCAAATTTCAAGTATGGTTCTGACAGCTATATTGATTGCATATTCATCGTGTTTATTACATAATGTATGCTATATATTAGTACAACATATGAAGAATGCCGTGTTAATATACGAAATTTTTGGCATCTTTTTTATTTTTTTTCCTTTGCTTGAAATATGTTGCCTGTTTTTGTTCTCCGTTAGATTGCTGTTGAAGCAACTGGTCACCATGGAGGTCATACAATGGACGGCTCTTTGGAATCTGTACAAGGAAGAGTTTGACAACGAGAAGAACATGCTTGGAGGTTCTTTGGGTGACAAAGCAGCTGAAGATCTAAAACAGAGGATTATAGAACATGTATGTTTTTGGCTTCGCTTGACACTTGGCTGAGTATACTGTGCGGTTACCTGCTTTGCTTATGATGTCCTCCGTTTTCTTGTTCTTTTTTTTTTCCCAGAATATTCTTGTCGTTTCAAAGTATTACTCAAGGATTACACTGAAGAGACTTGCAGAGCTGTTGTGTCTTAGCATTCAGGTTAGCTATTATAGTTTAAGTTTTTAGTGACAATGAGTTACTTTATTCAAAATGGCATATAGGGGCCTTGTAGTTCAACCGTGTTGGTTTTCGGTCGCTTTTTTGTTCTAACGTCTGGTGCTTAAGTTTTTTTCACATGCTTCTCAAATTGACTATCCTGCTGTTGTGTATTCGATTCTGCATCAGTCTCAATCTTAACTTGCACTCTTTACGTTCCATCTGAGTGCAGGAGGCTGAGAAACATCTATCAGAGATGGTTGTTTCCAAGGCACTGATTGCGAAGATTGACAGACCAGTGGGCATTGTTAGTTTTCAAATAGCGAGGGACAGCAATGACATTCTCAACTCATGGTCTGCTAACTTGGAGAAATTGCTTGATCTTGTTGAGAAGAGTTGCCACCAAATACACAAGGAAACTATGGTTCACAAAGCTGCCCTGAAAGCTTGAGGAACTGGTTAAATCCAGTTTTGCAGATTGAGCGGTCATGGTCCTCTTTTTTTCCTTTGGCCTGAAATCTTATATGATCAGAACCGTCATCTGTAAAAACTGACTGGGTTAGTCAGGGAGGCTTTTGTCAAGTTCTAGTTTGATTACCAAGGACATATCTTAGCAAGCAAAAGATTGTAGCATTCCACCAGATGCCTCGCCTATGGCTGATTGATAGAAACCTAAATGGGCTCATTTTTACTGTGGAAAGAAATTGATTGCTTTACTCGTTTATTTCATCTTAATCAATCTTGCTCTTGTTTATTCTCAACATGATTGCTCTGCAACCTTTATTGTCCAATTCTTTCGTTTTTGATCCACTAGACTTTTAGATCAACATTTACAGAAGTTCAGCTTGTGGGTTTTTTTCTTTTTTGCTTTGTGCTTGGAAATTTAAGTAATAGGAAGGTTGTTTATTGTTATGACAATTACTAGGCGAATTACAACGACTACAAGTAATGGAAACTATCTGTTCTTGGTTGTTAGAGTTAATTGGGGTTATACAATAGGATTTATTTGAATATCATCGACAAAATTCTCATTTTTAGGTCAGCATGTGATGGTTGCGTGACTAGTAACAAAACTAGGTTGTGAGATTGTTATTTACAAAATTTCTGTAAACAAAGACTTGAAAAAAAAGGTAGATGAACAATTTTGGTGATTTATGCTAGCATTACAGTCTAGGTATGTGGACTAATAATAACGTTGACTTTTTTGTGTTTCAGGTTGGAGATAAGAATGAATGTTACACTGTTTTTTGTTTATGTTAGAGAGGTTGGAAATTTAAGAATTGATTTAGGGCTTTGTATGAACAGACAAGCTTTCGGAAAATAAGAAGGCTAATTGCAGTCCATTTGTCGGTTCAAGACGTCCTATTAGCATTTAAATATGAATGGCAATAAGTTCTCCTTTGTCGACTTCTAGTGAATGCGCTTTATGGGAGAGTGACACGCCCCATCTGGTTCAATCGCGCTTGGAATTCTCTCTCTTCCTTTTTTTTATTTTTTAAAATTTGAGGTGGGAGATTTGAACACTACTCTTGCGCTTGGAATTTTTATTAGGTTACTACATGAAAATACTCAAGATAATAGTAGGTCATAATGATGAAACCCATTATTTGAAGGGATATTTATCTGTTATACTTTCTATTTTAGATTAATTTAAAACATATATTTTTAATTTTTTATCTCATCAAATGTATATCTTTATATTTAATTTAATACATAAATTTATATTTTAACTCAGTCAATGGTTGATTTTGATTTTTAAAATGACCAAATTATTTTAAAATAAAAGAGAAAAGAATTAAATCTTTAAAAAAAAAAGACAAACAAAAATACACAAAACACTTGCGGAAACATTAGGCCGTCATAGAATGATCCATTAGCATCTGCCGTAAAAAGTTTAAAATGTTCCATTATTGTTGAATGATCCATTATTTTAAAATGATCTAAACCGTGAAAAGTTTTTGTTGTCAATGTCTTACATGACAAAAGGCAGTCAAACATTCAACGGCTGGATTGATTTAATTTTCATCATGTGATTAAAAAATGGGATGCACATGCATCCTAAAACGCCTTAGTTGCTTTCGGAATATTCTGTTCTTTCATAAAAAAATGCTACTAATAAGACATCGTTGCGAACTTCTATTTGGTAACTGAAATGTAATAGTTAGTTCATGGAGTACGTATCCCTTGGATAGGACAATGTCCAACTTTTGGCGATGAAAGTTCACAACATAAATTGATAAACAAAATCAAATACAGGTATTAGGCCCGTTTGTTTTCGTTTTAAAAAAATTTTTGAAATGTTTTTACAAATTTTTCGAGCCAATTTTTAAAAACAATCTCAATACAATTTTTAAAAAATTTTCATTTTTCAAAGTTAAAACATTTTCACATATTTTAAAAACAATACCAAACAGTCCATAGAGTTCCAAGATTCGACACCCAGAAGCAACAATTACAGTTATTATCCATTTTTTATAAATATTGACTAAGAAGGTCTTATTATAACAACTATTTTATACAATCGTTTGGATTTAATGGAATGACCCAAGTTTAGCTGAGTTACTATCCGCACCTATATGTGCCATAGGTGCCACTTCCTGGAAGAGGGGTAAAAAAACTCAGCTTTACCAAACAATCATAGAACCTCCTATATATAATCTAAAATAAAATAAAAATTAAAGCTAATAATTAACAAAAACATTAAAAAAGAAAAAAAAACACTAAATAAAAAAATCTGATTGGCAGCCTTTGATTGAGAAATCAGTCGCCTCTAAAACCTCCAAGGGTGGTCGCGACCTTGGAGATGGACCTTCGTGACCTTGGCGTTAGATTCACGAGCCAAGGCAGTGGGAGGCGTGCGACACCCTTTGCTTGGGTCGCAATTCAACGGCATTAACTGTTGGATCCAAATCTAGTAGACCAAACAAGATCTTATTGATAAATTTTTTTTAAAAGGTCTAATCATAGCATTTTTTAAATATTTATTGTCCAATTTAATGCATGTGGAAGCTTTCATGTTTGGCGGGTTTGCTTCCATGTCAAAATAAATGTGCAGGAAGGTTTCTCCTTGTCAATAAAGAGTAATTTCTCGAGACGCAACGAACAACCTCTTGTCCAAAACAAATTAATTGGGCATCTCCATGTAGGTACCTTGTTGATAGTTCATTTCACACCCAGAATCTTGTCTTATATCTTGACGGAAAGGGCAAAACAAGGCAAATGTTACGATAAGACCCACTAAAAGGTATATTAATAAGACTTTTTTATCTGTTAGGCTAATATCAAAGGGTAAAAATCTAAGAAATTTAAGGCCTATTTGATTTGAGTATTTAAGTAGAGTATTTAAATGAAGAATTAAATTTTTATGAGAGAAAATACTGTAACAAAATAATTCAAACATTGATTTAAATATTCAACTAAACATACCCTTAGAGCCCGTTTGTTTTGTGGTTTAAATAAGGATTTGAATCATTTTACTATAGTATTTATTCTCATAAAAATTTAAATATTTATTTAAATATTTTATATAAATACTCAAACTAAACAGGCTCTTATAAGGTAAATACGGTCGTCAACACCATTATATAAAAAAGAAAACCCTAAACAATAAAAAATCCAAAAAAAAAAAAAACAAAGCAGCTTAGCATACCCCCCACACCTCGCCGACGCCGCCATCGTCATCGTCGGAAAGGAGTCGTCAGTGATTCCAGATCGCAAAGATCCATGGCAAAGCATCGTCGGTGGTTTCCTCGTCGGATGGAACTTAAGATTCCCTCTCGACCAACATGGGTCGTGACTTCGTGAGAGAGCCACTGTGGATCGCGATCACGATTTGCAATGCTGTTAATTTGTGACCCAAAAGAAAGGGGTCGCGACGCCTCCGCCCCATCCACCGCCATGGGTCATGAGATTCTGTCGAGGTCCGAGTGGGTTGCGACGGAAATCGTCAGGTTTCGTCACCATCCTTCGTTGGCCTTGGTTTGAGATTGCGACCCTGTTGCGACAGTTTCATGGCTACCCTTGCGAATCTCCACCTTGACCGATTTGTGAAGGCCACATGGAACGCGATTCATTCCGCCATCGAGAGCAAAGGTCGCGATTGCAACCGAGGGAACACCACGAGGCCAAAAGTTCCGTCACGACCCTATGGCGATCGCGATCACCGTGGGTCGCGAAGGTTAGTCGCGACCACCGAGCTCGCGAGAAAAAACTGTTAGGTCGCGAAGTTCTGTCGTTCTGCCACCTGGGTGCTTCTCCTCCTCCTCCTCCGTGAGTTCCCCGATCCTATCCTGGTGGCCGTTGTCGATCAAGATGCCTCCATGGCCAGCGACAGACCTGATCTGTTTTTTTTAAGTCTCTTGCGAAAGTTTAAAAAAAGAATAATAGGGTGAAATCGGTTTTATTTTTTATGTGAGACTTCAATCTTACATCATTCAATTTTAATCTGACAATCAAAAAATAAACAAGAAATAAAAATAGTAGAGGTTCTTATTAATAAGACTTTTAGGAAGCCTTATCATAGCATTTTCTATTAATTAAAGGTAATGTTAGGGTTATCATATAGCAAAATGTTCTCCTTATGGCCGTTAAATTTCTTTGAAAATGAAAGTATATTTCACTTAATATAAATATTTTTGGAAGAAATATTATAATTTCAAAAAATTTTCCTCAACTTTAAAAATGAGGGGATAAAATTGCAATGTAACAAAAAATTAGGGTACCCCTTCCAAAAATTTTTTCCAAGAATTAAAGTGTCCAAATGCTAGTAGTTCAATGTCTAATAGGGTCACTTATTAAGAAAAATTAATAATTGTAAGTTATTAAAAATTTGTTAGTAGTTTGAATGTATTTGTATTAGTTATCTTATCAAGAAATTTAAAAATTTGATAGTTTAGTTAATTTACCCCATTAGGTATTGTAAAATCTTTTACGTTATTCACTAGTTCTCATTAGTGAATCCTTTCTCCTTTTCTCTTCCATGGATGTAGGCGTATAGTATCAAAGCCATTCATTCTTAGTCGGCCTAGGAAATATACAAATTTGAGATGGACTTAAAACTTGGTATAATTTAAAGAACATTTAATAAACAAGATTATTTTTTTAATAATCTCAAACTGCATGGTATAAAATTGTAAACACCCTATTGCTAACGCATTGCATGATTCTTTAGATCACATCAGATATTTTTGGTGTTTAATAATAATTGAATAATATATAGGACTACATTTTTCTCTTGTTTGAATTTGAATTATTTTTCCCATGCTCACGTCAAGAAAACAAATAAAAAAGATTATCAAGGCCTTTTTTAAGGTCAAAGTCGAAAGAGTTTTGGAGTGATGATTCGGAGAACGTGGTCCACAAAATCAGTTTGGTCAAAATCGATGGATGCTTCTGACATTTTGATTGGTAAACGAACGAACGATCCATCTAGTGGCCAACTTTGTTCCGCAGGTGATGAGGTTTGCTTCTACTCCTTACATCAATTTCGCCGCCTCTTTGTTTCTTTGGCTGAAAAAAAAAAAATCAAAGATTAAAGTCAACTTGCATGGCCTTCTAAATTAGAGGCTATAATACGATCCTTTTGATATAAGACACTATTTTATAATAATAATAATAAGAGGCACTCATATGTTTTTTAGATTTGTCTTCGGTCTTGCGTTGCAATCTATAAAAATTAATATTTATCTTATACACTAATGTTTTTTTAGAAAACAATAATACTGCTTTAAATAAACATTTGTTTAAATTTGGAAGAATTTGAAATCAGTAGTTTATGACAGAGTTAAGCGTGGATTTAAAGCTATATTATACCTTTAACCATTATAAATAATTTTCTTGTCATTAAAATTTATAAAATTACATAAAATAAATATCATATTAAACCTCATCCATATATGTTATGTACAGAAAATCATAACAATTTCTATGGATTTGAATTAAAACTTGAATAGTTAAAAAAAACAGAAGTGAAAAAAGAAAACGATAATGACTTGACAAGCTACTTTTCATGTCCTAACTAAGAATTCTCATTCCACAACTTCTCATAGGGCACATCTTTTTCCTCAATTTTTTCCAAGAATTCTTTACAAATTCCAATCATTATTGAGCTAATATATATATATATATATTCCAATGAGCACAACAAACTATGGGAATGAAAAAGAAATTAAGAAAAATAATCGCGCCAAGAAAAAACAATCTCTCTCTCTCTCTATTTTTGTTTTCTGTTATAATGATCAACCTGATGAAGCTGTATTATTATTATTATTATGACTAGGACCCGTCCATTGTTGCTCTTGAAAATCTGAATTATAATTGGCAACACTAGTCCTGCTCTCAGGAGTGGTAACCGGAGGTTGTTGTGCTCCTCCAGAGAAGGAAGAAAACGACATATTAGCCATTGGTGGTGAAGAATACGACATAACCATCTGGTCGTACAAGCTCATCGTCCTCATTTCCGAACCAACAAACCGATCATTATAATGTTGAGAACTAGTACTTTGGAGAGCTTGAGAATGGACAATTGGCCCGATAGAAGTGCCTATGGAGAAAAGGGTATTTGAGGAATTGGAAGAAGTCAAGTGGGTCGCCGGAGAACTCTCCGGCGGTGGCCGGACCCGTACGTTCTCCGGGAAGTTGAGCTTGGCCTTGTTGCCTCGAAAGCGGAGGGCGGCTTCGTCGTAGGCCCGGGCAGCGGCCTCGGCGGTGTCGAAGGTGCCGAGCCAGACTCTGGCGGCTTTGAAAGGGTCCCTAATTTCTGCTGCCCACTTGCCCCATGGTCTTTGCCTAACTCCTCTGTATTTTCTTGGTCCAATTGTTTGTTGTTGTTGGTATTGTTGATGTGGAGATGTATCATGGTACTCGTATGTTGGAGTAAGCGATGTTTGAGTCAGAAATGTTGTGCTACTGTTTGTTGTTGTTGTAGTCCATGTGTTGTTTGAGCCTTCTGTAATTTGTTAAAAATTGGTGAGAAATCAAAATGGTTGGCCTCATGTCATGCACTTCGATGTGGGTTTGCATTTGTAAATTGTAAGCTAGAATGATGTACTAATGCATCAATGATTTTTCCCTTTTGGTGTGTAAAACATGAGAATTTTATGACGGGCGTAAAGCACATACACACACATATCACGTTATCATCGAAGTTTAAATTAAAAAATAATAATAATTTAACCGAATTACGTAGAGATATTTGAGATTGTGTTCTTTGTATATTTTTTTTCATATCCTACTTTTATAATTCTCCACTTGTAGAAGTATGTTTTTAAGGGAAAAAGAAAACATGTATTTAACGTTTGTTAAGTGATAAGACTCTTGGGGGATACAAAAACCAAGAAACAAATATAACAGAACATATTTTTAACATATGAAGATATTGAGACAAACTAATCGTTTCAAATCTTGGTTTTTCTTTGTTTTGGTTGGATTTCATCCTTAAAGAACTTCTGGCAGTATTTTAACATGTGGGAGGAAGTTTGTTTGTCATTCAATTAAAATGAAGGTGACCATTAAAGAGGTGACACGGAATCATAAATATGTATACATAGCTTCAAGGAAATATTGAATGACAAGAAAAAACAGAGCAAATTTGTGCCCTTCAATCATTGTAATGAACTCTACAAAGTCACCAAATGTAAACGCTTTTCACATCATAAGCAACCCCCCGAAAAAAATAAAAAACAAAAACAAAAACAAAAACAAAAAATCCATTTTCCAAAAAACTAAAAAGAAAGAGGAATTACAAAAAAAAAATGATGTTTAATTACCTCCTAAAACAGAAGAAATTACTCGGTTATGACCATCACCAGATGCTCTAAAGACCGACTCTTCTCTTTCTTCTTCTTCTCGTGCCCTCTTGATTCCAACAGAACCACTAATCACTTGATTAGAATTATCATCATCATTAATCATAGGCAAATCGCCAGAAATGACGCGAGTCAGAGCAGAAACCATGGCGTTCATCTCTTCTTCTCTGTTCAACCCAAAACCAGTACCCGCCATTAACGATGCTCGCCAACCATGTCCATCGTCAACACCATCATAACTGTTATTGTCGTTTCTCTTGGGCTTTCTTGGGTTCGCCACCTTTACCACACGAATATATATATATATATATATGTATGTATGTATGTATAAAAGTTTAACTTGGAGTCTTAATGTTTTTCACTATTCCTTACGTAAACGCTTTTCTTTTAGAAAATTCAGAAACGACCCATTAAGCGCTTTGATGAAACTAACGTGCATATATATAGATATAGATGGATGGATATATCTAAAAACAGAATAGGGATGCATTCAAACTGCGCGCCGCCACCCTTTGGTCTTATGGAGCACCTTAAGTTTGAAGTAATCTAGGTATAATAATATCTGAAAGTAAAAAAAAAAAAAAAGAATTAAAATAAAGAATATAATATGTGAGTTGACCAAGGAGGAATTTTGAAAGCTATATACAAAGGATGGCAAGTAGAAAGAAAGAAAGAAAGATGGAGGTGGTAAAAGGTGGGCTTTTTTTAAGAGTCAAAGAAAGTCGGTGTGAACATTGAAAAAGTTGATCCTTTTTTGGTTTTTTTGTTGGTTGGTTTTTTGGGGTCGAGGAATAAAGCCTACTTTTGGAAGATTTTGTTTGGGGTTTGTTTTGGCCTAAGCTAGTTGGTAATTAGTCGGTGTTGGACTTGGAAATTAACTAAGATTGGCCGACATGAAAGGAGGTGATTAGATTATTGGACTTTGGGCTAGCTTTGATTGGTACAAGGAAATGAAAGTACAAATGGAACCTTTTCAAAAGGGCTTTTGGATAAATTGCACTTTGCACTGCAACTTTTCTACTACACTATTTTGGGCAATCATCCTCTTTGTGACTTTTTTTTTTTTTTTTTTGGGGGTGCTCCGATGCTCATCCGTTTCATTCCTTTGCGATTTGCACTATTTGGTAACTTTTTTAACGGAATTTAATTACCAAAAAACTCTTGTTTCAACGGAATTTACATAAGTAGCCACATGGATTTCCCAATACAGACAAGAGTTGCCCGATACTAGCCCCCAAGGTAAAACCGAGTGTTTTTGGCTTGAAAAAATCAAGTCAATCGTTGCATATAATATTCAGTTTCAATTAAGCTCTTTTAATGTTGGTTCAGAATAAACCACATCAACAATGTTTTATATTTTAATTAAAAATTGACTAAACTGAACTAAATCATTTTTACCACTATCACAAAGGATATACTAGAAATTTTACCGAAAATCATTTATTTCTCACTTTGCTGCTAGTAGCCCATAAAAGAATTATATGTCTATCATATGTGATTAGAAAAATTCATTGTAGAAAGCACACGTGCCAATACACCAATATGCCAAAAAATAATATATAAGGTCTAAAGTGCTAAAGGCACTGTAATTGAAAGGACTCAAATACAATTTGCTAGACTCGTTTATGCCAAACAAACAAACAGTAGGATGTGTGTCCCCCCAATTGTCTTGATACGAACATGTTATAGTAGATATTAAATTCTTTAAAAAGGAATAATAATTAAAACGTGTACACGCACCATAAATAATTTTCTCATTGCCATAATCTTTCTTCTTTGTTGTTTTCTTAAATGGTTAGGCTCTTATTATTATTATTATTATAACAGAAGAGATTTAAATATAAAAAGACGACCGAATGCTCTTTGACATGTGTCAAGTGTGCCTAAACTAATATCACATAACACTTTAAGAGTTTGTTCGAAAACATTGGTTCAAATAATACTTCAAATAATAAAAGTCTTAATCAAAATCAATTTTACTCAACTATAAATCTCAATTGTTATAATATTTTCAGTTTAAATATTTAACTAGAAACTATATTTTCACAGCTATAATACTAAAAACATAAGTCACACTGTAACATTATTCTTGAAATTTTTTAGCAAACAATCATTCTTGAATTATCGCGCATTAAGAATGTCGGTTTTTGCCTCTTTTCTTTTCCCTGTTTATAAAGAGGAAAGTGGATTTAAATTCATAGAACCTTTAATTGTACAACTTGTGTGAGTGACCCAATAATATTATTGAAGTTTGAAATTTGATTGGATGAGTTACGCTTTCACACTCTACATTTGCCCCGAGCCTCCGACATGTTTTGTTTTCCTTTTTTTTTTTTTGGAAATGACATATTATTTTTTGTTATTATCACTTTGATAACATCTTCTCACTGGTCCCAACCAAATCAAATGAAAAATCATTTGTTGACGTGTGATTTCCTCCTTTGTCCATGCACCTATGGGCGGTAATTTATAGACCTAGAGCTGAAGAACTAACGGTCAACGCTGACTTCAGTCAGAAGAAAAAAAAAACGTGCGCAGAAATAATCCTCTTCAAATTCATATTTTTAGTAAATTGCCTTCAAATTTGTAAACTTAAAAATACATATATTATTTTTTATGGACATGTATATTTTTTTTCAAATTTTTAATGATTGAGGTGAATTGAAATTGATAAATTAATGATTAATTTATCGTATACATACCAAGACCGATCAACAATTTATAAAAATAATTTTTTTTAAATTAATTCAACAAAACTAGAAACAATTTTTTTAAGGAATGCATTATAAAAGGCATTGATCACAATTTCTCTAAAAAAAAGTTACATCTGATAAATAAAAATATGATAATTTTAAAAAATAAGGTTAATTACATAATTATACCTTTTAGTTTTAACTATCTCTTATTTTTCCCCTTTGTGTTAAGAAATTATAAAAAAAAATCTTTTGAATTTAAAAGCATCTTTCAATTTCATTCCCATAAATAAAAAAAAATTAGGCAAAAAATGATATAATTACCTTCAAACAATTATGAAAATATCTTATAGATTTAAAAACATACAAATTCCTAAAATAAATCATCAAATTTCAAAAAAAAAATCTTAAGTTTTATGGCTTTTTGAATGTAAATATATTTTTTAAAAATATTTCTCAAAAAAATATATATATTTAAGGAACAAATTCATTCTAATTAAAGGTATTTTTATCTTATCTTTATATTTTTTTATCCAAAAAGTCTACGAATGATAAAATTAAAACAAATTTTTTAAATTTAAACGATACTTTTGGAGTTTCTTAAAGCAGAAATAGAAAGTGAAAAATAATTAAACCTAGTAATATAGTTATATAATTAACTCTTATAAAGTATTTGAAATTTAAAACTTGTGTTCTATGGATTAGAGTATTTTTGAACTCTATCAAACAATATATTCTATATATTTTTGTTTACCTTTTTTTTTTTTTTTATCATGTTGCATGATTTCTTGGTTTGTAGTGAGCAAATGGCAATTCTTTTCCACGCGGTTATGTAGCTTTAGATAATGAACATGATTCCTAGAATTGAAGTTTGAACTGAATCGCTAGAAGCTCTAGTTGCCGCTTTGAGACATGGGCAAGTGGCCCAGCGACACTGACTGCGTCCATAGCTCCACATATGAAAGCGACTCAAATGGTCTCTCCTTCTCGATATTTCTGTTGTGGATGTGTTGTATCAACATTTATTTATTTATTTTGCTGAGGTTGTATCAGCATTTATTTATATTTTGTATGATATAATATAAATCAGAAAAAAAAAACACAAAAAAAAAAATTTATCTTATCTTTTTGGTATGATATATATGCTAGAACATGGCAAATATGATAGCTTGAAAAATACCCCGCTTTGCACAAATTCAAATCTCGAGTCCCTAACCTTTAATCTTCCCTGCCAACCATTGGGCTAATATACCAGACACCCTGCGGTGTAATATAATAACACTATATGACTCTTGCTTAATGACGCACAATGTCATATGTATTTGTATAAAGGGTAAATTACATTGAAACCTGTTTTACTTAAATTATAGAAACTCATGCACTAAATTTAATTACATTGATACCTCTTTATTTTTTAAAAAAATTATAGAAAGATTCTTTCTATTAGTTGACCGTGATTTAACCGTTAGTTTTACTTAAAATGCCCCTATATGCAGCTAAAAATGTTTTTTTTAATAAATTATAAAGCTACAATAACATTTTTGCCCTTACTTAACATAATAAATTGTTTGATTAGTTTTTACACACTTGAAAGTTAGAGAAATACCTTTTATGTGGTATCGTTTATACTTTTTTTCTATAAAAAATAAAAAAACTATAACAAAATTACAAAAAAATTGTTCTTAAAAATGGCCTAAAACATAAAAACATATGTAAGCATCATATCACCTAACTAGATATTACTAAATTAATTATTATCATTTAAATGCTTTATTTTCTTATAAAAATTTAAAAATTATAACTGAATTAAAAAATAAAAAGTGAATTTTAAAAAAATAAAACCAGATGTATTAGATTTTAAACTTAAGATAAAAGTAACAAAATAATAAACTAAAAAATAAAAAATAAAAACACTCGAATCTCTCTATCTCTCTTGCTAGGATTTGCTGGAGTAGGGGAGCCGGTTGAGGGGCCACAACAGAGTGAGGAGGGCAACAGAGGTCCGGTGGGGGGGCTGTGATTCGTACTTGGTCGATGGATTGGACGAGGTGTCTTAGACTTGGTGCCTTAAGGATTAAAGATATAATTGTTTTTAAGACATTTAATCAACAAAGAGTTTATTATTTTCATATATCAAATATGTCCTTTTTTATGTTCATTTATATTGAATGTATGATAAGCAAACAAAGGCCTAAGATTGTCAATTTAAATTTTTAAGATTGTGCATATGGTGGACATAGTATGCAGAAGATATGAATCTTAAGGTGATGGTTTAAATATAAAAGATCCACAATCGAGGGAATAAAGTTGGGCATTTTATTCATATTAAGATTGTTATATTATCTACATATGTAATAGGAGATGACTTGTCTTAGTAATCGGAGTGGCACTCCACAAGTAAAGACATTAGTATATAGTCATAGATGCCGGTATATTAGATCAGGATTAAAGATAAATTGATTTAGTTATTAATTCTGTTCGAATAAATCAATTCACTTTAGACAATCATATGTGCTACATTTTAATCCTAAAATGAATTAATGAGTCTGTATTATTGACTTGTGTCTTTTGATGTACTAAAGGGTAACATCTTAAATTATATGAGGGTACACATACCGGTTCGTTGGAGATATGACTCATGAATGACGTAGATTTGTTATTCATAGGTATGGAATCTATAGCTCTTTTGTAGAGTTAATGATATTCTCTTATGGGCATTATCTAGTAGTTGGAAACTGTTTATATACATATGTGTAACCGAATGTTATACTATTTGTATTGTGATGGGATCCCAAAGGACCTGTCAAAAGTTAAAACCTTGCTAAGTTGTAGTGTTGTCGTTATCGAGTAAAGCATTGAACAATGATCGTTCTCATAGGAGGACTGGTTCTAATTAATTAGTTGTTAAAATCAAAAACCTAAATTAAATTAAATACGAGAAATGGGGGATTTGGATTTTTGACTAATTTAATAATTAAAACAAAAACAAATAAATAAAAAGATTATAAAACAATTATAATTAAAATTGGTTATATGATCATTCGCCATCACTACATGTTAATTATACAGATGATTATAGAGATTTATTTATAAATTTTCCATTGAAACTAACGACTGTAGATAGTGAGAAGCTCTACTACCCCGATCCGTCCTTACAGTATAGATTTAATAAGACAAGCGCTCTATTGAATCCCTTTCCATCAAACAACCTAGTAAAAAGCTCTCTAAGTTCAATTTAATGAAAGCATTATGTTGAGAAAGATAGGTTGATCCAAGCAACAAACACGCAGAAGCTAGGTTCATTCAACCTATGTTGCATTTCACATCACAAGCATACAAAAGCCTTGCCGCAACTATGTGTCATAATTTGCTATTAATGGTTAAAAATTCAAGATGATTACGGATCAAGATTTCTAACCTAACAATAGGCAATTTTCAAGTCATAATTAGTTGTACACCTAAATATAACAAGAAAATTGTCATAAACGTTAATTTTAGTGAAACACAAACAATCACAAATGGAAATTCAGAAATTCATACAATTCTCTACATAATCAAGTTTAAGGTCTATAATTCACCCATAACTAAAATACAAACTATATTAACATATTTACTAAAGAAAAGAGAGAAAGAGTGAGAAAATAGAATGGATTTGGCGTCGAAAAGTCGCCGCCTCCATCAGAGCTCTCCCCCATTTCTTCTCATTCTTCTTCTCCTCCTCCTTTGGGTTTACTCTGAGTTTTGGAAGCCAAAATCTGCTAAAAAGCCCCTCTCTCATCTGCCATAATGGGGTATTTATAGACCTCAGTTAAGTGCATAGTGAAAAATAAGGTTTTTGGGCCTAAAAACGCGTGAAAAACATATTCCAACTGAAATTGGTGTTGCAGCGGGCATTTGGCCAACTACAGCACATGGCCTATTCGCAGGGGGTGCTGCAACAGACAAAACCTCCGTAGCAGCCTATGTTGGAGCTGCTCCTGGATTTCAGGTTCCAACTATAGGTTGCACCACCATAAATGGGTGCTGCAGCACCACAAATGGGTGCTGCAGCTCCTAGAAAACTTGGCTGAGGTGCCTTAATTTCTTTTGATCTCTTCCAAACTTCAATTCTTGAACCCAAAATGCTTCTAAATCAATGTTTTTGATCCCAAAACTCTTATTAACACTCAAAACACCTACAAAACATAAAAATACAATAAAACAAAGAAATCAACTAAAACAAATGGAAGAATGATATGAAAATAATATGAAATTATGCGCTATCGAATTCGCCCACTCCTAGTTTTTGGTAGTCCTTGAGCAAAATTTAAACAAAAAAAAAAGAGACACAAAACACTCATTTTCCAACCTTCAACCTCAGAGAACACTAAAATATATGATTATGAAATCATAAAAGTATTGAACTGAACTCACATTTATTCAAAAGTTCATACATTCTATGATAGCCATACTCAGTGTGCGTGAGAATTGGCCAGTGTTAATGATTTTTGCTCTGTGCTTGCTATGAACAAGTAAACACTCAAAACTTTACAAAACAAAATGTTAAGACTAAAATCAAAACAAAAGAAAATGAAGGTGTCAAGCATCATAGGCTCTCCTTTTGTTACAATTCTCCACTACGCTGAAGGCATCACTTGAAATCAAAAGACTTTTAATACAAGTTGTCACGAGGCCAAGAGGTAGTGGCTTAAGAAAAAAGGCTATGAGCAATGCTCAAAAGCCATCTTAGAAATCTAAGGGCTCCCGAAATGCTCAAAAGCCAAAGAAGTGATTGACAAGGCCAAATCTAATGGCATTGAGTATCATCTTCAATAAAAACTTGACGTTGCATAGATCAAAATTAAGAATTGAATAGCTCATAAGACTTTATTTTCTCTCCTTTTTTTTTTCTTTCTTTTTGTGAGCTACTCTTACAAAATTTTCCTTTTTTTTTCTACTCGATTTTTACTTTCCCCCACACTTATTCTTTATGCCCAACCCAATTTCATACAAAATTCCTTACACTTGTAATGCATCTCTAAAGTTCCAATCCATCTTTAGAACAAGGGTAACTGTATAAGCATGATCGGGTTCGATGAGAAAATGTGGTTAGTCAAACGAATAGGTTCGTATAAAGGCTTAAATGGCTACTAAAGGGAGTGTTCTCTCTAGAGCATCATCGGAGCTATAGCTGATTTGGCTTTGGTGCTAGAAAAATCCAAGTGCCTTATGATTCAAAATGTTACTTGATCAGTCATTTGCCTCAATAGACCTCTGACAGAGTTTTAATGCAGAACACCTATGTCAAAACCAAATTTATATAAAAAAGTAAAAGGGAATATACTCATCAAAGCATGCTTATCTCTATATCGAATAACATGGCTATTGTGCAATAAAATTTGAGTACAATCATCATAAAAATGTATGAACCAATGAATAACATCAAGATTCGAAACAACACTTATCTTCAATCAAAATATAGCAATAATGCTTAGTTCTCATCAAAATGACCAGAAGATATCCTAGGACTAAAAAACTTGAAGGGAAAAAAAAACAAAAATTGAAAATTTTTTATGGTTTTTAGTTTTTATGATTTTTTTTCTTTTTTATACAAATGTATGCAAAAATCTAAACTTGAATTTCAATGTAACCTGCCTGTCATTGAATGCGTTTCGAGAGAGTATGGATATCCACGTCCTCTGTAAAGTAGCCTTTTAATGGGGCCATTGTTTAAAAATAAGTTCTCGGGATTTAGAACAATGCACACATTAATAATATACAAATTATACAAACACAAAAAAAAACAAAAAAAAACATAAAAAACATAAGCCCTCTCCCACGCTTAAATCTTACATTGTCCTTAATGTAAGGCTATGTATGGAAGATTAAAACAAAACACACTACAGACGAAATAATAAAAAGCAATAAACATAATAAAATGGAGGGGAAGAGGAATCAAATCTGTCATGAGGTGCTCTTTATTGTTGGATTGCCTTCCAATAAGCGTTTGGTTTATTATTCTGAGCCTGAGGTAGAGAAGCATTCATCAAAGAGCGGCTTCCATCCATAAAACGTGTCATAGAACAACACATATGGGTCTTAATTATTGATGCCCTCAAGCTTGGCAAGACGTAAGAAATTCCAGCACGTTGCACTAACTTGAATCTTCTTCAAAGGATATGCTCAGGGAAAGAACTTCGGTTTCAGCTTAAGCTCAAAAATGGCATAATAGGATGATGATAGTGCGAATGAGAAGTAGGGATCCACTGGCAGTGTATATGATATTGCCATCGATGAGCTCATATCAATTATTGCATAGGCTTCTTCATCCTTCAACGGGTCTTGTGACTTGGTTTCATGGAAGGACTCCTCGAATGATAACCTTTCAAATTGTTCTTCACTCACCACTTGATTCTCTAAAACCAAGCTTATGATTTGATCTTCAAAGAACTCATAGCTTTGGATGGTCATCTAATGATTTGGAAGATGTGAATCAGTTCCAATCTCTTGAGTGTCTAAGTGTTGAGTTAAGACAACTTCAAAGGCTTCTAGACTTTCATCTCAAGGCTTGATCTCCTATAGAGACTCACATTTCCATGAAGCTTCCTTGTAACTTATAGTACTCTCCCAACCTAAGTTGTTTGAGTTGCCGTCTCCATCCTTGTGCCATAACATATTTTCCATCATTTGATTCATACTTTGGTCCTCTAATTTTCTCACCTCCAACCCGTTTATGGTGTCAATTAGTTGGCCTACTTGATTCTCTAAGATTTGAATTGCTGCTTTAGTGTCTTGATTAAATTGTATGTTATTGACAATTAAAGATTCACAATGTCTTCTAGAGAATCATCTATATGTTGTTAGACTATCGAGGCTCCTCTTAGTGCTGCAACTAAAACTTGTAATTCATAGGATACCATGATGTTTTAAGATTGAGTGTCAACCAATGGGTCAAAATTGTAATAATTTTCCTCCCAACCTTTGTTTGTTATTGAACAATTCCAATTCCATTCATCAAAATCGGCCATGTCTTCCAACATAAAGTAGGCTTCATCTACAAATTGTTGGTAAAAAGAGGTGGTACCATTAGCTCTGTTAACCCAATGTCATGTTATGGCACATAAGCTGTTGAGGAAGATTTGTAGTTGCCATTCCTTTGAGACCCCATGGTATGGAAATCAAATAAGCAAATTTTTGTATCTCTTTCGGGCACAATAAAATGACTTCAAGTCTCGTTGGGCAAAACTTAAAAGGACTTGTCAATATAACATCTCGAACTATCTCGCAAAACAAATAGAAAAACAACAATTACAAAAACTCAAAAGGAAATTTAATTGAAACTAACAAAAACAAAAACATAAACAAAAACAACAAAATTAAAAACAAATGACCAATCAATTAGATGAACAGATCCTTGGCAATTGGCACCAAAATTTGGTAGGATCCCGATAGGCCCACCAAAAGTTAAAACCTTGTTGAGTTGTAGTATAATCATTATTGAGTAAAGCGGTGAGCAAAGGTAGTATATTGATGAGTATTTGTGCCTATCATATGGGTGACCCGGGTTCGATCCCTGACAACAGTGCCAAAATTTTGACAAGATCCCAAAGGACCTATCAAAAGTTAAAACCTTGCTAAATTGTAGTATAGTCGTTATTGAGTAAAGCGGAGAGAGGTCGTTTTTGTAGGAGAACTAGGTCTAATTATTTTGTTGTTAAAATTAAAAACCTAAACTAAATTAAATATGGGAAATGGGGGATTTGATTTTTTAACTAATTTAATAATTAAAACAAAAATAAATAAATAAAAAGATTATAAAACAATTATAATCAAAATTAGTTATAGGATCATTCACCACTACTAAACGTTAATTATACAGATGATTATAGAAATTAATTTCTAAATTTTCTATTGAAACGAACAACCATAGATCGTGAGAAACTCTACTACCCTAATCCATCCTTACAGTATAGATTTAATAATGCAAGCACACTATTAAATCCTTTTCCATTAAGCAACCTAGGAGAAAGCTCACTAAGTTTAATCTAACGGAAGCATTATGTTGAGAAAGATAGGTTGATCTAGGCAACAAACACGTAGAAACTAGGTTCATTCAACTTATATTGAATTCCACATCACAATCATACAAAAAGTCTCACTGCAACTGTGTGTCATAATTTGCTACTAATGGTTAAAAATTTAAGACAATTATGGATCAAGATTTCTAACCTAGAAATAGGAAATTTGCAAGCCATAATTAGTTGTACACCTAAATATAAGAAGAAAATCATCATGAACATTAATTCTAGTGAAACACAAATAATCTCAAATGGAAATTCATAAATAATTCATACAATTCTCTGCATAATCAAGTTTAAGGTTTATAATTCATCCATAATGGAAATACAAACTATATTAACATATTTACAAAAGAAAAGAGAGAAAGAGTAAGAGAAAAGAACAGATCTGGCGTCAAAAACTGCCATATCCACCGAAGCTCTCTTCCATTTCTTCTTCTTCTTCTTCTTTGGGTTTCCTCTGAGTCTTGGAAGCCAAAATCTACTAAAGATTCCCCCTCTCATATGCTATAATGGGGTATTTATAGGCCTAGGTTAAGTACATAATGAAAAATAAGAATTTTAGGCCTAAAACACTTGAAAAACACATTCAGCTGAAAATGGCGTTGTAGCAAACAAAATCTTCGTTGCAACCGTGTTGAAGCTGCTTCTAGGTTTTAGGATCCTACTATAGGTTGTAGCGCCACAAATGAGTGCTGCAGTGCCTAGGAAACTTGGCCGAGAGGCCTTAATTTCTTTCGGTCTCTTCTGAACTTCAACTGTGGAACCCGAAATGCTTCCAAATTAATGTTTTGATCCCAAAACTCTTATTAACACTTAAAACATCTACAAAACATAAAAATACTATAAAACAAAAAACTAACAACTAGAATATATGGAAGAATGATATGAAAATAATGTGAAATTATACACTATCAGATTGGTTATGAATGGTAAATATTCCAATGGTGAGATAATGAAACATAAGATAAATATAATTGGGAAGATAATGGAATTTATTTTTAAGCCGATTATGGATATCCTATGAGGATGTTGAGCATGATGATATGTCATGGACAAAAGACTTATTGGAGATTCGTAATTTATATATAGGTCGAAAGTGCAGCTCTAAGCTTTTAGTGGAATAGCTATAGAGATGATCATTATAAAATGTAATCCCCGAGGGACATTGATACGAACCACGCCAAGAGCTGACGCGATCCTAACCGAAGTTGGTTTCCAAGATCAAATTTCTAACCGGTTTTGAATGGAACCGCGACCCGATGCCCAACAAGAAGCACGAACCTTGGTATGTGCGGACGCCACAATCAGCTATGGAGGGACTGATTGATAAGTCTTGGTAAGTGAGGACGCCACAATCAGCTATGGATGGACTGATTGATAAGTCGATGAACGCCACGGAAATTTCCGATAAGTTTGAATAGTTCGTTTAGGAACTAAAGAGAATTAAACCTCAAAATTATGTGTTATTACTTGTCTCCCATTGATTGAAATTCGTTACAATATATAGGGGTTCCTATGCGAATTTTCAGCCCCTAATTCCCATGGAAATTTCGGGAAACTCATTTAACAAAAGTCAAATCTAGACTAAATAAGGAAAGTTCCCTTAATGGCTTAAAAGCCTTACAATAATAGAAATACCAGAAACGGAAAAAAGGAAACTAGACATTAAAAGGTCAAAACTGATTCTTCTCGCCATGTGTCGCCTCAAAATGGGAAAGTAACTGAAATGGAAATTACTCAATCCCTTCTATAGCTTGAATCACGCATTTATTGGTCTGGTTGTCGCATGCAATTCCCTCAATGGGCCTCCATGCAATAGCTTGAGCCCAAGTTGCTTGAATCAGCCCAATAAGTGTTTCTTTAAACTTCTTCACACGAGCTCTCGTAACCGGACCAATGGGAACTTGAATTGGATCTGAATATGTCTCCCACGTGCTCTTGCTTGTGCTAGTGATGTCCTCATCATTCCCCTCCTCTTGAGAAGGATTTGTCCTCAAATCGTCGCCTACATCAAAAGGACTTAGATCAGAAACATTAAAGGAGGCACTTACACCATACTCACCTGGCAAGTCTAGCTTGTACGCATTATCATTGATCCTTTCGAGAACTTGAAAAGGACCGTCCCCTCTAGGCAATAGCTTGGATTTCCTTTGTTCCGGAAACCGTTCCTTGCGTAAGTGCAACCACACCCAATCACCGGGCTCGAAGACGAGCTTGTGACGCCCTTTGTTGGCTTATTCAGCATATTGTTTGGTCCTTCGCTCGATGTTGAGTCTTACCTTCTCGTGTATCTGCTTCACAAGATCAGCTTTTCTTTTTCCATCTAAATTCACATGCTCAGACAAAGGTAATGGCATTAAATCCAAAGGAGTTAAAGGATTAAAACCATAAACAATTTCAAACGGTGAAAATTGTGTAGCAGAATGAACAGATCGATTATAAGCAAACTCAACATGTGGTAAACACTCCTCCCATGTTTTGATGTTCTTTTTAATGACAGCCCTTAACAAAGTGGACAAGGTTCTATTCACAACTTCTGTTTGACCATCGGTTTGAGGGTGACAAGTAGTTGAAAACAATAGCTTAGTCCCTAACTTAGCCCACAAAGTCTTCCAAAAGTAGCTTAAGAACTTGGTGTCCCTATCAGAAACAATTGTCCTAGGCATACCATGAAGTCTCACAATTTCCCTAAAGAACAAATCAGCAACATTGGAAGCATCATCTGTCTTGTGGCATGGAATAAAATGAGCCATCTTGGAAAACCTATCCACAACCACAAATATCGAGTCTCTTCCTCGTTTAGACCTAGGCAAACCTAACACAAAATCCATCGAAATATCAATCCAGGGTTCACTAGGTATTGGTAAAGGGGTGTATAAACCATGGGGCTGCACTCTTGATTTAGCCTGCCTACAAGTTACACATCTACCACAAAGCCTCTCAACATCTCGTTTCATACGTGGCCAATAAAAGTGTTCCTGCAACATAGCTAAAGTTTTCACTACTCCAAAATGTCCCATCAATCCTCCCCCATGGGATTCCCTCACTAGCAAATCTCTTAATGAACAATTAGGCACACATAATTTATTCTCCCGAAACAAGTATCTCTCATGCCTAAAGTATTTACCACTAGCAGATCTCTCACAAGCTTGATACTCAGTACGAAAGTCATGGTCATCAGCATATAACTCTTTAATGTGTTCAAAACCTAGTAGTTTAGCATTAAGAGTTGAGATTAAGACATACCTGCGAGAAAGTGCATCGGCAACGACGTTTTCCTTACCTTGCTTGTAGCGAATGACATATGGAAACGTCTCTATGAATTCTACCCAACGAGCATGCCTCTTGTTCAGCTTGTGCTGGCCCTTCAAGTGTTTCAGGGACTCATGATCAGTGTGAATCACGAACTCCTTAGGCCATAGGTAGTGCTGCCACGTCTCTAATGCCCGAACCAATGCATACATCTCTTTATCATAAGTTGGGTAATTAAGAGTTGCCCCATTCAGCTTCTCACTGAAATATGCTATTGGTCTCCCTTCCTGCATTAAAACAGCACCAATTCCAACACCTGAAGCATCACATTCAATCTCAAAAGTTTTGGCAAAATTAGGTAAAGATAACAATGGAGCATTTGTCAACTTCTCCTTGAGTAGCTGAAATGCCTTTTCTTGCTCTTCTCCCCATCTAAACCCAACGTTTTTCTTGATCACTTCAGTCAGTGGTGCGGCTATAGTACTGAAATCTTTCACAAACCGCCGGTAGAAACTAGCAAGTCCATGAAAACTCCGTACGTTTCCCACACTAGTTGGACTCGGCCATTCCTGGATGGCTCACACCTTTTCTTCATCAACCTGTATACCTTGAGCACTAACAACAAAACCAAGAAACACAAGCTTATCTGTGCAAAAGGTACATTTCTTGAGGTTAGCATACAACTTTTCCTTCCGCAAAACATCTAAAACAAGTTTCAAATGTTCAATATGTTCATCCAAATTGCTGCTATAGATAAGGATATCATCAAAATAAACAACAACAAATTTTCTAATAAAAGCTCGCAAAACATGGTTCATTAAACGCATAAATGTGCTGGGCGCATTGGTTAAACCGAAAGGCATTACCAACCACTCATACAAGCCTTGTTTTGTTTTGAAAGCCGTCTTCCACTCGTCTCCCTCTTTCATGCGAATTTGATGATATCCACTCTTCAAATCAATTTTAGAAAACACACAAGCACCATGCAATTCATCTAACATGTCATCCAAGCGAGGAATGGGATGTCGATACTTTACCGTGATGTTGTTGATGGCTCGACAATCAACGCACATCCTCCAAGTTCCATCTTTCTTAGGCACAAGTAAAACTGGTACGGCGCACGGCTCATGCTTTCTCTCACGTGTCCCTTCTCCATCAACTCATTTACCTGTCGTTGGAGTTCCTTTGTCTCCTCAGGATTACTCCTATAGGCTGGTCGGTTTGGGATTGTAGCTCCAGGTATGAAGTCGATTTGATGTTCAATCCCGCGGATTGGAGGTAAACCTTGCGGTGTTTCCTCGGGAAAGATATCCTCAAAATCCTGCAAAAGAGAAACAACAGAACTATGCAAGGTGGAATCAAGATCGTTAGTGTTTAATAACGCCTCCTTGTACATGAGTAAAATCATCGGCTGATTAGAAAACAAAGCTCTTCTCACATCACTCTTTCTTGCATAAAAGTTTGTTTTTCTCTCTACTTTTCTCTCATTGGCTGATTGTGAATTCTTTTCAGCCCTCTCAATTTTCTCTCCCTTGCTCTCTTTGCTCTCCTTTTTCTCGGCCATCTCTTCCTTTTTTCTCTCACTGGCCGAACTCTCTCTCTGCACTCCCACTCTTGATTTTTCTTCGCTCTTCATTTTTTTATCATTTTCTCTCTGTAAGCTCACTTGGTCTTCATAGACCTGTTTTGGTGTTAATGGAACAAGAGTGATCGTCTTTTGATTGTGAACGAATGAGTACTTGTTGGTGAAACCATCATGCTTAACTCGCTGATCAAATTGCCATGGTCTGCCTAATAACAAGTGCCCAGCTTGCATCGGAACCACATCGCACAAAACTTCATCTTCATATCACCCAATGCGAAAAGGAACTAACACCTGTTTATGCACCTTTACCTCACCAGTATCATTTAACCATTGCAATTTATATGGTTGAGGATGCTTAATTGTTGGCAGCCCTAACTTCTCTACCATGGTTGTGCTAGCAACATTTGTACAACTCCCACCATCAATAATCACACTACATACCTTATTTTGAACGTGGCACCTAGTGTGGAAGATGTTTTCCCGTTGCACCTCTTCATCTTCTTCTTTGGCTTGCACACTTAAAGCTCTCCTTGTGACCAACAATTCTCCTTGGACAGCGCACTCCTCATCATCGGCATCCTCTAATGAAGGCATAGAATCATTGTCCGAATCTTCCTCGGTTTCAATGTCTCCATTGTCCCGCATCACCATAACTCGTTTGTTCGGACATTGGCTTGCTATATGACCCCTGCCTTGACATTTAAAACATTTAATATCACGAGTCCGAGTAGTGGAAGAATCGGATTTACCTTGATTCCCATGGCTGGCCACCTCTTGTTTTTGCTCGATCTTTGGCTTGGGGTTGGATTGCTTCTCATCCCTCTTCCATTGGTTGGTTTTCCAAGCCGATGTACTCGGGTTTTGGCTAGGACGTGTGCTACTGCCCCTCCTCATAAGTTGATTCTCAATTTTAATAGCCATGTGCACCATGTCCTCCAACTCCACATAATGTTGTAACTCAACAGCATTGTGGATATCTCGGTTCAAACCCGCCAAAAACCTTGCCATTGTAGCCTCCCGATCCTCCTCTATATTAGCCCGAATCATCATAACCTCCATCTCCTTATAGTACTCCTCTACACTCCGGTTGCCCTGCTTAAGGTTTTGTAGCTTGTTGTACAACTCCCGGTAGTAGTAAGTTGGCACAAATCGCTTCCTCATCACGGTCTTCATCTCTTCCCATGACTCAATAGGTCGCTCTCTATTTCGTCTCCTGTTTATAACAAGCTGATCCCACCAAGTAATAGCAAAATCAAAAAATTCAATTACAGCCAATTTTACCTTCTTTGCCTCAGAATAGTAGTGGCAGTCAAAGATGAACTCCATTTTCTTCTCCCATTCTAGGTACGCTTCTGGATTGGATTTGCCTTGAAATGATGGTATCTTCATTTTTATGCCTCTCAAACTATCATCTTCCCTGTTCCTAACGCCTCTATCCTGTCCAAATCTTTGGTGACTACCCGCTGAATCTTCTCCTTCGTCAAACTCTTCCCCATCATTCCTATAGTAGTCATCAACCTCTCCTCTAACCGGAACCCTTTCTCGCCTACGTGCATGAGGAACATGTTGTGGCTGCTCCACACGTGCGTTTTCTATCTGGTCTATCCTCTCATGAAGCTGTCCTATCTCTCCCCTCAATACTCGCCTCATCTCCCCCATCATCGCTTCCATCAGAAGTTTTGGTTCTGCTGCACCCGAGGTACCCTCAATAGTGTTCTTGCTGTTGTTTGACATTTTCCAAAGGACCTCACCACACTCCCTTACGTGTTTCACTCGTGAAATGGTTCACTCAATTTCACTCGTGTTTACACTCAATACTTTCGGCTTTTGTCCACTCTAATGCTCTCGCCTCTATGCCTTTTTCCACTCGTTAATTCTCACTCAGTTCCTATAAAACTAGTCAAATCAATATCAAAAAATTTCCTTGACAATTCACAAATAGATTACCAAAGAGACAAGACTATAACAGGAACAAAGAATTTAGGCTTTTAGAATCACACCCAAAAGGAACAAAATTTGAACAAAAATTTTTGGTCTATGCAAGGAATTCAGTTTTGGATTCCTTAAACAATGAATAACAAGAATCTGAAATAAAAATTTAAGAAAGGTTTCCAGACTCACAAAAATTTAGGCTTTTTTTTTTTTTTTTTTTTTTTTTTTTTTTTTTTTTTTTTTTTTTTTTTTTTTTTTTTTTTTTTTTTTTTTTTCGGATCCTCTTGTTTTTCTTCTTTTCCTTTTTTTTTTTTTCGTTTCTTTTCTTTCTTTCTTTCTTTTCTTTTCGGATCCTTTTTTTTTTTTTTTAACCGACTTTGATAATGGAAATCAAAACTCACGAACAATTGAAACAAACAAAAAACTAAGAGAACGGATAAGCAAAACCTGATTAGAACCTCGCTCTGATACCAAATGATACGAACCACGCCAAGAGCTGACGCGATCCTAACCGAAGTTGGTTTCCAAGATCAAATTTCTAACCGGTTTTGGATGGAACCGCGACCCGATGCCCAACAAGAAGCACGAACCTTGGTATGTGCGGACGCCACAATCAGCTATGGAGGGACTGATTGATAAGTCTTGGTAAGTGAGGACGCCACAATCAGCTATGGATGGACTGATTGATAAGTCGATGAACGCCACGGAAATTTCTGATAAGTTCGAATAGTTCGTTTAGGAACTAAAGAGAATTAAACCTCAAAATTATGTGTTATTACTTGTCTCCAATTGATTGAAATTCGTTACAATATATAGGGGTTCCTATGCGAATTTTCAGCCCCTAATTCCCATGGAAATTTCGGGAAACTCATTTAACAAAAGTCAAATCTAGACTAAATAAGGAAAGTTCCCTTAATGGCTTAAAAGCCTTACAATAATAGAAATACCAGAAACGGAAAAAAGGAAACTAGACATTAAAAGGTCAAAACTGATTCTTCTCGCCATGTGTCGCCTCAAAATGGGAAAGTAACTGAAATGGAAATTACTCAATCCCTTCTATAGCTTGAATCACGCATTTATTGGTGTGGTTGTCGCATGCAATTCCCTCAATGGGCCTCCATGCAATAGCTTGAGCCCAAGTTGCTTGAATCAGCCCAATAAGTGTTTCTTTAAACTTTTTTCCACTAGCTCTCGTAACCGGACCAATGGAAACTTGAATTGGATCTGAATATGTCTCCCACGTGCTCTTGCTTTGCTAGTGATGTCCTCATCAGACATGTTATTCTATAATTATTGGAGCTTGATTTATATATGTCCATCAGGTCCTCTTTGCTAGCTCACATATTTTCCTATAATGATACGGCATGTCTTTCCTATAAATCGGTAATTCATATTAATTCTACAATTGGCTTAAATTCCATAGATTTGATTTAATAATTCATGATTAGTTTATTAGTTGAATTAATTTATAAATTAATTCAAGATAAATATATTAAATTATTTGAATATATTTTATTTGATATAAGATTATCTGTATATGATTATTTTAATAAGATAGTTTCTCTATTAAATTATTTGAATTAAAACTGAGTCTATATGAAAGATTTTCATCTTAAATAAAATAGGAAACTTCCATAACTGAGCAAGACTGGCAAGCTAGTTTTTAGAAACGGCCCACTGGTGAGCATAAATAAACGTAAATTAGGCAAAGCAGTAGGGCGATGGTCCTAATCGGCTGGCTAGTACACGTAATTATGGTTATGTGTTTTTCACATGTTTTGACATAGATTTTGACCCAGTTGCGAATTTAGAAACCTTATATTAGTAGAATTAAAGTCCTATCAGCCACTATAAATATGATACTTGTTCCTATTATTATTTATATCACTAGAGAAATTTAGAGAGAGCTTTCTAGAGAGAAAAACTCAGTAACTCCTATAGGGCTATTGTTTAATATCATGAACTATAGCTCTTGGTTTTCACTTGTGGTTGGAAGGAGACGATGCCAGAAGAAGAATCAAATGACGTATGTCCACTCACATTTCGGTCGTGAAAAAGAGAATAGCAAAGAACATTAGTTGGTTGCGGCTCTTTCTGATGAGATTCTCGTTTAGCAGTTCTATTGAATAATTTTCTGTTAGAAGTGTGGTTATTGGTTTATTAAGGTATGAAGATCTTTTATTAATTTATAATATATAGCATGCCTAACTCATTTTATAGAAAAGGCTTTTATCAAAAAATTTTAAAATTCTATTGCGTACTTATTTTCCAATAGAGTGGGGGAGGGGGTGGGTAATGGGCTGGGTTAGGTTGGGTTGAGGCTTGGCAGACGACAATGTCGGAGAGGTGGGAGGGGGTGGGCAACAGCGGAGGAGATGTGGGAGGGGGGGTGAACAGCAGGTTAGGCTGGGTTAAAGAAGAGGGTAGGTGATGTTGTTGGAGGGTCGAGAGGAGGGAGGGGTAGTGGTCAAGGGCGGACGATTGGGGAGTGGCAGTCGGAATATGCGGGGCTGGTAGATGGAGGGTGAACAGAGGGAGGTTGTCGAGGAAAGGGTGGGGAGTTTGGTAGGCGGAAGGGCTTGTTCGACTTTTTTATTTTTTTTTTTAATTTTTGTTTTAATGTTTGGTTTCGTTAGAATGTTAGAGGCCATTTGATATTGTTTTCAAAATAAGTTAAAATGTTTTTGTTTTAAAAAATGAGAATTTTTTGAGAATTGTGTTGAGAGTGTTTTCAAAATTTTTGTCCCAAAAACACATGCAAAAACATTTTCAAAAATTTTGAAAACAAAAACAAACAGGGCCTTAGTGTTTTGTTTTCCAAATCAATGGTTTATGTTTTAATTTTAGATCAATGGTTAAGATTAAACCAGGTATTTTTGTCATTTTAGACAAAAAAATTAACAAAGTTACGTCTAAGGGGTGTCATTATAATTAGTTTTGATGTAAAAGTTATCTCTATAATTTAAGAAAACGCAAAGGATATTAGAATAATTTATCATTGTATATATATATGTTACACTAAGTTTTATTCTATAGTTTGTGAAAATATTATTTTTTTAACAGGACAAAATATTATATTGCATATTGAAAATTGCTTGTGATGCGTGACGTATATAGCTACCTTCACGACATGATACAAGCTAAATATTGTTTTGTACAAATCATATCAACTTTCCCATTTGATCATATAATTATCTGGTAGCACTGTGTCTCCTTTTTTTTTTTTGTTTATATAATTCCAACTTGCAATTTCCCATTATTTATGCTAGAAAGATTTTCTCTTTTGGCATTCCGTCATTTATGCAATGATTAAAATTATTTAATGGTGAGTGTATACAACTCATTTACGAAATGAAAATATTAAATAACACAACGCGAGGCATATATGTCGGTAATTAACTTACAGTGGGAATTAGTATTCAACTGTACGTCAATAAAAGTACAGGTTGTCAACAGATTAGAGAATCTATACTCTCTTTTTTTTTTTTTTTTTTTTTTTTTTTGATAGTAATCTATACTCCTATTGAATCCAAACACAAATTTAAATACCAATTCTTACCTTTCAGAACGAAAATATTGTATTTGAATCCTTCCAATATAATCTTCCTCCTACTTGTAGCTACTCCTATTCCAATCATTTTAATAATCCTACTAATAAGGTACCATTATAAAATGCGGATTAATGTAAGGTGTTATAAAGTTTGATGGAAATTAAACAGTCTAAAATTGTTGCACTAATAAGTTATTTTGATATCCTATTAGAACCTGATCAATTTGAGGAATTGATCACCCCCCAAGAATAGTATTTCAAAAAAAAAAAAAAAGTCATAATTTTTTTTTTAAAAAACCCAAGTTTTACAGGTCAGGTGTAAGTTTGAAGACATACAACTTATAATTGATGATACTTAGACTCACTAAAGTACGCTTATTTTTTGAAAAATAAAGGATAATTTAATTTTCAGCTCTAAAAATTAAGGGTGAACTCATTTTGGTCTGATATGACATTGAAAAGGTCCCATAATCATAAACTAGTCTTTGATGTATAAGATTGTACCATCCAGTGGTAGAGCCAATTTTTTACTTTAGTGGGACCAGCGTATTCTATTTTTCTATGAGAATAAATGACATAAAATTATAGTACAATTTTTTCAAGAACTACTAGTTATATATTGAAAAATTTACGTTATGAAAAAAACCTATTGGTAGGGCTTTTTTCATTAAATATTAGATTTTATAAGAAAAATATCTGTTTTGCATATCTTTTTCATATGATTTTATTTAGATAATGTTCAGAAACACGCACTCACAAAAATGATACTTTACGATAGTTTTTTTTTTTCATTTTTATACTTTGCGTTTTGAGAATATAAAAAATCATACCTCATATTCTAGATTGTATCACATTTATACTTTTAGATTTCAAAATTATATTTGATTATTAGTTTTTTTTCCCTGTCAATGCTCTATTTAACTGCAAAACATATTTAAACACCTTTGATAAAATAAAATGAAATGAAAAAAGATAAAAATAAAAAATGTACAAAAAAAATTAGGTCTTATTTATAGTCCAAATTAACATTTGATCAAAGAAAGTTGAAATGCATTGTATAAAGATGATATTATCTAAAATATTAGGTATCATAAAACATATTATAGTAGCTCATGCGAAAAAAAATGAACAAAGTAGTTTATGTAAAAAGTAAAAAAAGGTAAGCTCATCCCCAATAAAAATGTAAATGCTAATACTACATTTTTCATCAAAAAGTGTAAAAATAACACATTTGATGTGCTATTTTATTTTGTATTCTAATATATAATTTTATTTTTAATGTTATATTGACCTTTTATCATGATTCTTAAGCCTTGAAAGTAGTAAAAATAAAGCTCTAATATAAAAATACTATGAAAGTGACAATGTTATAATGATTAAAAGAAAAAGTTATATAACGCCCCCAAGTAGGGGTTAACAGTTTTTAGTAAATAAAATAAAAATAAAACTTCAAAACAAATATGCCTGAGACTTAAATGAAAACTCTCAAAACAAAATAAAAATATAAACAATAATTAAACCATAGTTTAATGTAGCACCTTTAAATTTAATAATGTAAAACTGTCATCATCATCATTCCAACCCTCAATACATCTTAATACAGTGATAGAAAATAATAAACAATGCTTATATTTTCATGAAGAATATTCTTAACAAATGATACAATTCTATTGTAATATAGCGATATAGCTTCCTCAACTATGTATCTTGTCACCACCTCAGACATTATGAGTCCTGAAAAAATGAAAATATGAGGGAATGAGAGACAACATGCTCAGTAGGGAAAACCATTACTTACCTTTAGGTTTTTACCATTACCATATTGAAACTTGCATGGTTAATTAGCTCTCAATATTAATTATCAATATTATCAGTTCAATTCCGGTTGATACATTATGATCATGCTTACCAAGTTTCATACATATACATACATACTTATTTAGGATTCAATTATGCTTATCTATATCTACCGTGTAATCACTCAACTCAACGAAACCCAAGTGGGTGCGCTTGACCACCCTACAATCATTCCAACAATGTTTCGGTGAGGGGGACATCTCTTGGATCCTCACCAAGTTGATTCTTGTATAATGTGTTTTAGGACTTTCGACCTAAGGGAGCATCATCACCTCCCCCTATTTTACCTTTAAGGGTATTCATGCCTAAGGATGTAACCGCCGCCCTTTTCGCATCTCATCATTCCTCTATAATCAATCATTATTTATAAAGTTAGTTTTTCTAACTATGCTTCTCAATTTATAACATGTGTCAAATCATTATGTTCCTCGCTTTACATATAGGATGAGTTCTACATCATCATATTATGGGTATAATCATATACAAATATTACAATTCACCATTACTCCTAGGTATCCATGTTAAATAGGGTATCACTTAACTCATCGAAACCCAAATGGGCACGCATGATCACCTACTAAACATTCCAAGGGTGTTCCGGTGAGTGAACATCAAGCCCCAAGTCCTCACCAATTTGATTCATGTACAGTGTGTTCTGCGACTTTCGACCCAAGGGAGCGTCATTACCTCCCTCTATTTTACCTTTAGGGTATTCGTACCGAAGGACGTAACCGTCGCCCTCTTCACATCTCACTATTTCTCTATATTTAATCGTTATTTATAGAGTCAGTTTTCCTAACCATATTTCTCAATTTACAACAACATGTGTCAAATCATTATGTTCCTCGCTGTACATTACAGGACGAATTCTACATCATCATATTATAGATATTATCATATACATTCAAAATATCATATACATATCTTGCAACATAAACAACCAAATTTTAATTTATCAAAACCTCACAAAAGATGAGTAATAGAATCCCTACCTTTTTACAAATATCCACTGATAATTTCCAGCTTACACAATTCACCGCGTAAGCTCCAAGTACGCTGTTATCCTAAAACATATAAAATAACCATACTTTAACTTAAATCCTAATTTATTATTTCTAATTTATAAATTATCAAATAATTTTCCTTGTCTTAGTGGTTTGGCCTCCTTTTACTTGACTTGAAATTGGGGGTTCGAATCCTATCTAAAGCTTCTTTTTATTGAATTTTTGTATAGAAAAATGACATGCAGTTTATAGGAAAAACTCATACAGAGAACCTGAAATTCGAGTTCTAAGCTTTTTAATCAAATTCTTAGTTTCCTAACAGCTTTTTTTTTAAACATAAAAACTATATATAAACCATACACAATCATTTCTAAACATCAAAAACATGTATTTCACAATATGCATACCAAAATACAGCTTAAATTAGAGTTAAAGCTTTAAAAATCTAACCTCAAAACTTAGTTCAAAAGTGTTGTTTGATCTTGAATATCCCCAAGTTTCCTTGATCTATGAGTTTCCTTGATCTATGAGCTTGTGGAAGGTTGTTTGTCAAGATTATAGTTTAGAAATCTTGGGATTATTTGAGTTCTTTCCTTGGTTTTTCTCTAACTGGGTTTCTCCAGGGAAGAAAAGAAAAGAAAAGAAGAACAAGGAGAGGATAATGGAGAGTGAGGCATGGAGAGAAACGAATAGATAAGAGAGTTTTATAAAAAGAAAACAAATAATTGAAGGAGACACATTTGAGTGATTTACGGGGCAATTGAAAGAAGGAAACAAGGGAGTAGTTTCCTTGTCTTGTCTCCTTCGTAGATATTTAACACAGAATGCCATCATGGCATTTTTTTTTGTAATAAATAATGAATTTGTAAGGGCAACTCGGTAATTATAAGTACAACAATTTTTTTTAATTATCATGTTTTA
Organism: Artocarpus heterophyllus; assembly: GCA_025403435.1. Taxonomy (NCBI): domain Eukaryota; kingdom Viridiplantae; phylum Streptophyta; class Magnoliopsida; order Rosales; family Moraceae; genus Artocarpus; species Artocarpus heterophyllus. The sequence continues at coordinate 4,453,137 of CM046327.1, read as the reverse complement.
TACACTAAATGTTACACAATCATACCCGTTAAAATAGCGGGTGTAACTCTCTCCTCCTTTAAAAATTTCATCCTAGAAATTTCCTACAACTGATTACAGTATTAAAACAAATATGGGTATTTTCCTCTCATCTCAGACTCAAGTTCCCATGTGGCTTCATCTACATCATGATGTTGCCACATCACTTTCACTAAAGGAATTTCACAGCGACGTAACACTTTTATCTCACTATCTAGTATATGAACTGGAATTTCTTCATAGGTCGTATCTCCTTGAATTGGAACATATGTCCACATGATTACATGTGATGGGTCGGGTTCATACTCTCTTAGCATCGATACATGGAATACATTATGTACATCAGACAATTGTGGTGGTAGATTTAAACGATACGCCAGCGTTCCAATCTGTTCTACAATCTTGAACAGTCTTGTATATCTTGGTTCTAGTTTTCCTTTAACACCAAATTGAGATACACCACGTTTTGGTTTCACCTTCAGAAATACAAAGTCTCCGACCATGAACTCCAAAGGCCTTCTCCTTTTATTCGCATAGCTCTTTTGTCGACTTTGGGCTGTCTTTAGGCATTTGCAAATAATCCAAATCTTGTCCATTGTTTCTTTGATAAACTGAGGCCTAAGTTTGAGACGCTCTTCATTTTCAGCCCAACATATAGGAGATCTACAAGGCCTACCATACAAAGCTTCATATGGAGCCATTCTAATACTCGTCTGGTAACTGTTGTTGTATGCGAACTCAACATATGGTTATTGTGTAGCCCAATTTGTTCCAAAGTCTAGCACACAAGCTCGAAGCATATCTTTGAGAATTTGAATGACACATTCGGATTGCCCATCTTTTTGAGGATGAAAAGCCGTATTGAAATTCAATTGAGTTCCCAAGGCCTTCTACAATCCTCTCTAGAATTTCGATGCGAAACGTGTATCCCTATCAGAAACTATTGACATTGGTACTCCATGCAGTGTCACTATCTTTTCCACATACAATTGACATAGTTTCGAGACATTATAACTAGTTCTGATTGGGATGAAATGGGTTGTCTTAGTTAAACGGTCCACAACTACCCTAATGGCATCATGCCCCATTTGAGTCTTAGGAAATCTGGTAACAAAGTCCATTGTCACATGATCCCACTTCCATTCTGGAATAGGTAGGCTCTTCAACTCACCTCCAGGCTTTTGATGTTCTGCTTTAACCTGTTGACATGTCATGCACTTAGAGACAAAGGTTGTTGCATCTTGCTTCATTCCTCGCCGCCAGTATTGTCGTTTTAAATTCATATACATTTTAGTGCTTCCAGGATGAATAGCAAACTTTGAACGGTATATCTCATCCAACACCGCCTTCCTGAGATAGGCATTCTCTGGAATAACTAACCTCCCTTTATAAAGTAAGAATCCTTCTAGTTCAATCTGCCATCCATCCAGTTGTTCTCTATTATTTATTTGTTCCCAAACCCTACGTAATTCTTCATCATGCCATTGTCCTTGTTTTACTTGCTGGATTAACGTAGGGGTTGCTATCATATTGAATAGGAAAGGTCTTTTGTCATCTTCATAATATTGTCAGTTGAAGTCTGCAATGGTGATGACTCGTCTCTAATCTCCTAGGGCTAAACTGACTATAATTCCGTTGTTCTTATGACTTAGAGCATCCGTCACTGTATTTGCTTTTCCAGGATGGTATTGGATACTATAGTCGTAATCCACCATATACTCAGTCCATCTCCATTGCCTTAGGTTGAGGTCCCTTTGAGTAAACAAATATTTCAGACTTTGATGATCCATATAAAACTCAAACTTTTCGCCATATAGATAACATCTCCAAATCTTCAGTGCAAAAACCACAGCAGCTAACTCAAGATCATGTGTGGGATAGTTCCTCTCATGGGGTTTCAATTGCCGTGGAGCGTAGGCAACTACTCATCCATGCTGCATCAGCACACAACCTAAACTGTTTTCCGAGGCATCAGTGTATACTGTGTAAGGCTCCTTGTTGTTGGGTATGGTCAGCACAGGTGCACTAGTGAGTCTTCACTTCAATTCCTCTAATGCTTCTTCACTATCATCCCACAAGAACTTGACATTCTTCCTTGTGAGTCTTGTCAATGGAGAAGCAATCTTTGAAAAATTCTCCACGAAGCGTCGATAGTATCCGGCTAATCCAAGGAAACTTTGAATCTCTGACACATTCTTTGGTTATTCCCAGCCTAGCACCGCTTCAATCTTGGAGGGATCCACTGAGATGCCTTCTTCAGAAACAACGTGTCCAAGGAACTTGACCTTTGTCATCCAGAAGTCACATTTTTCTCTTTTTGCATAGAGGCTGTGTCCTCTCAGCGTTTATAGAGAAATCCTTAAATGCCCAGCATGCTCTTCTTCAGTTTTGGAATAGATCAAGATATCATCTATGAAGACAATGATAAATTGATCTAAGTACGGTCGAAAGGCACGGTTCATTAAGTCTATGAAAGCTGCTGGTGCATTGGTCAACCCGAAGGGCATGACTAGGTACTCAAAGTGACCGTAGCGAGTCTGAAAAGCAGTCTTTGGAATATCCTTTTCCCTTATCTTCAATTGGTGATATCCAGATCGTAAGTCAATTTTTGAGAAGTATCAAGATCCTCCCAACTGATCAAACAACTCGTCAATCCAGGGTAGAGGATACTTATTCTTGATAGTCAGTCGATTAAGCTAGCGATAATCAACACAGAGTCTCAACGATCTGTCATGTTTCTTCACAAATAACACTGGAGCTCCCCAAGGTGATGTACTTGGTCGAATAAATCCTTTCTCCAGTAATTCGTCCAACTGTTTTCTTAATTCCACCTTCTCAGCAGGTGTCATTCGGTACAGAGCGATAGAAACAGGTGTTGCTCCTAGAATTAGGTCGATGACAAACTCGATTTCTCTATTAGGCGAAAGTCCAGGCAATTCATTTGGAAAAACATCTAGAAATTCATCCACCACAGGAGTGTGAGAGGGTGGTTCACTCATCTTTAGTTTTCCCTTCGAAGCAAAGATTGTCCCAATATTAGTAAAATTCCTTCGTCCTCCAATGCAAGCCTTTAGCACCAGGGCTAGCGTCACTATTCCTACATTCGTCAGAAATTCGATGACTTGTCTATTTTTAGTGACTAAAAAGACATGTTTCCTTGACAATCTACTATCGCATGATATTTATCTAACCAATCTATTCTTAATATTACATCAAATTCTGTCATGGTAATTACATATAGGTCAACTGATAACTTATGCTCTCCTATAACAAGACACACTGATTTACAAATTATGGAAGCTTCAGCTACTCCACCCATTGGTGTACTAAGGGCTAGTGGCAAACTACATGTTTCTGTTTCTAGTTGAAGTACAAAGCAAATAACATAGATATAAATGAATGAGTGGCACCAGTGTCAAACAGTACATGAGCCCAAGAACGAGATACGTGAATCATACCGTCTACAATGGAGTGATCAGCCTACTTTGCTTGTCAGTTGTAGCCGTAATTGCATAAACTTGTGTTGGTGCTTTCCCCTTATCACTCTTTCCTCGGTTTCCTTGGCTACTACTAGCCTTATTATTATTTCTCCTAGGAAAATATGGCCTTTGATTCACTAAACCTTGTGGAGTCGGTTGAAAGTTCTGATTGGCATAGAAATTAGAGCCCTGTGGCCACTGCTAATAGTTGTACTAGGGCTGGAACCCTCAAGGTTGAGTTATCAAAACTTGTGAAGCTGGAGCGTTTTGCAGAGGTGCTCATCGGTTTTGACTCCTTCCCCTATACAATGGAGCCAAAGTGACTTCCTTGTGGCCACAATATTGTTTGTCGAAGTGGAGCCAAGGAAACCCTTAAGCTTGTGGAAGGTTGTTTGTCGAGATTATAGTTTAGAAATCTTGGGATTATTTGAGTTCTTTCCTTGGTTTTTCTCTAACTGGGTTTCTCCAGGGAAGAAAAGAAAAGTAAAGAAGAGCAAGGAAAGGATAATGGAGAGTGAGGCACGGAGAGAAACAAATAGATAGGCGAGTTTTATAAAAAGAAAACAAATAATTGAACAAATAATTAAAGGAGACACATTTAAGTGATTTACGGGGCAATTGAAAGAAGGAAACAAGGGAGTAGTTTCCTTTTCTTGTCTCCTTTATAGATATTTAACACAAAATGCCATCATGGCTTTTTTTTTGTTGCAAATAATGAATTTGTGATGGCAACTCGATAATTATAAGTACAACAAATTTTTTTTTAATTATCATGTTTTATACACTAAATGTTACACAATCATTCCCGTTAAAATAGCAAGTGTGACAGGCTATCTCGGCATACCCATTTTGCGCAATGCGGTCGACCGCCTTATACTATGCGTGGTTGATCGCGTCACACCAGAACTAAGTTTTACTCAGTTCGTCCTAAAGTAGACAGATTAGTTTCAAAACACTTTTTCGACTCCAAATCGATTTTTAATGCATAAAACTCATCTAAAACATTTTGAAAATATGCTAAGATATGTATAAACAAACTTCTTTGAATTTCCATACTCAAATCATGATTTTCATACTAAAATTCAACTTAGAACCAAGATTAAAAATTTTAGAAATCTAACCTCAAAACTTAGCTCAAATCTATCGTTTGATTTTGAAAATGTTTAGGTTTCCTTGATCTTTGAGCTTGTGAAGAATCGTTCATGGAGATTCTTGTGAAATGGCAGCTTAAGGTTCCCCTTGGTTTTCTCTGGGTCATTTCTTCGTGAAAGAAAAAGAAAGAAAATAGAAGAGAAAAACAAAGAAAGAAACGTAAAAGAAGAAAGAGAGAAAAGCAGGGAAGAAATGAATGGTTGAAATGATTAGATAACATAATAGGTGAGGGCAGGTAACAATTAAGTGATGCTTGTCTCTTCCTAAGACTTTTGAGTATATAATGCCAAATGACGGTTTCATAATCAATTAGAAGTTCCAAGGGCATTTCGGTAAATATACTAAATAGGTATAAAAATTTAAAAATAAGTGAAAATAAATATTGTGAAATAGTTTTAAATGAAACAATTTTAATTGGTACACTAATAATTAATTTAATTACCACAATACCTGTTAAGAAAATAACAGGTGTCATAAGTTAATATAATCAAGCAAGAGGAATAACATATCAAATTTGCCATATATCAAACTTGGAGCCAAATTTACTATCAAATTTAGCATAGGACAAATTTGGCATAAAAATGCCATGGTATTACAGCCTTTTTATACACCCAAATATTAAAATTTGACATTGGCACAACATTACAATGTTGCATTGAAGATGCTCTAAAAGTCATTGACGACATACATGAAAATATAAAATCTCAGTGGGAGAATAATACAAAAGTTGTAAAAATTTGAAGGGTCAAATCTTAATTTTTTTAAAAGTGAGTGGGGGAGGGAACCCCACTCTGGTCCCATCAAAGTTGTTAACAAATGCATATGTTACAATCATGTAACACTACCATAAGTGCCCACACTAAAGTCTCCAAAAGTTGAGTGAGGCACAACCCTCCACTTAAAGGTAGCTTTGTCATTAACTGTCACGTGCCATTTTTCATCTATTTTCAACAAATTCTCGACGAAAGGACTTTAAAAAGACAAATTTATATATCCAATACTAGTTGTGCGATGTTTTTGAATGTAAAGGACCAAAATGAGATTCGCTTCTCAATTCAGGGATAAAAATTGAAATCAACCTATTTTTACATTTATATGTTAAGAAAAGTAGAAACCCCAACTTAGGTTGTCTCTGCTCAAACTCACACTTTTATTCTCTCTCTTTCTCAATTTTGTTTCCATCTCTACTTTGTAGTCCTCTCCCTCTTTCGCCTGACAAATATAATGACTACTAATATACCTAAAAACCTAACATGACCATAAGTCGAGCTTGCAAAGGCGATAAAATAATTCTGTAGCCTAAGTTAGGGACAGGGAGAGAATGATGAGAGTAATCTTCCCTCCAATATTAAATAGTATTAAAATAATAATACATATTATATATTTTTTAAAAATAATATTGGGCATTGACCTTAATCTTAATATTGATATATATATATATATATATATTGTTGAATTATTTTTTTTTAGAAAAAGTTAACTTGGATTGAATTTAGATGGACTGTGAATTTTTGTTTCAAAGTGATTGAAATAACATCATAGAGAGGATTGAGAGGATATGGGAAGGAACCCCAAGCGATCGGGGTTTCCAATTCTGCCTTTGCCTCTTTTTAGTGGGGATAAGGATAGTTTTAGGTGGAGGGCATGGGAAAGAAAAGCGTTTCATGTCCTTGTGTAACAACCAGTGAATGGGGTGGTGATTAATTAAGAATTAAGTGAAAATCAAGGAGAGATTAAACCAAAATTAAGGAAAAACTAAACAACAAAAATTTCCATGACCACTCGTAAATAACATCATTATAATTAAAACATTGATGCCTATACAAGACTTGAAATCCATAAATAATAATACAGCCCGATTACAAACATTGAAGACGACAACATCAGGACAAGTCGCAAAGAACAAACTATGTACAACAGGTACAATTAAATATTGAAAACATCATACAGCTCAAGGCATAGTCTCAAACACGACTAGTTCCACAAAAACTTAGGGTAAAAAATTTTACAACTAAAAATTTTGAGCGGAAGGCTCAATAGGATTTTATTTCAAAACACACCGTTTAGAAGAATTATAGAGACAGATAAAAGAAATAGTTGTAAACACACTTATAGGAAATAATCATATAATTTATCAAAAATTATAAATAGTAATAGAACTCTTACTTTCAAATAGTAACGTAAATTGTAAACATAACTTGAAAGTCTGTTAACACCACTATTGTTGTCCAGATCGGGTTGTTGGGACTTGTACCTTAGGATGCCCTCTATACGACCTAAATTCTAAGGCAACTATAACATAAACGAATGATGGAAGCTTGGTGCAGACAAGTACCGAGATTTACATAATAATTTAATAGACGCTCGCTGATAACAAGAACCGAGGTTCTATCTTATTTTTTAAATTCTTTTGAAACATATTTTCAATGGCTTGAAAATCTTAAAATTACAAAGGTTTAAATAATATAACTTAAATTTCAAATTTTTAAATTACTTTAAAAAATTGAACAAAAATAATTATTAAAAGCATTTAAGAATAACCCTTAGCCAAAACAATCTTTAAAACGTGGCTGCCAACGAAAGGGTAGAAGAATCTTACTTCGGTATCCAATACCGTTAGCTCTAACATGAAACCCATCGTAAGCTCCGTTAATGCTTTTAAACCTTAAAATGTACTTTGAAATCAGAATAAAACTCAAAGAAAGTCTTTACAAGCATCAACATATCAATTTAACCATTAGTGATGCACAATCCTTAAACACATGATGCAACTATGCTCTGAAATACTTTTAAAACAAATGCAATTCTGGTCTAGAATAGTTGAAAGTATTCTTTTAAAGAGAACACAATTTTATAGAAAAAAATGCTAGAATTTTACAAAACTAGATAATTTGTCTAACCTGTCGCCTTGTAGAACCAGCCTACCTCCCTAGACAATCCAGCTAGAGCACCGGCCTGCTTGTCTGGGGCTGGCCTAATTGGGTTGCCGGTTTGTTGCAAAACTGAGAATTTCCAGTTCTGTCTAACCGACTCCAATCGAGTCTCAACTCGATTTCCCACTTCCGAAATAGCTTTCAGGGCATGTAAGACACAAAGAAACCATATAAAACAATTATTAAACACGTGCAAACCTTTTTCCCTAATTTTTAACATTAAAGTCACAAATTAAAACCTTCAATCAAAACTTGAAGGATAACCTAACTTAGAACACTTTTTAATCCAAAAATCAAAACTGCAAACCTTGAATCCTTCACATGCATCAACTCAAACATTGCTAAATATGCTCATATTGTCAGATCATAAACCCAACAAACTAAAACTTAACAATTTTTATATTAAATCCAAAATTACACAAAACTCTTGAAATAACATTTACATGCTTCAAAAAAGTTAAAAACCAAATCAAATCACAAGAATGAAAACACAATTTTTCCCTTCAAGGCTTGGATCAAAACAGAGAAGGAGTTCCAAATTAGGGTTTAAGACATCAACCTCAAAATCTTGTATAAAACGTGATGGCTTTGCTTATAGAATCCTTGAATCTTGAATTGATGGTGCGAGACCTAAGAGAGAAAGGAAAACTTTTTCGTTTTCTTTTGAATGTTAGAACTGAGTTGAAAAGAAAAATCGAGAAAGAGAGAGAAAGACGAGAATGAGAGGGGAAGAAAAAAAAAAGTGGAGTAAAACAAATATGTATTTGAAGGGGGTGAAGGCTTTACGCGTGAAAATCCAAGAGGGGTTTTAATTACATTTTTGTAAATAAAGGAAAAAGCATTTTCTTGAGAGTAATATGACAAAGTTGTGTAAAAGCAATATCTTTAACATTTTTGCCAGAATTTGTTTAAATGCTTTTAAAATTACAATTGTACAAATGCAAATTAAAATTACAATTAAATGCAATCAACAATTCAGTTAAAACTTGGCATATTAATTAATCAAATTAAGCATTATCAATATTGTTCAAAATTGGCAGGCGCGACAACCCGTCCCACAATATTTCCATCTCTATCTTTTAAGTTCGGCTCTAGATTTATTCACCCCAAAATGTTGCTCGCCCAAAATATTCCGGCAGAGACCGACTGTTGACTTGATCCCTTATATGTATTATAAAATTATCTTTTTATTTAATATTAGATAGCAGTAGTAGTAGCAGTAGTTGTTGGGAAGATCAATTAATTTTTTGGGCTTTAATTTATTGACATTGGATGTTCAATGGATGCCAAGAATACATAACTTTTTTCTATTTGCTGAGGCATATCACCCTCATAGCCTCAAATTAATTTTTTTAAAAAATGTACCTTAAGAAAGTCAAAGTGAAATCTTATAGTCTCGCCAATCATCACCAAAATCACATTTTTGTCCTTTTCCTCAAATTAATATTCTAAACCTAATCTTGTTATCAAAAGGTTTATATTAAGATTTAAAGAAAAAACACTTGAAAAGACTCCTTTGCCCATTTTCGCATACAAGTCACAAAAGATCCCTTGTTCTTGTTAAATTAGTTAAAAAAGAAAGAAACTCACAAGACTCCTTTGCCCATTTTCTTTTACAAAACACAAAATATGCCTCGTTTTGTTAAATTAGTCAAAAAATTAACCTTATTCAAATTTATAAAAATATGAAGTTACCCTTACTAAAATGTAGTAAATATGTTTCAAAGTCATTAAATATTATTTTACACCTTTCTTAAAATAAATTATATAAAAAGATAAATAATCACTATTTCAAAAGAGAAAACAATGATCTGAATATTTTCTTCTATCTCATTGCCCTGTGAAATTTTCAATTACAATAATAATTACAAATCTTTATGATAATGCATTTTATAATTACTAATGACTTACAATATTCATAGTATTTTTTATTGTTGTTATAAAAAAGACTAACCCAGGAATTAAAGGACTTGCATTATATTATAATTTTCAAAACAAAAATATAAGAAAATTGACCATGTCTATGTTAAAATATAATTCTATATTATAATATAATTATATTGTTATGTAAATTTATCAATAATTACTTTTAAGTATTATAATCATAGTTAAAATGAGGATAACAACATATTATTTTTGAAAAGTATAACTCCTTTGGACTAATCAAAATTATTTTTGAAATTCGCAAGGGGAAACTTAAGTTATATTGTTATGTAAATTTATCAATGATTAATATTTCTCCATTTTACTATTGTTCTGCTTGTTTGAAAGTTCAAGAATGAGGAGGAAAATTGAAAAAAAAAAATTGGAGAAAAAATAGGTCTAAAATCTATGTAACATTGCACTTCTTTTGTTTTAAGTTTTCTTTATCTTAACGAAGTTGATTTAACTGCAATGAAGAATTTTTCTTTAATTGATGCTTTGACATTTTCGCAGTTGTCGGATTATTATCATTTTTTTAATGATTTCTACTATTTAGTATGACATTTTTGCATTTGTCGGATTATTATCATTTTTTTAATGATTTGTAATATTTAGTAGATAATATATATCGTCGAGGCTTGTTCATACTATGAAGGAAGGAAGAGTTGAGTTGATGTTTTGGACTTGTTAGGAAGAAGTTAGGGTGGATGTTTGTGTTTTTATTTAGCTTTGATGATTACGAGTTTGAATCTTTTTGATGTATTGAAAAAAAATAATGAAGTAATTTCTTGAGAAATTGAGTTTGATCCCTTTTTTTTTTTTTTTTTTTTTGAGAGAAAGAGAGAGAGAGACGAGTAGTGAATCATCGGATTTGCAATGATCAAAGAGAAGCAAAATAGGTAGGCATCCATTTTTTCGGAAACAACCAAACCCTAATTCTGTCGTTGCTTCTCTATGAGAACAAGCCTCATTTAAAGCAAATGAGCATCTCTGTAAAGGATTTCCTATGGAGCTTGTTTCATAACACATCAACTCTGCATACTAATCACATGAAGGATATAGTAGAAAAAAATGGTATGCCTCTGCAGTAAAATCGCAACAACAGAGATAGATGGGATCCTTTGCCTTGACTCTTCCATAAGCTTGATTCCTTTTGATGGGTTCATTTGTTTCTCCCTTTTATAGAGAGAAAAAAATCTAATTTGAATGCTTAGTTGTTTCTAAGGTACGATAGAATTTGCCCCCTTTTTTATTTTGTGCTCTAGAACTTACTTATTTTACAATAAGCGTATCTCATCATATTGGATACAAATCCAACGGTTATTGTAAAATTCCCCACAATTCCCGCACTCTACCATAGTTTCTCTTTTTCTCTCTCTTTTTTTTTTTTTTTTAATGACCTAAGTTAGGCCATGTATTTAAAGAAGCTGCTAAGGCTACTTGTTATTTGACAATTTATTCTTTTAATATAGATGATAAACTTATTTAGGTGGAAGAATCGTCTTCTTCTATGGAAGCTGTTATTTTTTCACAAATATATATACATATATATGTTTTTATCAAAAATTGCATGTCACAAAAATTCAAAATAGAGGTGACGTATCTCCTAAGTCTTGATACCAATATTGGATACCGTAGCAAGACCGGGAAAATAAAAAAAAATAAAAAATAAAAAAAAAGAGCCGTGCGTTAGGATGACAATTGAATACGCCATAATACAAAACTAGAAGCTTTTTGGAGATTTTAACTTTCTCATTTGCATGGCCAACTTGCACTATCTCTTTCTTCTTTTTCTTCTTTTAAATTTGAAAACTTCCATTTCAAATAAAAAAATAAAAAAAAATTCAAAACTCATGTTTGTTTACTCAAGACTAAGTATGTCGATCAAAAGCACGTTAATTTCTTCTTGAGCTCATCTAAAATATGTTGACTCCCGCCTTAAAAAAAAGATTGACTCGATTTCTGGTTATATATAGTTGCAACTTTTTATTGGACCAATTTGATTTTTAGTGGTTCCTATCGGGTCTTTAACTTTTGATACTTTCCAAATTAATAATGATAGCAAAAAATAAAATAAAAATTTATATTCTAATTATTTCTTTGTATAGTAATAGTAACATTTGTAATTAACAGTATCATACCAAAATATCGGCAGTAATCTATTGGCTACTTTCCATGAATTAGTGGTAGCTTATGTTAGGATAGATGCTCTTAATGTTATTTATTATTATTTGTTTGGCTTTTTTTTTTTCACCCCTTGAAAACGACATGTTGTTTTGGGCATTAAGCCTCGAAACAACGTGTAGTTTCACTAACGATGGCCATCCCCCCCTCATCAGCAAAACAACGTGTCGTTTTTCTTAATGAAAAACGACATATCGTTTTGAGGTTGCAAAACGCGGTCCTCAGGGGCCAAAACGACATGTCGTTTTTGGCCCCTGATTTTGTTTTGTTTTGTTTTTTTGTTATTTTGGGTCTTCTTTGCCCGAATTTAACCCAAATGGGTTTAATTGCAGACCCAGTCATTTTTTTATACCTTATAGGTACCAAAATTGACGTTTTAAAAACCCAGAAATGATAGAAAATCAATTTTTTAATGATTTCTAACGTTGGTTTTCATCAAAAAATGATTTCAAATTCAACAAAGTTTTGAGTATTTTGAAAAACTCCATTCAGACATATCAAGGCCGAGAAAAAACCACGCTCTTGATACCAAATGTAAGAAATTTACATATAAACAGAGTTGTGTTTTTCATATATGCATTAACCAAATTGCATAAAAATCATCTAAATGCGGAAACGTAAAGAACGAAAAACTAACCTCCAGCCATTGATATTCTGTAGAATGAATGGAGAGTTTCTCTGCAAGAATTCCTGAAGAAAACAAAACCTGTGAAAGAAAAGGCTCTTCTAAACCTTCTGTAATTTTAGAGGTGGTGTATTTCTGAAATAAACTGCACAGGCATAGGGACCGTCTCTTACGATATATTTATAGACACCCACCATCAGGGTGTATTACCATCAAGAGGTATCTTTGAAATAAGGCCTTCTTTCTGAAACTTTATATCAGTTCAGAGATAACTTTTAGTTCATACCCTTTAGAAAAATACGTATATTGGACCAATTAAATTTTTTTGTTTTTATTTATTTATTACCAAAATCTGAAAAAAAATTTAAATTTTTCAGATTTTAATTTGGGTATTTTAAAAAATTGTTTTTTTTAATAAATCTAAAATTAATTATAATGAAATCCAAAATTTTATTATTTATGTTTAAATAAAATTTTGGAAATTAATTTTAGAAATGTTATCTGTAACACCCGAGATTTTTAATGTATTAAAAATGCATTAAATTAAGGATTATATTAAGATAAAAAGTACAAGTAAAGGAAAATACTGTATAATAACATGGAAAATTATACAGTATTAGAGCAACACAGTATAAGAATTGGATTGTATGGACCACAATTTCTTTTTATACTTTTATAAAAAGAAAAGAAAGAAAAAAAAAGAAGGAAAAAATCAGAAAATCTCACAAAAACTTGACTGTTTCTCTCTCTACTTTCTCTCTCTAGAATTCTCTCTCCCTCCTCAAATCTCGTTTGAGATTCCGGCATTATTTTTCGACACCTCCCGCACCAGTGGGAAGCTCTCGTTGAGCTGAGTCCAACGAGGTGTCGTGCCACCCAAGTAGCCGCCGGAGGGAGGCTCACGCGCTGCCCAAAGTGGCGGTGAAACCCATTTCTTCCCGACATGATTTCTCCGCCATCCGACCACCAATTGACGTGATTTTGGTGTCTATGGACTCAGCGTGAGGAGAGGAACAAGATGGTACCAATTTTTCAGCTCAATTTTGGCTGGAAAAGCTTTACCTGAGTTGCCTGTCTCCGCCGTGTCGTCGCCACTCGAAACCGCCGCTCACGGCGGCGGTGTACCGTTCGACTCAGACAGCGACAGGGAGTGACACCCCTCGCCTAATTTTGCAACCCAACCGTTCCTCGTCGGAGATCGACCTCCCCCGTCGTGCTCCGCCGCAAGAGAGGTCGAGGTGACCCATTTCGTCACCGTTGGGCCAAATTGAAGAGGTAGCCACCTTCAGAGGACCGAGAGGAAGAAATTCGGTACCTCAATTGCACGAAACGACGGCCGGTCACCGGAGAACGACCTCCGCCTTGGTGCGCCGCCGTGGGGAGTTTCGGGCTGCCGTTCCACGCTGTGTTGAGCTGCCCCACCATAGGGGAAATGGTCAGAGTGACTCAGGGAAGGAAACCCCCAAGTCAATTGCATGGTATCTCCACCAGAGATAGGAGATCGGAGCTGCCGGTGTTAGCCGAGAAACCCATCCTCGATTAGAGCAGATGGAGGCCAAATTGGGTGAAATTGACCCCACCAATCGACTCAAGAGGGTCAAATTAGGGGGGGTAGGCTCGAGCTCAGCCCTCAACGGAGCCAACCGCCGTCGGTCAACGGCCGGTCAAAGGCCAAATTGGGATTTTGTGATCCGGACCTCCGATCGAAGATCCGAGACCGCCTCCCGACTCGTTTCGATGCTCTGAACGCAATGGTGACCTCCGTTTGAGCTAATTCCACTCCGATGAAAATCATCCGGTACCGACTGCACGTAGATCGAGGCGATTCAAACAGCAGTATCGGAGTCTAGAATGACCGTTTTAAGAATGTATGATCTCCAGGAAGCATTCCCAGCTATTCATGGTCGCTCGAGGAGCACTGTAGAGGATGCTTCGCATACTGTAGATGCAGCGAGATATAACTGGATCTGCTTAGCTTGGAGTTCAAGTAAGTAGGAATCTCGCTTACAGTATGAACTGTTTTAGAATAAATTGTTTTAGATGCTTTCATAAAAAGTTATGAAATGCATGATTAGTGATTGTTGCACTATTTTATGTGAGAATGAGTTTTATAACGTTACAAGGTGACGAAAAACCCGTTAAGGGTAAAATCGTCATTATCAAGGAAACGACTAGAACGGAGTCGAACACTCTGATTTAGCATAACGTTATTAGATGAAAAATGTTTCGTAATACGTTAAGTAACGTAACGGTCATGTGAGACTAGAGATTTAATAATAGATGTTTTAAGTAAACGAGAGGTAACCAATGGGTTACAAGGTTAATTGAAGGAAATGTAAACTGATGGTTTATAAGGTTGAGTAAAGAGAACGGTAGACCAATAGTATACCAAGTTATGAAAAAGGAATGAATGGTTAATGTTTATGTTTTATTATCAATCGAGTGGATTGATAATAAAGAAAGTTAATTAATGAGTCGGTTGTCGTATGATCAGGACACAAAAGCCGACCAATGGAAGGAAAAGGAATGAGAAATGAACGGAATAGAGAACGCTAGGGCATAGTCCGGGTAAGTTCAGATTTCATCTACAGCATGAAGTAAATAATTTTAATGCATCCATATGCATTTGTAAATGAGTTTGCAATGGTTAGGCAAGTTATTTTTAAAGTATATTTGCATTTATTATGCAAAAAAGTTCTAAAGTACAAAATAAGGTTTGCAATGAATTTGCAACCGTTATGTTTGAAGCCTATTTGCATATTGATATGCATGAACGTTATGAACTATGATTGATGTGTGTATTATAAATGTGACATGACTTAAAGTATTATATGAATATAATATGCAATAGTTGCTATTCAAAGAAGAAAAATGTATAGCAACTTTACGATATGAAAGTATGAACGACAAATGGATGTATGATATGAACGACATGAGTATGAATAATATGTGAAAGCATGAAATGTGAAAGTATGATATGAATGACATGACATGAGTATGAATAATATGTGAAAGTATGATATGAATGACATGAGTATGAGTAATATATGAAAGTATAAAATGTGGAAGTATGGTACGAATGACATGTATATGTATGATATGTTTATGAATATGATATGCAAGTATAATGCTTATACGAGCAAATAATATGGATAAGAATGTTATGATTGATGCTTGTTATCCATAATATAACAAGATATAGTATATAAATACAATACCATGTAGTGCATAACGGATATGCACAATAAGGTTCATAAGAAATTCATTAAGGATATAATCTTCAAGTTGCCTATAGGAAACTAGAAAAATTACTATAAGACACCCTAGGTTCGATTAGAAATCGTGAGAACGATTTAGATAATCAAGTAGAATTTAAAAAATTTCTCGTGACCGACAGCGAGGTCACAAAAGCAGAGCCAAGACAGAGACTTTATGAATACGAAAAAAAAAAAGAAGATAAAAGCTAGTTTTTCCTTTTATTGCACCCTCAGGAAAGGCTAGACATGTTCAAGAGAGATATAGAAAGTTAAGCGCTGTTATGACCCTAAGAAGTTTTCAGACAGGTACGTAAACATGTTTTAAATCAACATTGTCACTAGTCTAGAACGACTAGATGATAAAAGGCCTATAGACTGGACAATAAAAAGATGAACTTACTGACCAGCTTTTACGTACCAAATTATGACCTAGATGCAGATGTGCAACATAGAAACGAAATAGGATTAGTATAAATCCTGCTTTTCGACAATGCATAATGTGTTATAATGTAAGTTATAAGTTTTATGAAGCATTGCTATGTAATATATTGCATTTGTATGCAATATGTTTTAGGATAAAAGTTATGATATGCAATATATCATTGCGTAATATATTGCATTTGTATGCAATATGTTTTAGGATAAAAGTTATGATATGCAATATGTCATTGTGTAATATATCGCATTTGTATGCAATATGTTTTAGGATAAAAGTTATGATATGCAATATGTGATTGCGATATATATTGCATTTGTATGCAATATGTTTTAGGATAAAAGTTATAATATGCAATATGTGATTGTGATATATATTACATTGTATGCAATATGTTGCATTTGTTATGCAATAAGTTTAGGAATAAAAGTTATGATTCGCAAAATGTGATTGCGTTATATGATGCATTTGTTATGCAATAAGTTTAGGAATAAAAGTTATGATTCGCAAAATGTGATTTGCGTTATATGATGCATTTGTTATGCAGTATGTTGCATTTGTTATGCAATAAGTTTAGGAATAAAAGTTATGATTCGCAAAATGTGATTGCGTTATATGATGCATTTGTTATGCAATAAGTTGCATTTGTTATGCAATAAGTTTAGGAATAAAAGTTATGATTCGCAAAATGTGATTGCGTTATATGATGCATTTGTTATGCAATATGTTGCATTTGTTATGCAATAAGTTTAGGAATAAAAGTTATGATTCGCAAAATGTGATTTGCGTTATATGATGCATTTGTTATGCAGTATGTTGCATTTGTTATGCAATAAGTTTTAGAATAAAAGTTATGATTTACAAAATGTGATTTACGTTATATGATGCATTTGTTATGCAATAAGTTGCATTTGTTATGCAATAAGTTTCAGAGTACAAATTATGATTATCAAAATGTGTTTGCATTTTAAGTTGCATTTGTTATGCAATAGATTTTATAGTACAAGCAATGATTTGCAAGTGTATTTGCATATAATGTGGTTGCATTTGATGTGCTCACTAAGGTTAATAAGAAGGTAACGTAAAGTTGAAAAGAAAGTGTCGTACCAGCCTCCTCGTTGTGAGGTAATAAAAGTATAGTTAAAGTTTGACCTCCCAGATGTGAGGTATACGACCTCGAAGTTCGATGGTCTTAAGTCTTCCACAAGGGAAGCATCACGTTTATGATCTCATGATTAAAGATGTTGGTACGAACACTAAAAGTTATAAGATAAAGAAAGTTAGGGAATAAAAGGTGGAAAGTTAAAGTGTAAGATAAGAAAATAAAAGGAACAATGATAGAAAGTCAAAGTAAGAAAGAATGGTCATAAGATGCTCATAATCGAAAGTTCATAATTGAGCATAAATTAAAACATGCATTGTGATTGTATTTAATTTATTTATTGTGAAACATTTATATGTTATGAAAAACATTCTGAGGAATGTTTTATATTAAATGTTTATGAAAACATGAATGACTTTATGAAGAGCAATCTGATGATTATTTTATGTTAGATATTTTGTGAAAAGCGTTTATAAAAAACGTTATAGCAATTACGTTAGGAAAACGTTTATGAGAAACGTTCTAGGAAGGTTTTTTTAAAAGCATGTTTAAATGCTTTGTGAGATTTTGTTTGAACTTACTGAGCGAAAGCTCATAAAAAGTTTCTTCATGTTGTAGGTAGTTTTATGGGCGACCAGTAAGACCCGTTAGAAGAGCTGGGTGCTGCGGAGGACAGATGCGAAGATTTGGGTATGGATACCATCAATGTTTGCTTCCGCTATGTAAAGAAAAGGTTTTCCATTGTTTAATGTTGTGTTTTCAAAGTTTAAAGAAATCAGAGTTCTAAGAATTGTATTGAAAATTTTAAGATACAGTTTACGAACTGTTTTATGTAAATATAAAGTAAAGTTTTAAGCTATGATTTAATAAATGTTTCTTATTAAGTTTTAAGAAACGATTTAAAATGATTTTAAGAGCAAGTGTTGAGCGATGTCTCAACTTGAATGGTGACAAAGGTCGCATCAGTTTTAAAGAACGTTTAAAGAAAAAAAAAATTATTACAGCATTTTTCTTACTAAGTAAGTAAGATTACTGTTTATGAAACGATGCTTATGAAAGTAAAGTGATTGCCCTAAAAGGCGGGTCGTCACATTATCGAATTTATGCATAATTTATTTTGCATGTATTCTTTAGTTGTTATTCCTTTTAATACATGCAAATTCATGAATATTTTATGCATGAAAATTAAATGTCTTGAATGATTTGTATAATTTTAATTAATTTAAGAATAGCCACAACATCTTAGATTATATTGAAATTATACATTAAGTTTTTTAAATCACATTTTGTTAAATAGGCATTAATTATAACTAATTATGTTTAGTATAATGAAATTTATCCCACAAGAAATTTTATTATATTAAATATAATTGGTTAGGATGAAATATTGAACTATTTTCTTAATTTGCCCACAGGGATTAAGAAATGGAATATAGTTTAATAGTTTAATCATATAGTTGCATATGAATCAATGTGAATTAGAAACTTAACCCACAGACAGTTTTTTATGTCATATGTTTCATAATTTTGTTGCATGATATACATTGGTAAAACATGACATATAGTCATTAGCTTCAAATTTTTGACATGAGCATGTATGTTTGATGTATTGCAGCAATTCAACCTGTTAATTTATCTAATATGAAATGTGATATTCCTGAGCTTAAAGGTGATAACTATAAAGTTTGGAAAGAGAGGATTCTCCTTCATTTGTGGTGGATGGACATTGACTATGCCATAAGGAAAGATGAACCACCCTCTATCACTGAGACTAGCACTCCAAATGATGTTAGTCGATATGAAAAATGGGAGAGATCCAATCGTCACTCAGTTATGTTCATAAAGACTAAGGTCTCTGTTGGGATTAGGGGTTCGGTTGGTCAATATGACAATGTCCGAGCATTATTGAAGGCTATTGATGAGCAATTTGAGTCTTCAGATAAGGCATTAGCAAGTACCCTGATAATGCAATTTTCATCCTTAAAGCTTACCGGTATAAAAGGCGTGCGTGAGCATATCATGCACATGAGGGACATTGCGGCTCAATTGAAGACGCTCGAGGTTGAAATGTCTGATTCGTTCCTAGTACATTACATTCTGAACACTCTACCCTCTGAGTATGGTCCCTTTAAGATCTCCTATAACACACATAAGGATAAATGGTCAATTAATGAGCTATTGACCATGTGTGTTTAAGAGGAGGGAAGAATCATCATGGAAGAGGGAGAGAAAGTAAATTTGGCAACCCAGGGTAATAAGAAAAAGTCTCAGACCAAGCACAAGGGGAAAGGCAAGGCTCCTGCCCAGTTGGATATTAAGAAGGAGTTCAAGTGCTTCTTTTGTAAGAAGAAGGGGCACGTGAAGAAGGATTGCTCCAAATTCCAGGAATGGCTTGAAAGGAAAGGTACTCAACTGTCATTTGTCTGTTATGAATCCAATATGATTGATGTTAATTATAACACATGGTGGATTGACTCTGGTTCTACAATCCATGTTACCAATTCTCTATGGGGATTGCAAAACCTGTGGAAGCCAGTGGGAAATGAGCAAAGCATCTATTGTGGAAATAAGATGCGCTCACATGTGGAAGCTATAGGAATGTACAAACTGGTCTTAAGCAGCGACTTTATTTTATATTTGGAAAAGACATTCTATATTCCTAGTTTTTCTAGAAATTTAATTTCAGTTTCCAGACTTATATCAGTTGGATATTCCTTTAAATTTTCAAAATCTTTTTTCAATTTGTTTTATAAATCTGATTTTATTGGAGATGGTACTTTGTCTGATGGTTGTTTTCGTCTTAATTTACAAAATGATGCCAATTATACTACTATGCACGTTCATGAAAATGTTGGTATAAAGTGATGTGTTGTAAATGATGAATCCTCTATGTGGTGGCATTGGAGATTGGAACATATCTCCATTAAGAGAATTAAAAGATTAGTAAATGATGGAGTACTCAGTACTTTAGATTTTACTGATTTTGATACTTGTGTGGACTGTATTAAGGGTAAGCAGACCAATAAGTCAAAGAAGGGTGCCAAGAGGAGTTCTGATTTATTAGAAATCATACATATAGATATTTGTAGTCCAGACATGGACACGTACTCTCAAGGGTACTTCTTCAGTTTTATAGATGACTACTCACGATACATGTATCTCTACTTGCTTAACAATAAAAATGAAGCACTAGATACTTTTAAGGTCTTTAAAGTAGAAGTAGAGAAACAATGCGGGAAGCAAATTAAGATCGTGAGGTCGGATAGCGGTTGAGAGTACTACGGTAGATACACTGAGTATGGACAAGCACCTGGTCCATTTGCTAAGTTTCTTCAAGAACACCAGAATAGTGTAGCTGAAAGAAGAAACCGAACATTAATGGAACCAAAGTGGAAACATTATGATCATGCTTACCAAGTTTCATACATATACATACATACTTATTTAGGATTCAATTTTGCTTATCTATATCCACCGTGCAATCACTCAACTCAACGAAACCGAAGTGGGTGCGCTTGACCACCCTACAATCATTCCAATGATGTTTCGGTGAGGGGGACATCTCTTGGATCCTCACCAAGTCAATTTTTGTATAGTGTGTTTTAAGAATTTCGACCCAAGGAAGCGTCATCACCTCCCCCTATTTTACCTTTAAGGGTATTTGTGCTCAAGGACATAACCGCCGCCCTTTTCACATATCATCATTCCTCTATAATCACTCATTATTTATAAAGTTAGTTTTCCTAACTATGCTTCTCAATTTATAACATGTGTCAAATCATTATGTTCCTCGCTTTACATTCAGGATGAGTTTGACATCATCGTATTACGGGTATAATCGTATACAAATATTACAATTCACCATTATGCCTAGGTATCCATGTTAAATAGGGTATCACTCAAATCATCGAAACCCAAATGGGCGTGCTTGATCACCCTTTAAACATTCCAAGAGTGTTCCGGTGAGTGAGCATCAAGCCCCGAGTCCTCACCAATTCGATTCATGTACAGTGTGTTCTGCGACTTTCGACCCAAGGGAGCGTCATTACCTCCCTCTATTTTACCTTTAGGGTATTCGTACCGAAGGACGTAACCGTCGCCCTCTTCACATCTCACTATTTCTCTATATTTAATCGTTATTTATAGAGACAGTTTTCTTAACCATGCTTCTCAATTTACAACATATCTCAAATCATTATGTTCCTCGCTGTACAATATAGGACAAGTTCTACATTATCATATTATAGATATAATTATATATATTCAAAACACCATATACATATCTTGCAACATAAAACAACCAAATTTTAATTTACCAAAACCTCACAAAAGATGAGTAATAGAATCCCTACCTTTTTTCTACTATCCACTGATAATTTCTAGCTTACACAATTCACCGCGTAAGCTCCAAGTACGCTGTTATCCTAAAACGTATAAAATAACCATACTTTAACTTAAATCCTAATTTATTATTTCTGATTTATAAATTATCAAATAATTTTCCCTGTCCAAGTGGTTTGGCCTCCTTTTACTTGACTCGAGGTTGGGGGTTTGAACCCTATCTAAAGCTTCTTTTTATTGAATTTCTGTATGAAAAAATGACATGCAGTTTATGGAAAAAACTCATACGGAGAACCTAAAATTTGAGTTCTAAGCTTTTTAATCAAATTCTTAGTTTCCTAACAGCTTTTTAAGCATAAAAACTATATATAAACAATACACAATCATTTCTAAACATCAAAAACATATATTTCATAGTCTGCACACCAAAAGACAGCTTAAAATCAAAGTTAAAGCTTTACAAATCTAACCTCAAAACTTAGTTCAAAAGTGTTGTTTGATCTTGAATATCCCCAAGTTTCCTTGATCTATGAGCTTGTGGAAGGTTGTTTGTCAAGATTATAGTTTAGAAATCTTGGCATTATTTGAGTTCTTTTCTTGGTTTTTCTCTGATTGGGTTTCTCCAGGGAAGAAAAGAAAAGTAAAGAAGAGCAAGGAGAGGATAATGGACAGTGAGGCACGGAGAGAAACAAATAGATAGGAGAGTTTTATAACAAGAAAACAAATAATTGAAGGAGACACATTTGACTGATTTATGGGGCAATTGAAAGAAGGAAACAAGTGAGTAGTTTCCTTGTCTTGTCTCCTTCGTAGATATTTAACACAGAATGCCATCATGGCATTTTTTTTGTTATAAATAATGAATTTGTGAGGGCAACTTGGTAATTATAAGTACAACAATTTTTTTGTTAATTATCATGTTTTAAACACTAAATGTTACACAATCATACCCGTTAAAATAGCGGGTGTAACAACTCTCCCCTCCTTTAAAAATTTCATCCTAGAAATTTCCTACAACTGATTACAGTATTAAAACAAATATGGGTATTTTCCTCTCATCTCATACTTAAGTTCCCATGTGGCTTCATCTACATCATGATGTTGCCACATCACTTTCACTAAAGGAATTTCACAGCGACGTAACACTTTTATCTCACTATCTAGTATATGAACTGGAATTTCTTCATAGGTCGTATCTCCTTGAATTGGAACATATGTCCACATGATTACATGTGATGGGTCGGGTTCATACTCTCTTAGCATCGATACATGGAATACATTATGTACATCAGACAATTGTGGTGGTAGATTTAAACGATACGCCAGCGTTCCAATCTGTTCTACAATCTTGAACAGTCTTGTATATCTTGGTTCTAGTTTTCCTTTAACACCAAATTAAGATACACCACTCACCTTTAGAAATACAAAGTCTCCGACCATGAACTCCAAAGGCCTTCTCCTTTTATCCGCATAGCTCTTTTGTCGACTATGGGCTATCTTTAGGCGTTCACGAATAATCTGAATCTTGTCCATTGTTTCTCTGATAAACTGAGGCCCAAGTTCGAGACGCTCTTCCTTTTCAGCCCAACATATAGGAGATCTACAAGGCCTACCATACAAAGCTTCATACTCGCCTGGTAACTGTTGTTGTATGCGAACTCAACATATGGTTATTGTGTAGCCCAATTTGTTCCAAAGTCTAGCACACAAGCTCGAAGCATATCTTCGAGAATTTGGATGACATGTTCAGATTGTCCATCTATTTGATGATGAAAAGCAGTATTGAAATTCAATTGAGTTCCCAAGGCTTTCTGCAATCCTCTCTTGAATTTCAATGTGAAACGTGCATCCCTATCAAAAACTATTGACATTGGTACTCCATGCAGTGTCACTATCTTTTCCACATACAATTGACATAGTTTCGAGACATTATAACTAGTTTCGATTGGGATGAAATGGGTTGTCTTAGTTAAACGGTCCACAACTACCCTAATGGCATCATGCCCCATTTAAGGCTTAGGAAATCTAGTAACAAAGTCCATTGTCACATGATCCCACTTCCATTCTGGAATAGGTAGGCTCCTCAACTCACCACCAAGTTTTTGATGTTCTGCTTTAACCTGTTGACATGTCATGCACTTAGAGACAAAGGTTGCTACATCTTGCTTCATTCCTCGCCACCAGTATTGTCATTTTAAATTCATATACATTTTAGTGCTTCCAGGATGAATAGCAAACTTTGAACGGTATATCTCATCCAACACCGCCTTCCTGAGATAGGCATTCTCTGGAATAACTAACCTCCCTTTATAAAGTAAGAATCCTTTTGGCTCAATCTGCCATCCATCCAGTTGTTCTCTATTATTTATTTGTTCCCAAACCCTACGTAATTCTTCATCATGCCATTGTCCTTGTTTTACTTGTTGGTTCTAACGTAGGAGTTGCTATCACATTGAATAGGAAAAGTCTTTTGTCATCTTCATAATATTGCAAGTTGAAGTCAGCGATGGTGATGACTCGTCTCTAATCTCCTAGGGCTAAACTGACTATAATTCCGTTGTTCTTATGACTTAGAGCATCCGTCACTGTATTTGCTTTTCCAGGATGGTATTGGATACTATAGTCGTAATCCACCATATACTCAGTCCATCTCCGTTGCCTTAGGTTGAGGTCCCTTTGAGTAAACAAATATTTTAGACTTTGATGATCCGTATAAAGCTCAAACTTTGCGCCATATAGATAACATCTCCAAATCTTCAGTGCAAAAACCACAGCAGCTAACTCAAGATCATGTGTGGGATAGTTCCTCTCGTGGGGTTTCAATTGGTGTGGAGCGTAGGCAACCACTCGTCCATGCTGCATCAGTACACAACCTAAACCGTTTCCCGAGGCATCAGTGTATACTGTGTAAGGCTCCTCGTTGTTGGGTATGGTCAGCACAGGTGCACTAGTGAGTCTTCGCTTTAATTCCTCTAATGCTTCTTCACAATCATCCTACACGAACTTGACATTCTTCCTTGTGAGTCTTGTCAATGAAGAAGCAATCTTTGAAAATTCTGTATGAAGCGTCGATAGTTCCAACTAATCCGAGGAAACTTCGAATCTCTGACACATTCTTTGGTTGCTCCCAACCTAGCACCACTTCAATCTTGGAGGGATCCACTGAGATGCCTTCTTCAGAGACAACGTGTCCAAGGAACTTGACCTTTGTCATCCAAAAGTCACATTTTTCTCTCTTTGCATAGAAACCGTGTTCTCTTAGGGTTTATAAAGCAATCCTTAAATGCTCAACATGCTCTTCTTCAGTTTTGGAATAGATCAAGGTATCATCTATGAAGACAATGATAAATTGATCTAATTATGGTCGAAAGACACGGTTCATTAAGTCCATGAAAGCTGCTGGTGTATTGGTCAACCCGAAGGGCATGACAAGGAACTCAAAGTGACGTAGCGAGTCCGAAAAGTAGTCTTTGGAATATCCTTTTCCCTTATCTTCAGTTGGTGATATCCAAATCGTAAGTCAATCTTTGAAAAGTATCGAGATCCTCCCAACTGATCAAACAACTCGTCAATCCAGGGTAAAGGATACGTATTCTTGATAGTCAGTTGATTAAGCTAGTGATAATCAACACAGAGTCTCAACGATCTATCATGTTTCTTCACAAATAACACTAGAGCTCCCCAAGGTGACGTACTTGGTCGAATAAATCCTTTCTCCAGTAATTCGTCCAACTGTTTTCTTAATTCCACCTTCTCAGCAGGAGCCATTCGGTACGGAGCGATAGAAACAGGCGCTACTCTTGGAATTAGGTCGATGACAAACTCGATTTCTCTATCATGCGGAAGTCTGGGCAATTCATTTGGAAAAACATCTAGAAATTCATCCACCACAGGAGTGTGAGAGGATGGTTCGCTCATCTTTAGTTCTCCCTTCGAAGCAAAGATTGTCCCAATATTAGTGAAATTCCTTCGTCCTCTAATACAAGCCATTAGCACTGGGGCTGGCGTCACTATTCCTGCCTTCGCTAGAAATTCGATGACTTGTCCATTTTTAGTGAATAAAGAGACACATTTTCTATGACAATCTATTGTCGCCTGATATTTATTTAACCAATCCATTCCTAATATTACATCAAATTCTGTCATGGAAATTACATATAGGTCAGCTGATAACTTATGCTCTCCTATAACAAGACACACAGATTTACAAATTATGGAAGCTTCAAGCTACTTTACCCATCAGTGTACTAAGGGTTAATGGTAAACTACATGTTTCTGTTTCTAGTTGTAGTACAGAAGCAGATAACATAGATATAAATGAATGAGTTGCACCAGTGTCAAACAATACATGAACCCAAGAATATATACGTGAATCATACCATCTACAATGGAGTGATCGGCTTGCTTTGCTTGTCCAGCTGTAGCCGTAATTGCATAAACTTGTGCTATGCTTTCCCCTTATCACTCTTTCCTCGGTTTCTTTGGCTACTACTAGCCATATTATTATTTCTCCTAGGAAAATATGGCCTTTGATTCACTAAACCTTGTGGAGTCGGTTGAAAGTTCTGATTGGCATAGAAATTAGAGCCCTGTGGCCACTGCTAATAGTTGTACTAGGGCTGGAACCCTCAAGGTTGAGTTATCAAAACTTGTGAAGCTGGAGCGTTTTGCAGAGGTGCTCATCGGTTTTGACTCCTTCCCCTATACAATGGAGCCAAAGTGACTTCCTTGTGGCCACAATATTGTTTGTCGAAGTGGAGCCAAGGAAACCCTTAAGCTTGTGGAAGGTTGTTTGTCGAGATTATAGTTTAGAAATCTTGGGATTATTTGAGTTCTTTCCTTGGTTTTTCTCTAACTGGGTTTCTCCAGGGAAGAAAAGAAAAGTAAAGAAGAGCAAGGAAAGGATAATGGAGAGTAAGGCACGGAGAGAAACGAATAGATAGGAGAGTTTTATAAAAAGAAAACAAATAATTGAACAAATAATTAAAGGAGACACATTTGAGTGATTTACGGGGAAATTGAAAGAAGGAAACAAGGGAGTAGTTTCCTTGTCTTGTCTCCTTCATAGATATTTAACACAGAATGCCATCATGGCATTTTTTGTTGTTGTAAATAATGAATTTGTGAGGGCAACTCGGTAATTATAAGTACAACAATTTTTTATAATTATCATGTTTTATACACTAAATGTTACACAATCATACCCGTTAAAATAGCGGGTGTGACAGGCTGTCTCGGCCTACCCATTTTTCTCAATGCGGTCGACCGCATTATACTATGCGTGGTTGATCGCGTCACACCAGAACTAAGTTTTACTTAGTTCGTCCTAAAGTAGACAGATTAGTTTCAAAACACTTTTTCGACTCCAAATCGATTTTTAATGCATAAAACTCATCTAAAACATTTTGAAAATATGCTAAGATATGTATAAACAAACTTCTTTGAATTTCCACACTCAAATCATGATTTTCATACTAAAATTCAACTTAGAACCAAGATTAAAAATTTTAGAAATTTAACCTCAAAACTTAGCTCAAATCTATGGTTTGATCTTGAAAATGTTTAGGTTTCCCTGATCTTTGAGCTTGTGAAGAATCGTTCGTGGAGATTCTTGCGAAATGGCAGCTTAAGGTTCCCTTTGGTTTTCTCTGGGTCGTTTCTTCGTGAAAGAAAAAGAAAGAAAAGAGAAGAGAAAAACAAAGAAAGAAACAAAAAAGAAGAAAGAGAGAAAAGCAAGGAAGAAATGAATGGTTGAAATGATTGGGGAACATAATAGGTAAGGGCTGGTAACAATCAAGTGATGCTTGTCTCTTCTTAAGACTTTTGAGTATATAATGCCAAATGACTGTTTCATAATTAATTAGAAGTTCCAAGGGCATTTCGATAAATATACTAAATAGGTATAGAAATTTAAAAATAAGTGAAAATAAATATTATGAAATAGTTTTAAATGAAACAATTTTAATTGGTACACTAATAATTAATTTAATTACCATAATACCTGTTAGGAAAATAACGAGTGTCATAAGTTAATATAATCAAGCAAGAGAAATAACATATCAAGTTTGCCATATATCAAACTTGGAGCCAACTTTACTATCAAATTTAGCATAGGACAAATTTGGCATAAAAATGCCATGGTATTAGAGCCTTTTTTTACACTCAAATATTAAAATTTGATATTGGCACAACATTACAATGTTGCTTTGAAGATGCTCTAAAAGTCATTGATGACATACATAAAAATATAAAATCTGAGTGGGAGAATAATACAAAAGTTGTAAAAATTTGAAGGGTCAAATCTTAATTTTTTTAAAAGTGAGTGGGGGAGGGAACCCCACTCTGGTCCCATCAAAGTTGTTAACAAATGCATATGTTACAATCATGTAACACTACCATAAGTGCCCACACTAAAGTCTCCAAAAGTTGAGTGAGGCACAACCCTCCACTTAAAGGTAGCTTTGTCATTAACTGTCACGTGCCATTTTTCATCTATTTTCAACAAATTCTCGACGAAAGGACTTTAAAATGACAAATGTATATATCCAATACTAGTTGTGGGATGTTTTTCAATGTAAAAGACCAAAATGAGATTCACTTCTAAATTCAGGCATAAAAATTGAAATCAACCTATTTTTACATTTATATGTTAAGAAAGTAGAAACCCCAACTTAGGTTGTCTCCTCTCAAACTCACACTTTTATTCTCTCTCTTTCTCATTTTTGTTTCTATCTCTACTTCGTAGTCCTCTCCCTCTTTCGCCTGACAAATATAATGACTACTAATATAACTAAAAACCTAACATGACCTTAAGTCGAGCTTACAAAAGCGATAAAATAATTCTGTAGCCTGAGTTAGGGATAAGGAGAGAATGATGAGAGAAATCTTCCCTCCAATATTAAATAGTATTAAAATAATAATACATATTATATTTTTAAAAAAATTATATTGGGCATTGACCTTAATCTTAATATTGATATATATATATATATATGTATATTGTTGAATTATTTTTTTTTTAGAAAAAGTTAACTTGGATTGAATTTAGATGGAATGTGAATTTTTGTTTCAAGGTGATTGAAATAACATCATAGAGAGGATTGAGAGGATATGGGAAGGAACCCCAAGAGATCGGGGTTTCCAATTCCGCCTTTGTCTCTTTTTAGTGGGGATAAGGTAGTTTTAGGTGGAAGGCATGGGAAAGAAAAGCGTTTCATGTCCTTGTGTAACAACCAGTGAATGGGGTGGCGATTAATTAACAATTAAGTGAAAATCAAGGAGAGATTAAACCTGAATTAAGGAAAACTAAACAACAAAAATTTCCATGACCACTCGTAAATAACATCATTATAATTAAAACATTTATGCCTATACAAGACTTGAAATCCATAAATAATAATACAGTCCGATTACAAACATTGAAGACGACAACATCAGGACAAGTCGCAAAGAACAAACTATGTACAACAGGTACAATTAAATATTGAAAACATCATACAGCTCAAGGCATAGTCTCAAACACGATTAGTTCCACAAAAACTTACGGGGAAAAATTTTACAACTAAAAATTGTGATCAGAAGGCTCAATAGGATTTTATTTCAAAACACACCGTTTAGAAAAATTACAGAGACAGATAAAAGAAATAATCGTAAACACACTTACAGGAAATAATCATATAATTTATCGAAAATTATAAATAGTAATAGAACACTTACTTTCAAATAGTAACGTAAATTGTAAACATAACTTGAAAATCTATTAGCACCACTATTGTTGCCCAGATCGAGTTGTTGGGACTTGTACCTTAGGATGCCCTCTATACGACCTGAATTCTGAGGCAAATATAACATAAACAAATGATGGAAGCTTGGTGCAGACAAGTACCAAGATTTACATAATAATTTAATAGAAGCTCGTTGATAGCAAGAACCGCGGTTTTATCTTATTTTTTAAATTCTTTTGAAACATATTTTCAATGTCTTGAAAATATTAAAATTACAAAGGTTTAAATAATATAACTTAAATTTCAAATTTTCAAATTACTTTTGAAAATTGAACAGAAATAATTATTAAAAACATTTAAGAATAACCCTTAGCCAAAACAATCTTTAAAACGTGGCTGCCAACGAAAGGGTAGAAGAATGTTACTTCGGTATCCAATACCGTTAGATCTAATACAAAACCCATTGTATGCTCCATTAATGCTTTTAAACCTTAAAACGTACTTTGAAATCAGAATAAAACTCCAATAAAGTCTTTACAAGCATCAACATACCAATTTAACCATTAGTGATGCACAATCTTTATACACATGATGCAACTATGCTCTGAAATACTTTTAAAACAAATGCAATTCTGGTCTAGAATAGTTGAAAGTATTCTTTTAAAGAGAACACAATTTTATAGAAAAAAATGTCAGAATTTTACAAAACTAGATAATTTGTCTGACCTGCTGCCTTGTAAAACCAGCCTAGCTCCCTAGACAATCCAGCTTGAGCACCGGCCTGCTTGTCTGGGGTTGGCCTGACTGGCCTGCCGGTTTGTTACAAAACTGAGAATTTCCAGTTCTGTCTAACCGACTCCAATCGAGTCTCAACTCGATTTCCCACTTCCGAAATAGCTTTCAGGGCATGTAAGACACAAAGAAACCATATAAAACAATTATTAAACACGTGCAAACCTTTTTCCCTAATTTTTAACATTAAAGTCACAAATTAAAACCTTCAATCAAAACTTGAAGGATAACCTAACTTAGAACACTTTTTAATCCAAAAATCAAAACTACAAACCTTGAATCCTTAACATGCATCAACTCAAACATTGCTAAATATGCCCATTTTGTAAGATCATAAACCCAACAAACTAAAACTTAACAATTTTTATATTAAATCCAAAATTACACAAAACTCTTGAAATAACATTTACATGCTTCACAAAAGTTAAAACCCATATCAAATCACAAGAATGAAAACACAATTTTTCCCTTCAAGGCTTGGATCAAAACAGAGAAGGAGTTCCAAATTAGGGTTTAAGACACCAACCTCAAAATCTTGTATAAAACGTGATGGCTTTGCTTATAGAATCCTTGAATCTTGAATTGATGATGCGAGACCTAAGAGAGAAAGGAAAACTTTTTGGTTTTCTTTTGAATGTTAGAACTGAGTTGAAAAGAAAAATCGAGAAAGAGAGAAAAAGACGAGAATGAGAGAGGAAGAAAAAAAAAAGTGGAGAAAAACAAATATGTATTTGAAGGGGGTGAAGGCTTTACGCGTGCAAATCCAAGAGGGGTTTCAATGACATTTTTGTAAATAAAGGAAAAAGCATTTTCATGAGAGTAATATGACAAAGTTGTGCAAAAGCGATATCTTTAACATTTTTGCCAGAATTTGTTTAAATGCTTTTAAAATTACAATTATACAAATGCAAATTACAATTACAATTAAATGCAATCAACAATTCAGTTAAAACTTGGCATATTAATTAATCAAATTAAGCATTATCAATATTGTTCAAAATTGTCGGGCGCGACAACCCGTCCCAAAATATTTCCATCTCTATCTTTAAGTTCGGCTCTAGATTTATTCACCCCAAAATGTTGCTCGCCCAAAATATTCCGGCAGAGACCGACTGTTGACTTGATCCCTTATATGTATCATAAAATTATCTTTTTTTTAATATTAGATAGTAGTAGTTGTTGTTGTTGTTATTGGGAAGATCAATTAATTTTTTGGTCTTTAATTTATTGACACTGGATGGTCAATGGATGCCCAGAATACATAACCTTTTTCTATTTACTGAGGCATATCACCCTCATAGCCTCAAATTAAATTTTTAAAAAAATGTACCTTAAGAAAGTCAAAGTGAAATCTTATAGTCTCGCCAATCATCACCAATATCACATTTTTGTTCTTTTCCTCAAATTAATATTCTAAAACTAATCTTGTTATCAAAAGGTTTTGTAAAATGAATATGTTGTTTATATTAAGATTTAAAGAAAAAACACTTGAAAAGACTCCTTTGCCCATTTTCTCATACAAGTCACAAAAGATCCCTTGTTCTTGTTAAATTAGTTTTTTTTTAAAAAAAAAAAAAAAAGAAACTCACAAGACTCCTTTGCCCATTTTCTTTTACAAATCACAAAATATCCCTCGTTTTGTTAAATTAGTGAAAAAATTAACCTTATTCAAATTTATAAAAATATCAAGTTACCCTTACTAAAATGTAGTAAATATGTTTCAGAGTCATTAAATATTATTTTAGACCTTTCTTAAAATAAATTATATAAAAAGATAAATAATCACTATTTCAAAAGAGAAAACAATGATCTGAATATTTTCTTCTATCTCATTGCCCTGTGAAATTTTCAATTACAATACTAATTACAAATCTTTATGATAATGCATTTTATAATTACTAATGACTTATAGTATTTATAGTATTTTTTATTGTTGTTATAAAAAAGAGTAACCCAGGAATTAAAGGACTTGCATTATATTATAATTTTCAAAACAAAAATATAAGAAAATTGACCATGTCTATGTTAAAATATAATTCTATATTATAATATAATTATATTGTTATGTAAATTTATCAATAATTACCTTTAAGTATTATAATCATAGTTAAAATGAGGATAACAACATATTATTTTTGAAAAGTATAACTCCTTTGGACTAATCAAAATTATTTTTGAAATTCGCAAGGGGAAACTTAAGTTATATTGTTATGTAAATTTATCAATAATTAATATTTCTCTATTTTACTATTGTTCTGCTTGTTTGAAAGTTCAAGAATGAGGAGGAAAATTGAAAAAAAAAAAAAATTGGAGAAAAAATATGTCTAAAATCTATGTAACATTGCACTTCTTTTGTTTTAAGTTTTCTTTATCTTAATGAAGTTCATTTAACTGCAATGAAGAATTTTTTTTTAATTGATGCTTTGACATTTTCGCATTTGTCGGATTATTATCATTTTTTAATGACTATTTAGTATGACATTTTCGCATTTGTCGGATTATTATCATTTTTTTTAATGATTTGTAATATTTAGTAGATAATATATATCGTCGAGGCTTGTTCATACTATAAAGGAAGGAAGAGTTGACTTGATGTGATTGATTTGGGGTTTGGTTGATCAATATGACAATGTCCGAGCATTATTGAAGGCTATTGATGAGCAATTTGAGTCTTCAGATAAGGCATTAGCAAGTACCCTGATAATGCAATTTTCATCCTTAAAGCTTACCGGTATAAAAGGCGTGCGTGAGCATATCATGCACATGAGGGACATTGCGGCTCAATTGAAGACGCTCGAGGTTGAAATGTCTGATTCGTTCCTAGTACATTACATTCTGAACACTCTACCCTCTGAGTATGGTCCCTTTAAGATCTCCTATAACACACATAAGGATAAATGGTCAATTAATGAGCTATTGACCATGTGTGTTTAAGAGGAGGGAAGAATCATCATGGAAGAGGGAGAGAAAGTAAATTTGGCAACCCAGGGTAATAAGAAAAAGTCTCAGACCAAGCACAAGGGGAAAGGCAAGGCTCCTGCCCAGTTGGATATTAAGAAGGAGTTCAAGTGCTTCTTTTGTAAGAAGAAGGGGCCCGTGAAGAAGGACTGCTCCAAATTTTGGGAAAGGCTTGAAAAGAATGGTACTCAACTCTCATTTGTCTGTTATGAATCCAATATGATTGATGTTAATTATAACACATAGTGGATTGACTCTGGTTCTACAATCCATGTTACCAATTCTCTGCAGGGATTGCAAAACCTGTAGAAGCCAGTAGGAAGTGAGCAAAGCATCTATTGTGGAAATAAGATGCGCTCACATGTGGAGGCTATAGGAACGTGCAAACTGGTCTTAAGCAGTGGCTTTATTTTGTATTTGGAAAAGACATTCTATATTCTTAGTTTTTCTAGAAATTTAATTTCAGTTTCTAGACTTGTATCAGTTGGATATTCATTTAAATTTTCAGAATCTTCTTTCAATTTGTTTTATAAATATGATTTTATTGGAGATGGTACTTTGTCTGATGGTCTTTTTCGTCTTAATTTACAAAATGATGCCAATTATACTACTATGCACGTTCATGAAAATGTTGGTATAAAGCGATGTGTTGTAAATGATGAATCCTCTATGTTGTGGCATCAGAGATTGGGACATATCTCCATTGAGAGAATTAAGAGATTAGTAAATGATGGAGTACTTAGTACTTTAGATTTTACTGATTTTGATACTTGTGTGGACTGCATTAAGGGTAAGCAGACCAACAAGTCAAAGAAGGGTGCCAAGAGGAGTTCTGATTTATTGGAAATCATACATATGGATATTTGTAGTCCAGACATGGACATGTACTCTCAAAGGTACTTCGTCTCTTTCATAGATGACTATTCACGATACATGTATCTCTACTTGCTTAATAATAAAAATGAAGCACTAGATGCTTTTAAGGTCTTTAAAGCGGAAGTAGAGAAACAATACAGGAAGCAAATTAAGATCGTGAGGTCGGATAGAGGTGGAGAGTACTACAGTAGATACACTGAGCATGGACAAGCACCTGGTCCATTTGCTAGGTTTCTTCAAGAACATGGGATTGTTGCTCAATACACTATGCCTGGTTCTCCAGACCAGAATGGTGTAGCTGAAAGAAGAAACCGAACATTAATGGACATGGTGCAGAGTATGCTTGCTAGCTCTAAACTTCCTGAGTTCTTGTGGACTGAAGCTCATAAGTCGGCGGTGTACATATTGAATCGAGTTCCAACCAAGGCTGTTCCAAAGACGCCTTTTGAGTTATTCAAAGATTAGAAACCAAGTTTGCGACATGTAAGCATTTGGGGATGCCCGTTGGAGGCAAGAGTTTATAATCCATAAGAGAAGAAGCTAGACCCAAGGACCATAAGTGGATATTTTGTTGGTTATGCTGAACGGTCTAAGGGACACATATTTTATTGTCCACCTCATAGTACTAGATTTGTGGAATCAAAGAATGTAAAATTTCTTGAGAATGACTTGATTAGTGGGAGCAATCGATCCTAGAACGCTATTCCTAAGATAGATCATATAGATGCTCAACCTTTCACTTCTTGTGATAGATTGATTATTGTACATAACATGCCTAAAGTTCAAATGCGTGATGAACAACAACAATTCATTCGAGTTCCATATATTACTGATTAAGAAATAGTGGATCCAACTGAACTATAGATACGGGAACCTATTGAACAGCCTATTGAACAACATGCTCTTTAGGAGAATGTTGAACCAAAATTAAGGAGATCTACTAAAGAAAAACGATGAACGATACCTAGTGACTATATTGTATATCTACAAGAGTTTGACTACAATGTTAGAGCCAAAAATGATCCTGAAACATTTTCACAAGTCATAAGTTCTAAGGAATCTAACTTATGCTACAGTGTCATGAAAGATGAAATGGATTCTATGGCATCTAACAAAGTCTGGGATCTCGTTAAATTACCTGATGGTGTAAAAGCCATTGGATGTGAATGGGTCTTTAAAACAAAAAAAGACTCATTGGGCAACATTGAGAGACATAAGGCAAGACTCGTTGCCAAAAGATTCACTCAAAGAGAAAAAATTGACTATACATAGACTTTTTCTCCTGTATCTAAAAAGGATTCTCTTCGAGTCATTATGGCATTGGTTGCCCATTTTGATATGGATTTGCACCAAATGGATGTGAAAATGGCCTTTCTTAATAGTGATCTACAAGAAGAGGTTTATATGAAATAACCAAAAGGATTTTCCTCTAGTGATGGTGAGCATTTGGTCTGCAAGCTTAAGAAATCCATATATGGATTGAAACAAGCCTCTCGTCAGTAGTATTTAAAGTTTCATGACGTTATCTCTTCATTTGGTTTTGAAGAGAATATTATGGATCAATGTATATACCAGAAGGTCAATGGGAGTAGGATTTGTTTCCTTGTGCTATATATGGATGACATATTACTTGCAACTAATGATAAGGGTTTGTTATATGAGGTGAAGCAATTTCTCTCAAAGAACTTTGAAATGAAGGATATGGGAGAGGCATCTTATGTCATTGGCATTAAGATCCATAGGGACAGATCTCGAGGCATTTTGGGTTTGTCTCAAGAGACCTATATCAACAAGGTTCTAGAGAGGTTTCGGATGAAAGATTGTTCACTAAGTGTAGCACCCATTGTGAAGGGTGATAGGTTCAATTTGAACCAGTGCCCAAAAAATGAGCTCGAACAAGAACAAATGGAAAACATTCCATATGCTTCAGCTGTTGGAAGCCTAATGTATGCTCAGGTCTGTACAAGACCTGACATTGCATTTGCTGTGGGAATGTTGGGGAGATATCAGAGTAACCCAGGTGTTGACCACTGGAGAGCTGCAAAGAAGGTGATGAGATACCTTCAAGAGACTAAAGATTACATGCTCATGTATAGACAGACTGATAATCTAGAGGCGGTTGGATACTCCGACAAAAACTTCGCTGGCTGTGTTGATTCACAAAAATCAACTTCTGGTTATGTTTTTATGTTTGTTGGTGGAGCTGTATCTTGGAGGAGTGCGAAGTAGACTTTGACTACTACCTCTACCATGGAGGCCGAGTTTGTTTCTTGTTTTGAAGCTACTTCGCATGGTGTATGGTTAAAGAGTTTCATATCCGGGCTTAGAATTGTGGATTCTATTTCTAGACCATTGAGATTGTACTGTGACAATTCAGCTGCGGTATTTATGGCCAAGAACAACAAGAGCGGTAGTCGAAGTAAACACATCGACATTAAGTACTTGGCTGTAAGAGAACGTGTTAGAGAAAAGAAAGTGGTCATTAAACACGTTAGCATTGAGTTGATAATTGCCGATCCTTTAACTAAAGGCATGCCACCAAAGTTTTTTAAGGATCATGTAGTACGAATGGGACTTGGTTCCATTATATAAATTTCATTATACATACATTTGGTTATTTTTTTATGAAACTCTTATTCAGTTGTGATGTTTTCTCATATTCAATTGTGCACATATTCAATTATTTTGAGAAAAATCAATTAAGTTGGACCTGGAATAAACATAGGGTTTATTCATTAAGTTATGTTACCATTTATGAGTTAGTATTAAGGGATATAATGCATTATAATACATGGAAGATAATACTCATTATAAGAGGACCTATCGCCATGATTCATGTGTTTATTCCTTAAGTTTGAGATTGGTTGTTTTTTTGGTTATTTAGAAAATATATGTGGACCAAGTGGGAGAATGTTATTTATTATTATTTATTTGGTTTTTTAAATGGTAATAAATAAATAAAAATAAATAAATTTAATTGGTCTAATATACGCATTTTTCTAAAGGGTATCAACCAAAGGTTATCTCTGAACTGATATAAAATTTCAGAAATAAGGCCTTGTTTCAGAGATACCTCTTGATGGTAACATACCCTAATGGTGGGTGTCTATAAATATCACGTAAGAGAAGGTCCCTATCCCTGTGCAGTTTATTTCAGAAATATACTATCTTTAAAATTGCAGAAGGTTTAGAAGAGCCTTTTCTTTCACAAGCTTTGTTTTCTTCATGAATTTTTGTGGAGAAACTCTCCATTCATTTTATAGAATATCAATAGCTGGAGGTTAGTTTTTTGTTCTTTACGTTTCTGTATTTAGATGATTTTCATGCAATTTGGTTTATGCATATGAAAATCACAACTCTGTTTATATGTAAATCTCTTACACTTAAAGCACATGATGTTCTATAAATGACATATTTATAAATAAATAAATAAAACGAATTCATACATTACATTTGCGTGTATGTATTCTGAATACTTTATGAATATCATTAAAATTTCATAATTATCTATGTGACCTTATATATGTATATAAGTATTATATACAATAGGATAATATTTAAGGATTATAATTAAAATGGTCAGTAACATGTAATTAATTATTATAATTAATTATTTGATTAAAGTATGAAATTTTTAATTGAGCGTTACTTATGCAAGTCATTTCCATTGAGAATGGAACGATTTTATTTGAACCGTTAATGTAGTGAGTCATTAAATGAGTGCATTATACATAATGAGATTATGTAGGACCAAGAAATGATATGATATGAACAACTAATAATTTTCATTAAATACAGCAAGTTTTAATCACATCGATTGATGGTCATATATAAGAAGATCTTAATCCTGAATTATTAGCAGACTTCTATTTATGGATTTATATCTTTTAATTTACTCGGTACTGATTTGAGAATCTAATCCTATTTCTTGTATTTTAGAGGCATAAAGAAGAAAATAGCTAGGAATGTTAATATTACAAGATAAAATCTATTCCTTCTCTAACAAAAAGCAGATAAATACTTCTCTTGAGTACTAATTTGGGGCTCAAATAATATGAGTACTTAATTTATGACTAAGTTCATGAATTTATTATTCTTTAGAGAATTAATAGCACGCAAGGATAAAGAAGTAATTAAGGTTAATAGATTTTACCTAGATCTAATTTTGAATTATTTATGAAGGATTGACTTATATGTAATGGCTACATCAAATAGACGACTTTAAGAAATAAATAATTAAATATCTATAATTTTCAAGAGTGCAATTCTAAGATTTAGTGGAATGATATTGGAATTAAGAGAAATATATTAATTAATGAGTTTAATTAATATATCGGTTTTATTGGAGCTTGATTATGGGTCTATTAGTCCTTGCCATTCTCGTAAAAACTGCTTGGACAAGTAAAATTATTGGCTTAAATAATTAATATAGAATTATGAAATTCTAAATTAAAGATAACTCAAAATAAATTAATTATGAATTAATTTAGATTTATCAAAAAATTAGATTATTTAATAAATAAAATAATTAATTTTGAAAGATACTCGGTAGGCGGGTCCTCTTGTGTAGGTAGCACACAAAGTGGGATGGTTCCACTGTGTGTGTGGCACCGATGCTATTAAGGGAAAATCTGTTGTGCACATCAAAGCTTGTTTACCAAGTTTCCATATTTAGAATTTCTAATATTGAATAAATGTGATTTAATTCAAATATAAAAAGTAAATGTGGAGACAAATAAGATTAGATAAAAAGCAAATATTGTCTCTCCTTTTTCCTGTTATTGGTGCCACATGCACAGAGATGGTATCTATGTGTGGCGCCTATCACAATCTAAGGAATGAGAAACTTGTGTCTTGTATTTTAATTAAGTGTTTGATATTAGATTAAAATAAGAAGACTTTCTAAAATTAATTATCTCTCTTATTCTCTATAAATAGAGGCCTCCTCTATTCATTCGAGATACACTTGTAAGTCTTGGAAAGACTAAGAGTACTCTGCCAAAATCCCCTTTAGTAGGAGTGTAAGAGAGAACAGATAGTGAAGAAATGTTCTTAATCCCAAGACACATTTTACTCATGCGTTGAGATTTATAGATGACGAAAATAAGTTGAGCGGTCCATTTAGAAACCAAATTCTTTCTACGCCCATACGTTTGTTCATCTGGTGCCAAGGACTAGGTGAGGAAGACGATGGTTTCATCTATAAGAGCACATCCTTTGCAATATGTTTGATTCCTATTGTCTCTTTATTTGGGTAAGCAAAATTTGATGATCTATGGTGTTTCACAAAAGTTTTGAGAAATTTTTTGTTACATGATAGCGCATAATTTTACATTATTCTCATATTTTTTGTTACATGATAGCGCATAATTTTACATTATTCTCATATCATTCTTCCATATATTTTAAGTGTTAGTTCTTTATTTTATTGTGTTTTTATGTTTTTGTAGGTGTTTTGAGTATTAATAAGAGTTTTGGGGATAAAAAACATTGATTTAGAAGCATTTCAAGTTCGATAATTGAAGTTCAGAAGAGACCAGAAGAAATTAAGGCACCTTGGCCAAGTTTCCTATGCGCTACAGTGCCCATTTGTGGTGCTGTAGCCTGCAGCTGGAACATGAAACCCAGGAGTAGCTCCAACATAGGTTGCAATGGAGTTTTTATCCATGCAGCACCCGTCCTACCTTTGTTTCGTGGGCTGCAACAATTGTTTTGCCTGCTGCAACCACAAACCCAGCAAAGAACGCATGTTTCATGCGTTTTAGGCCCAAAAGGCCTCATTCCACTGTTTGTTTAACCTAGGCCTATAAATACACCATTATAGCATATGAGAGGGAGTTCTATGGTAGATTTTGGCTTCCAAAACTTAGAGGAAACCTAAAGGAGAAGGAGAAGAAGAAGAAGAAGAAATGGGAGAGAGCTCCATTGGAGGCGGTGGCTTTTAGACGCCAAATCTGTTCTTTTTTCTTACTTTTTCTCTTTTTTCTTTTGTAAATATGTTAATATAGTTTGTAGTTTGGTTATGGGTGAATTTTAAATCTTAAACTTGATTATAAAGAGAATTGTATGAATTATTTTTGAATTGCTATTTGAGATTGTTTGTGTTTCACTAGAATTAATGTTTATGATGATTTTCTTGTTATATTCAGGTGTACAACTAATTATGACTTGAAAATGGCCAATTGCTAGGTTAGAAATCTTGATCCATAATTCTCTTAAATTTTTAACCATTGATAGCAAATTATGACACACAGTTGTGGCAAGACTTTTGTATGATTGTGATGTGGAATGCAACATAGCTTGAATGAACCTAGCTTTTCCGTTTCCATTGCATAGATCAACCTATCTTTCTCAATGTAATGCTTTCATTAGATTGAACTTAAAGAGCTTTCTCCTAAGTTTTTTGATGGAAAGAGATTTAATAGAGCGCTTGTCTTATTAAATTTATACAGTAAGGACATGTCGGGGTAGTAGAGCTTCTCACTATCTATAGTTGTTAGTTTCAATAGAAAATATGAAAATAAATTTCTATAATCATCTGTATAATTAACATTTAGTGGTGGTGAATAATCTTATAACCAATTTTAATTATAATTGTTTTATAATCTTTTTATTTACTTATTTTTGTTTTGATTGTTAAATTAGTTAAACATCCAAATTCCCCATTTCTTGTATTTAATTTATGTTTTTAATTTGAACAACTAATTAAGTAGACCCAGTTCTCCTACAAAAAACATCCCTGCTAATTGCTTTACTCAATAACAACAATACAACAACTCAACAAGGTTTTAACTTTTGATAGGTCCTTTAGGATCCTATCATAATGCAAATAGTATATCATTCGATTACACATAAGTATCTAAATAGTTTCCAACTACTAGATAATACCTATAAGAGGATATCATTAAGTCTACAAATGAGCTATAGATTCCATATCTATGAATAACGAATCTATGTCGTTTATTATGACACACAGTTGTGGCGAGGCTTTTGTTTGATGGAAAGGGATTTAATTCGACGTTTATCTTATTAAATCTATATTGTAAGGAAGGATCGGGGTAGTAGTGCTTCTCACTATCGACAATTGTTAGTTTCAATGGAAAATTTGGAAATAAATTCTATAATCATCTGTATAATTAGCGTTTAGTAATGTTGAATGATCCTATAACTAATTTTTAATTATAATTGTTTTATAATCTTTTTATTTATTTATTTATTTATTTTTACATATTAAATTAGTTAAAAATCCAAATCCCCCATTTCTTGTATTTAATTTAGTTTAGGTTTTTAATCTTAATAACTAATTAATTAGTCCTAGTTCTTCTACGGGAACACCCTTGCTCACCGTTTTACTCAAGAATGACTATACTACAACTCAGCAAGGTTCTAACTTTTAATGGGCCCATCGGGATCTTACCAAATTTGGGCGTCAGTCACCAGGAAACTGTTCATCTAATTGATTGGTCATTTGCTTTTTATTTTGTTGTTTTTGTTTATGTTTATGTTTTTGTTGGTTTTAAATAAGTTTCCTTTTAAGTTTCTTAATTGTTGTTTTTGTGTTTGTTTTATGAGGTACTTCGAGATGTTACATCGACAAGTCCTTTTAAGTTTTGCCCAACAAGAGTCGGTGCTATTTTATTGCGCCTAGGAAAGATACAAAATTTGCTCATTCAATTTCCTTGGTCTCAAAGGAGTGGCAACTACAAACCTTCCTAAATGCCTTATGTGTCACAACACGATATTTATTGAAAGAGGTAATGGTACCACCTCTTTTTACCAACAATCTGTGATGAAGCCTACTTCATGTTGGAAGACATGGCCAATTTTGATGAATGGAATTGGAATTGTTCAAGGAGCAACCAAGGTTTGGAGGATAATTGATACAATTTTGAGCCATTGGTTGAGACTCAAACTCAAAACATCGAGGTATCCTGTGAAGTACAAATCTTAGTTGCAGTACTAGATGGAGCCTCAGTAGTTTAAAACATAAAGGTGATTCTCTAGAAGACATTGTGAATGCTTTGGCTATTAATAATATGCAATTTTATCAAGACATTAAAGTGAGACTTCAAAGCCTAGAAAATCACTTGGATCAATTGGTGTGAAGAGTGAGAAAATTAGAGGACAAGATATGGATTGAATGATGGAAAATATAGTGTGGCATGATGTTAAAGATGACGACTCAAGCAACTTAGGTTAGGAGAGTACTAGAGTTACCATGAGGCTTTATGGAGTGTAAGTCTCTAGAGGAGATTGAGCCATACGATGAAAGTCTAGAAGCCTTTGAAGTTGTCTTAACTCAACACTTAGATGCTCATGAAATTGCAACCGATTCACATCGTCCAAGTCACAAGATGACCATCCGAAGCTGTGAGTTCTTTGAAAATCAAATCACAAGCACGATTTTGGATAATCAAGTAATGAGTGAAGAACAATTTGAAGGGTTACCATTCAAGGAGTCTTTTTATAAAACCAAGTCATAAGACCCGTTGGAGAATGAGGAAGCCTTTGTAATCATTGATATGAAGTCATCGATGGTAATATCATATACATCACTAGCGGATTCTTACTTCCTATTGGCACCATCATCACCATATTATGCCATCTTTGAGCTTGAGCCGAAATCAAAGTTCTCCTCCCAAACTTATCATTCGAAGTTAAGTCAAGTTGGTGCAGTATATCAGAATTTCCCACATCTTGCCAAGCTTGAGGGCATCAACAATGAAGATCCATATATGTTGTTCTATGACATATTTTATGGGCAGAAGCCTCTCTTTGATGAACGCTTACATCAAGCCTCTCTTTGAGGGCATCAACAATGAAGATCCATAAAAATTTTTCAATTTTTGATTTTTGTGTTAAGTTTTTGAGTCTTAGGATATCTTCTAGCCACTTTGATGAGAATTAAGCATTATTGCTTTGATTGTGACTGAAGATAAGACCTATTTTGAATTCTATGTTATTCATTGGTTCGTGTGTTTTTATGCTGATTGTACTCAAATTTTGTTGTACAATAGCCATGTTATTTGGTATAGAGATAAACATGCTTGGATGAATAGATTCTCTTTGATTTTTTTTCTTGTATAAATTTTGGTTTTGAAAGTAG
Source organism: Artocarpus heterophyllus (assembly GCA_025403435.1). Lineage (NCBI taxonomy): Eukaryota > Viridiplantae > Streptophyta > Magnoliopsida > Rosales > Moraceae > Artocarpus > Artocarpus heterophyllus. The sequence goes on along the minus strand of CM046327.1, from coordinate 4,410,231 downwards.
GTGTTTTGCATTAGAACTTTGCTAGAGGTTTGTTGAGGCGAACGATTGATCAAGCATCATTTTGCATCATAAGGTAATAGGATTTTCCTAACACCTAAGCCAAATCAGCTAGAGCCCCGATAGATGTTCCAAAGAAAACATCCCCCTTAAGCCATTTGGGCCTTCATGTAAACTTATTCGTTGTTAGCCATATTTTCTTACCGAGCCTGATCGTGTTTATACCACTACCCTTGTTCTAAAGAGAGATTAAAACTAGAGATGCATTTCAAGTGCAAGGGAATTTTGTGAGAAATTGTGTCAAGAATGGAGAATAAGGGTGGTGGAGAGTACAAATTGGGAGAAAAGAAAGAGAAATTTTGTAAGAGTAGCTCACAAAAAAAACATTCTACATTGAAAGTCTTTTGAGTGTTAATAAGAGTTTTGAGATCAAAAACATTGATTTGGAAGTATTTTAGGTTCGAGAATTGAAGTTCGAAAAAGATCAAAAGAAATTAAGGCACCTCGGCCAAGTTTTCTAACACAGGCTGAAACCCACGAGCAGTTCTAACACAGGCTGCAATGGAGCTTTTGTCTACTGTAGTGCCTGTCTTACTTGATGTTTTGCCCGTTATAGCCCCAAACCCAACAAAGAACGCTTTTTTCATGCGTTTTAGGCCCAAAAGCCCTTATTCCACTGTTCATTTAACCTAAGCCTATAAATATCCGATTATAGCATATGAAAGGGGGTTCTTTGGCAGATTTTGGCTACCAAAACTCAAAGGAAACATAAAGGAGGAAAAGAATAAGATATGGGAGAAAGCTTCGTTGGAGGCAACAACTTTCTGACGCCAAATCCGTTCTTTTCTCATACTCTTTCTTTCTTTTCTTTTGTAAATTTGTTAATATAGTTTGTATTTTAGTTATGGGTGAATTCTAATCCTTAAACTTGATTATATAGAGAATTATATGAATTATTTCTGAATTTCCATTTGAGATTGTTTGTGTTTCACTAGAATTAATGTTTATTATGATTTTTTTGTTACATTTAGGTATAGAACTAATTATGATCTGAAAATTGTCTATTGCTAGGTTAGAAATCTTGATCCATAATTGTCTTAAATTTTTAACCAGTAATAGCAAATTACGACACACAGTTGTGGCGAAATTTTTGTGTGATTATGATGTGGAATGCAACATAGGTTACACCTCCACACTAATTCTCAAGTTATCGTCTTCTAATCTAATAAAAATCATGGTAGCATATGTTTAAGGCAAATATGTGAGGATAATTAATTCCAGTAGGGACAGAGGGAGGGCTGGCCTAGGTGGGGCTTAAGCCACAGGCAACACCCCCCCTCCCCCCCTCCCCTCCCCTCCCCTCCCCTCCCCTCAACTTTGGTTTTTTCTTTTTTAATACCTATATTTATATAAGTATATATACACCAAATTACACAAAGCCCCCCAGAAAATTTAAAATCTAATTTTATCCCTTTAAATTTTTAAAACATCACTTTTTAAAAAGCCTAATAGACAAGACCATATACATTCCATGGCCCAAACATTCTAGAATTTACTAAATAAGAGAAGGAAAAGAAAAATATAACTTAAAACATAACTTCTCTATGGTATAATAGTGTTTAATTAATTAAATACACTACATATAATATTTTGACATGTTCAATTTTTCTTTTAATATTTAAGCATAAATTGATTAAATAACTACGGAAATTAAAGTTTTTTAAGATAAAGTTAGAAGACTCTCTAATTCCTATTGGTAAAAATGATAAATAATACTAAATCAAATAAGGTGGATTTCAATCATAGAGAACCATTAACTTATCTTGAGTTGTAAATTTTAATTTTAAAGTATAACTTTAACATGTGTGATCAAATTCGACGAGTGTATATGTAAAAGGGTTATTGTTAGTTTCGGGATCATGATTTTTTATTAGCATAATTAATTCGAAAGCAATTTAAAAAAAAAAGCTCAACTTAGCCCCTGACAAAATTTTTGGCTTGTCACTGAATTCCAGCAACATAATTACACGGGTCTCCAGGTAAACGATAAAACATTAGACATGAAATATGTTTAACTATCCAATTAATAATAAAAATATCAGAAACATTAAAAAAAAAAAAAAAGATTCTAGCAGGCAATAACAAAAATAATATATATATATTGGTGAAAAGACAAAAAAAATTATTGTATATTTGCTTCCTTTTATTATCATTTTCTAATGTGAAATAACTGATAGTTTGTTTGCATCTGACGAAGAGAAAGCACATCAATACATCGATTTAAAAAAATTAATAAATAAATAACATAGCCAAAGTATCTCATATACCTTAAATTGAAGTTGAAAATATCATTTACAGTTGAAGTTAAAGACGGATGTTAGTACTGTAGACCTGTAATAAGCCATTTGACTCTGTCTTCATCTTCTCCATCCCTTATGAGCCATTTTGCCTCCATAAAGAATTGAGGAAGACGAAACTGTTTTGAACTTAAGGATTCAAAGCCGAAAGATGTTTAGAAGAGGAGATGTAAATATGTAGGGTTTTGGGGTATGAGAGTAACTTCATATCTATGACCAAATGGGCTTATAGCAGGAGTGAAGAGACCATTGGGTTGAATAACGTTTGCTTGTATGCTCGATATCATAAAATATGACACACTTTGGAGTTGTCGTTCAATGAGGAGAGTTTTTTTTATTCTTAGTTTTATTTTTACTTTTTTGGGGTGGAGCTCACTTAGTATAGTAATTTGTTGGGGGAAAAAACAACAAATCATTTGGCTCATTGGTTCAAAATATGGTGGTTTGAAATAAAAAGAGAAATTTTCATAAATTCCATCTTTTAGTTTTGCTTCTTATAAATGAACTCATACTAATTTGTGGCACAACTTAATATATAACATGAATGGTAGTATGGCATAAATAAACACAATACAGACTATGGCATAAATAAACACAATACAGGCTTATAAGTTGTACTCTTTATAAGTTTTACTCACTTATTTTTGAAACTTAGATTGTAACGAATATAGCCTTTGCCAAGATTACTTTAAGACTACTATGTTGCAACATATATAAAGGAAAAGTTTAAACAAATTAATTATAGTAATGTTCAGCTTTAAAATATTTTAAAAAGATTCATTTTAATTAAGATGTTGTTTTAAGGAAACTAATTTAAGTAATTAGTATAATGTTTAAAAGAAAAAATTTGCTCCGTAAATTTAGTATTTTACGTTAAATTAAAATTAAAAATATGATTAAATAGTTAAATAACGGTCACATAAATAAGATCGTTACATCGATGATCGTGATGACACCTCCATTCTAGACATCAGACAAAGACGATCTTGCCAACCACCACATGCCACCACCAACACCTCTTATTGACACTGCCCCACCAAAAGTTCACTGGTTGTCGATCTACAAATTCCTGGTGTTTCTATTACCCATTGTCGCCTTTTCGGCCTATCGTTGCCAACAAGTCGCGAAACCCCTTCCTCATGCCGCATTGTTTGTCGCTCTATCGATAAAAAAAAGAAGACAAGATCATGTTCGCGATCTCAATGGCTATAGCTCCAGGCGTGTTTTCATGTGGTGACAGAAGACCATAGCTAAAGTTTGACCGCGAGCCGAGGTCGCGATGGCATTGGACGATCAGCAACATCAACACGACAACTTTTAGGAAAAAGAGAGTAGAAGGGGAGAGGAAGGGGTAGAGAGAAGGGAGAGAAAATATGGTGAGGAAGAAAGGTGAAGAAAACTAACTAGGGGTATTTTTGGTTTTTCTAGATGAAAATTTGAATCTCCATATGAAAGTGTTTTACTAAAGTTTGTAAAATTTTGGTTTATTCATCATTTTATTGGGCTTATTTGCCTCATTGTCCCTTTAAAAGATGGCTTTTATGAGAATTTTCTTTAGAAAATTACACCAAATAACATTGTTTCAATCTTTAATGTGCATGGTATTTCTAGAATCATGTTCTTTTTTAAATACTTAAATTTTCTATTTTACCCCCTTCCTTTGCTTCTTCTTCTTCTTCTTCTTCTTCTTCTCGTTTTTGTTTTTCATTCTCTCTCTGTTGCTTCATGTTTCTATATACGTTATACTATACAAAAATAAATTTTGTTTTTTTATTTAAGTGTGCTATTTACGAAACACTGTTAATTTTGGTTTTTTTATTTTTATTCCTAATTGATGATTGCCTAATTCCTTCCTTTTCTTTTTTTCTTTTTTTTAGCCCTAACATGGACAAGGGTGTTATTTAGTTAAGGGAACTTTCATAAATGTCATCTTTTAAGATTGACTTTTTAAAAACGCAACGCATGTTTATTTGTAGCATAACTCAACATATAATATAAATGATGATGTGGTATAATTTTTTTTAAGTATAACATAAATATACACAACTTTTAAAAGTGCGGCATAACCTGTTTAGATTTTACTTTTTTTTTTTTTTGCTGCACACTTGAACAAAAAATTACTTAAAAAAAAGCGTTATGGTTGAATTTAAATTGACTATTAAAAAAGAAAAGGATAAGTTGAGAAGTGTCAATAGAATGCTAACATTTATTTTGAATGTTAGTAAGGCAATTGTTCCAGGAGTAAATCAGAAGAATGAATGTAGTAAGGATTTCTTTCTTAATTAATTATACAATAAAAATCAGATTATGGGCCCGCTGGCATTGCGAGGCTGGTTTTAGGTTTTATAATCACATATTTGATGAACCTTGCTTTTACCAAGTTGTTTTTAAAAACAACTACCCATCAAGAAAATTTGAGTTGTAGGTAAAGGTTGGTTTTTTTTTTATAATAACTTTTGCTGTCATCTTTTTTTATTAAATTACTAAACTAACCTCAATAATATTACGTTATTCTCAATCTACCCATTTTTTATAACATATTAAAAATAAGACCACTACTAAAAATTTAGAATATATTTATAATGTAAATTTTTTTAATGTTGTTGTGCTCTCTTTTTTGAATTTTTTTAATTTTAAAAACATATTAAATAATAAAAATAAAACTATATATATTTTAGCATTTTAATGTACAAATATTACCTGTATTGGCCTTAAAAGTAAAATAAAAATTAAAAAAATATGTTTAATAAGTATACCTATTCTTGTCATTATACATATCCATAACAATTTTACATATAGTTCACCAAATACTTACAATACAACACAAAAGCTTATAATATTTACATCAACTTTGAAAAAAATTGACCAAACACACTATTTTTAATCCACAGCACAACATAACAACAATACAACATAACACAACGGCGCAAAATTGAGACTGTCTTTGGCACAAAACAGGCCCAACTATAGGGCCACAAAACAGGTGGCATTAGAGGAAATAACCTCGTCACCACTAGAAACAGAGGAAATAGTTGGACACCAACCCAGCCTTCCACAATGCTAATGTGACTGCTATTCTTTTCATGTCTGATAGAACACGTTTTATTAATTCTTTAATATATTTCCTTGGAATTTAGTTATTATAAATGATTATCTTCAACACAAATATTCACAAAAAGTAATGGAGGATCCAGTATGTGCAAAAATGACTAGTATATTGTCAGATTTGTAACCTTATTTGGTTCAATTTAATATTTTTATGACCATGCAACACTCCTCAATAGTACAATATTTCTTATCCGTATGTCTTAATTTTAGCTGCCCTTCTCGCAAGGTAATCAACAACTTGTCTGTCTTGTCTCTTCTAGTTATGAAGACAACTTATTGTTTGAACCGATTTTGGGTGTTTCATTTTTTATTTTATTTTTGTTCTATCTATTTTTTCTATTTTAAACCCATATCTATTTTATTGATTTAATTAGCTGGCAAATCTAAGACTACTTGAAAGAAACCTCACTTCAATAGCTTCATGCTAATTCATGTTCCAGATTTAACTCTGATTGTGTTGAGCATTCTTCTTTGAGCTGCAACGTCAAACTATCCAACATTGCATATATACACAAACTTTCAGAATGAGCCCTATCTTCAACCGCAAAAACATGAGGCTTCCCATTCACCTGGACAATGCTTTTCCCCGGAGATTTCTTCACATTGTTAGATTTCATCATTTTTCTTATTGCCACAACTCCGTCCCACTTTTCATTGAACGCATATATGTTTGCCATCTCAACATATGGAACTGCAACCGCCGGATCTAGCTCAAAGAGGCAATGAGATACGTACTTGGCAATTTCTACACTTCGGTGAATCTTACAAGCACTAAGTAACGAACTCCATATGCCAACATCAGGTTTCAAAGGCATATTTTGAACTAGCTCCAATGCTTCTTTTATCTTTCCCGCACGTCCAAGAAGATTTACAATGCAGGAATAATGGTCTAAGCCAGGATTTATATTAAACACATTTGTCATCATAACAAAGCACTCCATTCCTTTCTCAAGGAGACCTGCATGAGCACAAGCTTGAAGAACGGCAAGAAATGTGATGTTGTTTGGTTTCAAGCCCGACCCCAACATTGTGTTGAAAAGATCCAACGCTTCTTTTACTTTGCCATTTAATGCACACCCCAAAATCATTGTTGTCCAGGAGACTATAGATTTTTCTGGCATGGCATAGAAGAGCTCACAAGCGTAGTTCATGCTTCCACACTTTGCATACATGTCAATTAATGCATTGCAAACTATGGTGTTGTCTCTTAATCCATTTGAAAAGGCATAGTTGTTAATCCAATGACCAAGCTCTAGTGATCCGGTTTGGCCACATCCCGAGACAAGAGAAAGCATAGTAACCAAATCGGGTTTCTCACATGCTGCTTCCATAGCATCAAACAACCCCAATGCCTCATCTAAATCCCCTTTTTCAGCATATCCCCTAATTATAGCATTCCATGTGACACAAGTTCTACAAGACACGCTATCAAATAAAAGTCTGGCAGCAAAAATATCGCCGCACTTGGAGTACATGGATATCAGAGTATTAATCACTGAAATATCAGAGTCACAGCCAAGTTGAATCCCATGACAATGAACCGAAGCACCTTGAAGCCGTGCCTCAAATTGTGCACATGACGAGAGTAGGCCTACAATAGTGCTTGAATCCGGTCTATATCCGTCAAGCAACATCCTCTTGTAACAATTTAGAGAATCAATAAATTTCTCAAAGTTTGAGTATGCTGCTATCATTGTATTCCACGAGACAACAGTCCTCACACCCAAGTCAATCCCATCAAACACGACCTTCGCTGATTCCAGATCGCTGCATTTCGCATAGGCACTTATCCAAGTGTTAGCTATGGAAACATCAGCTTGTAATCCAATTTGAATTCCAAGCAAATGGACCGCTTTCAAAAAGGTCACGTTCTTTGACTGTGAAGCCACTTGGGTCAACCCTATGATCGTGATGGAATCAGGCTGAATCCCTGCAAACCTCATCCGGCGAAAAAGACATAAAACTCTGTCAGCAAAACCCGACTGAGCAAAGCCCACAATCATAGAATTCCAAGCAACCACATCTCTTGCGGGCATTATCTCAAACACGCTGTGCGCATCGCCTAACTGATTGCACTTCAAGTACATATCGACCACGGCCGTTTGCACAAAGACATCGGACCAAACCGGGGATTTGACAATGTCGGTGTGAATGATTTGGGAGAATCTAAGATGGGCGAGCTTGGAACACGCTTTCGCAACAAATGGAAATGTGAAGTTGTCGGGTCGGAGACCACGTTGTTTCATTTGGCGAAAGATAAGGAGAGCTTTGTGGGAATGCCCATGGTTCACAGCTTCTCTTATGGTGGAGTTCCAGAGCCCAACGGTTGAGAAATTTGAAAACTTGAATGTATTCAACAGGCCATTGACAAGGGCTGATTTTAAGTTTGTGGTTTTGGCGGGTAAGAAAACGCTTAGAAAAGCTTTAGTCTGATACTGACGGGTTCTCATTTTTCACAATATGCATAGACTTAATCAAGAAACCCCAGTTAGCAAAATCCGACAATCACTAAATTCCAAGCCAAAGCGTCCGTCGCAAGCATTTTCTCAAACATATTGGATGCATAAACCAAGCTGACTGCATTTTCACAACACGTAATCTTGCACAGAGAAACCGGACTAAAACAGGGATTTGAGGACGTGGGTGTGAATGATGTGAGATAATATGGGATGATAAAGCTTGGAAAAATGGATGAGATTTTAGCTGACGAGGGGAAGGGTGAAGTGGTAGGGTTAGAAACCATTTGATTTCATTTGGCCAAAGAGAAAAGTCACGGAAACTTCTAGTCCGGTTAGAGAGGACATGATACAGATGTGAAGGCGACGACATGAGAGGAGGAAGAAGAAGAAGAATAAAAGGAAGTAGAAAACGCTGTTGGCTTAAGTGAGTCCGCAAATTCATTCAACGAGACAGGGAGACTAGTCTAAAAAAATAAAAAGAAATGAGACAAATTTTTGGAACTCATTGCAAGAACGGGCTGACCTGTTCTTCCTTAAGCCCACACAGGTCACAGGCCGGGCCGGACTGGTCTATTAATTTTATGGACCGGATCAAGCCAGCCTATATTAAAATTATTTTAGCCCAGTTTGGCCCATATGTCAATTTTACATTGGTTGTGCCGTGGGCTTTAAATAGGCCGGCCTATCTTAGGTTTAAATAGATCAATTTATCTAAACATGTAATTTTTAATTTTTAAATTTTTATTTTTTATTTTTAAATTTTTAAACAAGTTAACAAATATAAAAGTTTGAATAATAAAAGGAAATATAAAAAGGGATATTTTATTTTACGATTGCCTCATAAAAACATTTCCAAAGAAAACCCAATGGGAGAAAACCTTAGTAAGGAAAAAAGAGTACAATCAGAATAATTATACATAAGATATTTACAAAATTACTAAAAACATAAAAAAAAATAAAAATATTGTTCATTGTGGGCTGGGATGGGCTAGCCCATTGCCCAGCCCGGCCCGACCTATGATTTTCCATGAGTCGTGCCGGGCCCGCCCATGGGCAAACATATATTGGCCCAGCCCAGCCCACCAAAATTTATGGGCCAGGTCGAGGCGTACCCGCTTGGCCCATCACTGTAGCAGGACAAGCCCGGGCCGGCCCACAGACCCTAGCCCATTGTTGCATCTCTACTAACCCTAGATTGTATTACATGTATGAAAATGCCCTATTAAATTTTAAAACGTACTTATTATATCTTTTAAACTATAATACTTTTCTATAAACATCCTTAAACTTTGAAAAATATTATGTCCTGAACAAGATAGTACTTATCACCCTTATTAAAGGAATAGATTCATCGGTTTATTCAAAACCCATAAATAACTAATTGAATTACAGTAGTTCTCCACTTTATCTGAATCTTTTCTTCCTTTTGAGTAGGTATTCTAAAGACAAAATATACAAGAGTTTGGTGTCTAACTAGTTCATTTAAAGTGAAAATAATATTTATATTTACCCCTAAGTATCATAATAATCTTAAATCAAACGAAAATTCAACAATTCCATCCAAAAAACAATGTTTTCAAAATTCAGGGGTGAATTTGAAGAAATATTATACTTCAATGGCACAATATATACGTTTTACAGTTTGGGGTATATTAACACAAGTAATATAGTTTAAGGGAATTCATGAAATTTATCCAAAGGGTTATCGAGACAAATGATATTTTTAAAGGTATTTTCAAAATAAATGAACATATTTTTTTTTCCAAATTAAATAAATTGCCTACCCTTATTAATTATAAAATCAAAATTACAAAAATAATATTCATTAATTATTAACCAGCTATAATACAACGATGATAAACTTAAGTTTATTAGTGATAAACTCGAGTATATTTATCAATGATAAATTTAGATTTATCACCGATAAAGTCATTGATGAACTCGAGTTTATGAGCTATAAAACCCAACAATAAAGAACAAACCTTAATAAACAAAACTAACGTTCATATTATCTCTCCTCTCTCTCCTCTCTCACTTACACAACAACTTTGTACTACATCTCCACATGTCGGTGCCGCCCATCATCGTCGGAGGTCAACAAAATCACACCAAAGAAGACTATCTAGTTGACGGAATCATGCAAAAGTTTGCGCAGCTCTTGATCCGGTCGATGGAGGTCACCGCCAAAGGAGCGAAGGAGCTTGACTTGCAAGCATCTTGTTCCTTAATGGCTGCCAAAATCCGGCAAAGCCCGACCTCCGATCTTCTTTTGCAACTTCGATTACAGCGGGGGCAAAAATGGAAGAACAAAAAGTGTATATGAACAGTCAACTATATCCCCTAATTTTTGAAAAGTTGGCACACAAATTTTATTGTGGGTGAAAAATAGGCTATCCACGTTAATTTACCAAATAAAAAATAAATTGAATAATCTGCACAAATAATCCCTCAACCCTCTAATAAGGGCCAATTTGTTTTTTTTTTTCCCCTCAATTATAAAAAAATAGCTCATAAACTCTTTAAATTTGTAATTAAAAGACTACCCTTAAATTCCATCAAAAACCTCATGTAACGATCTATGATTAAAAAAAAAAACCCACAGAACGACACATACGCAGGTCACGTTACTATTTTGAGATTGCAATTACTTGCAATGTTGACATTGGAATGACAACTCTAATTTTACTTTTCGCCCTTCCCTTTCCCAGTGAGGGGCTTTTTATTTCCCTTTTTACTTCTAGCAAATTCAAAAGGAAACCCAAAAAATAATTAAATTAACAAAAAAAAAAAAAATACTGCCGCCCCTTCGATTTTGTGTGCCGCAACGGTGAAGAGGAAGGGAAAACTTGGGCATTTCACCGAAAAAATAACATAAACTTGGACATTCCAAAATCAGGATCTCCAATTTGGATTTTTTTGGTAATTAGGCACGTTCACTCGGAGCCTCAAACTAAACAAGTTCATTACAAGAGTGACGGTTAAAGAATTCTTCTTTATTTCAAAAGTAAATGTTAATACAACCGCATTTTGCTCAACTTTTTCTTCTTAGAAGCTCAAAAGAGGTGATCTGTCACGCCCCGGAGTACGGGAGGTGACGTGGCGGAATATTTAGATTTATTTAAAAGAGAATTAATTGAAATTAAGGGTTTAAAAATCCAATTAAGCAAGAATTAAAGAGATTTTTCCACCACATTTGATAAAGAATTTAAAATCATTAAACAAATAACAATAATTGAATAAAAACCGCGAATATAGGTTCCACAACCCACAACTTGTGCACACACATGGTTCTGACAATATCACAAATACAATTACAGTCCAAGTACAAATAAAGTTAAGTCTTACATGCCTTAATCAATAAATACAGAATGTAAATAAATTCTCCTATTGCTCCTGAGTTCGGTCCGAAGAATCTTCTCCAAACCTAAATGGGAAACCACCTAGAGGGGGGAATTTAAAACAATAAAACGTGAGCGAAAGGCTCAATAGGACTAAGTTTTATAAAATAATTTAATACAAAGAAACATAACATTATCAGGATTATACATAAAAGGAACTTGAATAAATAAATAAATAAATTGAGTAGAACCGTTCTGACACAGAACAGTCTACTCGTCAAATCCAAACACCAATTTACTTTTACCTAGGCAAACCATGATATCACCACCGTAGTGGCCCAGCTGGGTTTCGGGACCTGCCCCCAAGGTCGATCACGACCCGATCTCTGATATGGCATCATGCCTTAGTGTTCATTATCATTATCATTCAAAACCCAATTACCGAGTGTTGTCAATTACATTCATTATGAAATTCATTTCATGTCACGGTATATTAAAATATAACCGATAAAACCATTTTCAAACATCCGTTGAAAACATTTTGAGAGAAATCCTTTTCAAAGCCAAATCATTTCAAAACCAGGCTACCAAAGAAATAGGATAGAAGTCCTACCTCAGTACTCGTGCCGGTACCCCACACCGTAATCCCGATCAGCTATACGTTAGCTCCACGGAACCACAAACAATCCTAGATACAAACTAAGTCGATCAATATCTAGTTCGAGACATTCTATGTTACTAAATCATTTCATGATGTCCTAGTGTGCCATTTGTATCATTAAAATCATCCTATAAGGTTGGGATTTAAATCAGGGTTCAAAACAGTGAAAACGGGTAAAAATCACAAAATTTTCCATGCCTCGGTCGGCCTGCCGGACGCCCTGCTTCGGCCTGCCGAACTGCACAGTTCGGCCTGCCGGAAGCAAAGTTCGGCCTGCCGAACATTTCCCCAGATTCGGCTTGCCGGTCGGAAGAACACCGGCCTGCCAATCATCACTCCGGCCTGCCGAACATGAACTTCGGCCTGCCGAACTGGGAAGATCCAGAAATCCCAGCCACGGGTTTCTCGATCCCCAAAATCCAAATCTTGTTTCTAACCTGTTTTTCTCAAATCCTAGGCATGAAAAACAACTATAATTGATAGAAAAACATTCTAGAACATGTTTGGAATCATTTAAACAACATTTAAACTCAAAATCCTCAAAAATCCGAAAATGAGAAAAAGAGGAGAAAAATGAAAATCTTGAATCCAATCCGTTTTTCTTCAATCTAGGTTTAGATTCTAGTAGTTCTAAGCTCATTTAACACAAATCCACGGTTTTCTAAGCTAAAACAAACTTAGATTTCAAAAACACAAAAAATCGAAAATTTTGTAAAAAGTTTAGAAATTTCGAATCTAACCTCGAATCGAAGCTTCAATCCGCGTTCTCGGTCGTCGAATCACGTCCCCGAGCTTCCTCCTTGCTGTTCCGAAGCTTGGATTCGAATGGAAATCAAAATTTTTTGAAGAAATTAGAGAGAGAGAGGGACTGCCGAGAGAGAGAAGAGAGAGAGAGAGAACTCGTGAATGAGGAGAGAGAGAGAGAAGAGGGAAATAAATAGAGAAAGTCGGTGGGCGGTTTTACTGTGCGAAAACCATGTGCCGCCCACGGTTTTGTAAAACAGAGTATTTTTAACATTTTACAAATTGTTGTGTTTTAAAACTCAAAACATCATTTTAAATCAATAAGAAATCTTTTGAACACATCAATTTAACAAAACAACCAAAAACTAAAAATCCAACCAAATAATCTAATTAAAGTTAAAACTTTAATTATGGCACACTAATTCATCATTTACATTACATTAACGTTAAATAAATTTCGGGACGTTACAGCTCTCCACCCCTAAAAGAAATTTCGTCCTCGAAATTTACAACTCATCTCAAAAACAAAACAAATGTGGATATAACTCCCGCATACCCGACTCTAGTTCCCAAGTGGCTTCATCAACCCCGTGATGCTGCCACACGACCTTTACCAACGGTATCTCACGACGACACAAGCTAATCACTTTCCGGTCGATGATCTGAATCGGCACTTCTTCGTACGTCGTATCCTCCTGAACCTGCACATCGCGAAACGATACTATCTTACCCTGCTCAGGTGGACACTTCCTAAGCATAGACACATGAAACACATCGTGCACATGAGAAAGTTCGGGCGGAAGATCAAGCCGATAAGCGACCACACCAACACGCTGAGTGATCTCGAACGGCCCAATATACCTCGGCGCGAGCTTCCCACTCACCCCGAACCGCATAGTTCCCTTACGAGGTGACACCCTCAAGAGAACAAAATCTCCAACCGCGAATTCTAAAGGTCTACGTCTCCTATCCGCGTAGCTCTTCTGCCGACTCTGAGCTGCTCTCCATCGATCCCGAATCACCATGACTTTTTCGTTGCTGTCACGAATCTCATCCGGCCCAAGAATAACTCTATCTTCTGGTTCAGCCCAACACACAGGTGACCGACACGGTCGCCCATACAATGCCTCAAATGGTGCCATACCGATACTCGCCTGATAACTGTTGTTGTACGCGAACTCCGCCAAATGCAAACATTGCTTCCAATTCCCGCCGAAGTCCAACGCACAAGCACGCAACATATCCTCGAGAACCTGAATAACCCGCTCAGACTGCCCATCAGTCTGAGGATGAAACGTCGTACTGAAGTTCAAATCCGTACCCAAAGCCTCCTGAAAACTCCTCCAGTACTTAGCATTAAACCTGGTGTCTCGATCAGAGGTGATGGATAAAGGAACTCCATGCAACCTCACGATGTTCTGCATATACAGCTCCCCGAGAATCTTCCTCGAACACGTCGACCTAAACGGAATGAAATGCGCCGATTTCGTCAACCTGTCGACCACAACCCAAACTGCATCGTGCCGCTGCTCCGTCCTCGGCAAACCTGTGAGAAAATCCATCGTCACATGCTCCCATTTCCACCCTGGAATAGGAAGCGGCTGAAGCTGACCTGCAGGCTTCTGATGCTCGGCTTTCACCTGAAGACACGTCGAACACTTGGCCACGTACTCGCGAACATCTTTCTTCATGCCTCTCCACCAATAGTGCCTCTTCAAATCACGATACATCTTGGTGCTCCCCAGATGAATAGCAAACTGAGACCTATGAGCTTCATCTAGAACGGCTTTCGTCACCTCGGCGATAACTGGAACTGCAAGGCGCTCTCGGAAATACAACGATCCATCTGCATGCACGCTCCATTCCTCGAACTGCTCCCCGTTCTGAATCCGCGACCAAATCCCCTGCAAATGTCGATCCTGCCACTGACCTTGCTTCACCATCCGAACAAGAGCTGGAGTCGCTTCCACGTGATATAACGAAACTCGATCACCGTCGTCACGATACTGTAGCCGATACTCACTCACTGTCGCATCCCTGCTCCAGTCCTCAAAAATCAAACAAGCGAGAATCCCTGAAGACTTCCTGCTAAGCACGTCCGCTACCACATTAGCCTTTCCGGGATGATACTGCAACGCGAAATCATAATCCTCCATGTACTCCACCCATCTGCGCTGCCTCAAGTTGAGATCCCTCTGAGTGAACAAATGCCTCAAACTCTTATGATCGGAGAAGACCTGAAACGATGCTCCATACAAGTAACATCTCCAAATCTTCAGCGCGTAGATCACCGCTGCAAGCTCTAAATCGTGAGTAGGATAATTCCGCTCGTGAGGTCGTAGCTGTCTCGATCTGTACGCAACCACACGTCCATGCTGCATCAACACGCATCCAAGTCCGCTCCCTGAAGCATCAGCATAAACCTCATACGGCTCGTCACTACTAGGAATAACTAATACTGGAGCTGAAGTCAACCGGTTCTTCAATTCCTGAAAAGCAGACTCATAGTCTTCATCCCACTCAAACCTGACGTTTTTCCTGATCAACCTCGTCAACGGAGCTGCAATCTTCGAAAAGTCCTTTACAAATTTCCTGTAATATCCAGCAAGACCTAAGAAGCTGCGAATCTCCGCTACATTCCTTGGTCGTTCCCACTCCAATATAGCTTCAATCTTGGACGGATCCACTGAAATACCATGCTCCGAAATGACATGACCCAGAAATTTGACCTCAGTCAACCAGAACTCACACTTTTCCCTCTTAGCATACAACTGGTGCTCCCGCAGAGTCTGAAGCACGATCCGAAGATGCTGCTCATGCTCCTCCCAAGTCTTAGAATACACAAGAATGTCATCGATGAACACGATCACAAACTGATCCAGATACGGCCTAAATATCCTGTTCATCAAATCCATAAAAGCTGCTGGAGCATTCGTCAACCCGAAAGACATAACCAGAAACTCGAAGTGCCCATACCGAGTCCTAAAAGCTGTCTTGGGAATATCCTCTTCCTTGATTCTGAGTTGATGATAACCTGACCGCAAATCAATCTTCGAGAAGTATCGCGAACCTCCCAACTGATCAAATAGCTCATCAATCCTAGGCAAAGGATACTTGTTCTTCACCGTAACACGATTCAGCTGCCGATAATCCACACATAACCTGAGAGTCCCATCGTGCTTCTTAGCGAACAAAACAGGTGCTCCCCACGGAGATGTGCTATTCCGAATATATCCTTTATCAGCAAGCTCCTGAAGTTGCTTCCTCAATTCCTTCATTTTTGCCGGCGCCATCCGATAAGGTGCCATAGAAATCGGTGATGTCCCTGGAAACAACTCGATACCAAACTCAATCTCCCGATGCGGTGGTAATCCTGATAACTCGTCGGGGAAGACATCCTCGAACTCATCAACCACCGGAATCGCTACACTACTACTCGAAACATAGGGCTCGCAATCTAGATTGGCAAGAAAAGCAAAACAATCTAGATTCCTTCACCCTCCTAAACATGACTTCATGAGACGCTCACTCATTAGCCAATCACCACCACCCTGGTAAGTGATTACCGTCCCCCTATCAGACACTAGGGTCACTTTTCTAAGTTGGCAGTCCACAACTGCACTATACCTGGACAACCAGTCCATCCCTAAAATCACATCATAGGAACTCATGGGGAGTATAATCAAATCACTTTTCAAAATCTCATCCCCAATCTTTATTTTACAAGATTTACACATACAATTCACACACACCCGCCCCAAGGGAGAAGTTATAACTAGGGGTTCCTTAAACTCTTCTACTTCTAATCCCAAGGCATGTACAAAAGAACTCGAAATGAGAGAATGAGAGGCACCGGTATCAAATAAAACGCGAGCTAGAGATCTAGAAACCAAAACCATACCATCGACAACCGCGTTACCAATCTGAGAATCTGACCCTCCAGATGCCATTGCATGAACCTGCACTGGCGCCTTCTCTTTTCCTCTACCGACATTGCTGGGTCCTGCATTACTCGGCCGATACTGCTGAGATGGAGATGACTGCACACTACCTGTACTCGAAGCTCTATACTGAGGAACACTGCGCTGAAAATACTGCGGCTGCTGTCCCCGTGCCGGATATGAGAATTGCTGAGGAGAAAACTGCGGATACTGCAACTGCGGGTACTGCGGAGGCGGAGGTAGGGTCTGAGGTTGAGGCTGAGATGAACGACTGGCATCCTCCCCGGTCTGCGATCCAAGACGAGCACTCCTGATCGGGCAATTCCTCTTGATGTGTCCGGGCTGCTGACAGAAATGACAATGGAAGCTGTAGGGATTGCTGCGCCCGCTGCCAGACAAACTGCTGCTGCCACTGGTCGCACCGCCTTGCTTGCCTTTCCCCGGAGCTGGACGACTACTGGTGCTCTTCCTGCCACTCCTCTACGGTCCTCCTAAAGCCTTGGCTCGGTCCTCACAATACTGCACGTAATCATTCTCCACGGAGATCGCCGACGACACAAGCTCTCCGAAACCCCTAAGCCGTAGAGCAACCAACTGCCGTCGAATAGGAGCCTTGAGTCCTTCTTGAAACTTGATGCATTTCTCGCGCTCCGATGCCACAGCTGATGGAGCAAACCTAGCCAACTCGCTAAACTTTGCCTCGTACTCCCGAACTGACATATCACCCTGCTGCAATCTATAAAACTCAGCTGCTTTCTGATCTCGATATCCCTGCGAAAAATACCGATCATAGAACAGATCCTCGAACTTGTCCCAACCGATATCGCCACAGCGCTCCAAACACTTAGTTTGTTTCCACCAGGTGTTAGCGCCACCCTCGAGCTTATACGCCGCAAACTCCACACGATACTCCTCAGGCACACCAAGGGTATCCAGATGCTTCAAGATCGAATCCAACCAATACTCTGCTAACTGCGGATCCCCATTGCCATCAAAAGTCGGAATAGACGCCCGCCGAAATTCCTTAAAGAAAGCATGCCGACTACCAACACTGGAGTCTTCCGGTCTAGTCCTGGCTGCCATCTGTCGGAAAGCCGCAATCATAGACCTCATCAGGCCCTCATCATTTCCGAACTCGGCGTCAGCTGTCGAACGACGTCTAGGTGCCATTCTCTCACTTCTGAAAACAAAATTTGGACTGTCAGAGGTATTTCATTGTCAAACCTATGTGTGCACAATTCCCAAGGTTCATAACCTTGAGCTCTGATACCATTCTGTCACGCCCCGGAGTACGGGAGGTGACATGGCGGAATATTTAGATTTATTTAAAAGAGAATTTAATTGAAATTAAGGGTTTAAAAATCCAATTAAGCAAGAATTAAAGAGATTTTTCCACCACATTTGATAAAGAATTTAAAATCATTAAACAAATAACAATAATTGAATAAAAACCGCGAATATGGGTTCCACAACCCACAACTTGTGCACACACATGGATCTGACAATATCACAAATACAATTACAGCCCAAGTACAAATAAAGTTAAGTCTTACATGCCTTAATCAATAAATACAGAATGTAAATAAATTCTCCTATTGCTCCTGAGTTCGGTCCGAAGAATCTTCTCCAAACCTAAATGGGAAACCACCTAGAGGGGGGAATTTAAAACAATAAAACGTGAGCGAAAGGCTCAGTAGGACTAAGTTTTATAAAATAATTTAATACAAAGAAACATAACATTATCAGGATTATACAGAAAAGGAACTTGAATAAATAAATAAATAAATTGAGTAGAACCGTTCTGACACAGAACAGTCTACTCGTCAAATCCAAACACCAATTTACTTTTACCTAGGCAAACCATGATATCACCACCGTAGTGGCCCAGCTGGGTTTCGGGACCTGCCCCCAAGGTCGATCACGACCCGATCTCTGATATGGCATCATGCCTTAGTGTTCATTATCATTATCATTCAAAACCCAATTACCGAGTGTTGTCAATTACATTCATTATGAAATTCATTTCATGTCACGGTATATTAAAATATAACCGATAAAACCATTTTCAAACATCCGTTGAAAACATTTTGAGAGAAATCCTTTTCAAAGCCAAATCATTTCAAAACCAGGCTACCAAAGAAATAGGATAGAAGTCCTACCTCAGTACTCGTGCCGGTACCCCACACCGTAATCCCGATCAGCTATACGTTAGCTCCACGGAACCACGAACAATCCTAGATACAAACTAAGTCGATCAATATCTAGTTCGAGACATTCTATGTTACTAAATCATTTCATGATGTCCTAGTGTGCCATTTGTATCATTAAAATCATCCTATAAGGTTGGGATTTAAATCAGGGTTCAAAACAGTGAAAACGGGTAAAAATCACAAAATTTCCCATGCCTCGGTCGGCCTGCCGGACGCCCTGCTTCGGCCTGCCGAACTGCACAGTTCGGCCTGCCGGAAGCAAAGTTCGGCCTGCCGAACATTTCCCCAGATTCGGCCTGCCGGTCGGAAGAACACCGGCCTGCCGATCATCACTCCGGCCTGCCGAACATGAACTTCGGCCTGCCGAACTGGGAAGATCCAGAAATCCCAGCCACGGGTTTCTCGATCCCCAAAATCCAAATCTTGTTTCTAACCTGTTTTTCTCAAATCCCAGGCATGAAAAACAACTATAATTGATAGAAAAACATTCTAGAACATGTTTGGAATCATTTAAACAACATTTAAACTCAAAATCCTCAAAAATCCGAAAATGAGAAAAAGAGGAGAAAAATGAAAATCTTGAATCCAATCCGTTTTTCTTCAATCTAGGTTTAGATTCTAGTTGTTCTAAGCTCATTTAACACAAATCCACGGTTTTCTAAGCTAAAACAAACTTAGATTTCAAAAACACACAAAATCGAAAATTTTGTAAAAAGTTTAGAAATTTCGAATCTAACCTCGAATCGAAGCTTCAATCCGCGTTCTCGGTCGTCGAATCACGTCCCCGAGCTTCCTCCTTGCTGTTCCGAAGCTTGGATTCGAATGGAAATCAAAATTTTTTGAAGAAATTAGAGAGAGAGAGGGACTGCCGAGAGAGAGAAGAGAGAGAGAGAGAACTCGTGAATGAGGAGAGAGAGAGAGAAGAGGGAAATAAATAGAGAAAGTCGGTGGGCGGTTTTACTGTGCGAAAACCATGTGCCGCCCACGGTTTTGTAAAACAGAGTATTTTTAACATTTTACAAATTGTTGTGTTTTAAAACTCAAAACATCATTTTAAATCAATAAGAAATCTTTTGAACACATCAATTTAACAAAACAACCAAAAACTAAAAATCCAACCAAATAATCTAATTAAAGTTAAAACTTTAATTATGGCACACTAATTCATCATTTACATTACATTAACGTTAAATAAATTTCGAGACGTTACATGATCACTAGGTATGCCCGCCGGGTGCAATTTCAAACCATGCCCTAAGAGGGGATAAAGTTCAATAAAAAAAAAAAAAAAGCAATTCTTTTCATAATGGGTATTTTTCCTTTACAGCAAAATTTTCGTTAAAAAAAAGAGAAAAAATAACAATATAAGAGTTCCTAAATTTTTTTTTTAAAGAGTAGCAAGTGATCCAATTATTAACTGATATTAATTTTTGTGAGTAAATTAGGTACTAGTCTCCTAGATTACCAAAATAAATAAATAAATTTCTCCAGAGAATAAAGTGCCAAACTATAATAAGTTCAGGAGACATAGGTGCTAAAAAATTATCTGTTGGAAAGTTGACTTCCATAACTAGTTTGACTTTAATTGCTACTATTTTGTACATTCAAGGAAAAGATTGTCATGAAACAATTTCAAGAATGAAAGTGTCAATCCATGAAGTTGGTAGTTCATACAGGTTTCAAAAATTCAATTAAAAAAAAAGATACAATGTTGTTGAAGGAGAATATAATTGCCATTGGTACACTAGCTAACGAATAAATAAAAGAAAATTGAGACAAAACATCTCATGATAAATTGTAAAGTTTAGCACAACGAGAAAGCTTTGATTCTAGCTACTGATTAGGAGCTAGCTTCAATGTTAGAGGAACATCAAGGCTTCTTTTTAACATGCCTAGAAGAAAATGAGGGCATTTTGGACTTTCACTCTGCCTTGAGAAATCCTCTACGTGAGAACCTATTTGCAAGGCAAAAGAAGAGACACTGGCAAAGTTCACTTCTGCAGCTTCCAAATCCCCTTATGTTAGGGTGCATGTTTGCACATAGTTGGCTGCACTCCGGTTGCTTGCAGTAAAAGGGCGCATTATGGATCTTCTGGCCCTTGCATAGGTTCCATGACTTGTGGTTTTCAGTTGCTAATGCACATAAAATAAAATTAATTCGCAACATAGTGTGTATTATTACTAGTATTCAGTTGAACAAAATACTTAAAAGTCTTTGAGTTTCCAAACCGTTGATCAGTGTGGCAAAAGATGGACAATTGTGAGTACAGTTAACACAAATAGCCATAACAAAATAGTACGATTTCGGGTCTGCATAACAATTAACAAATACACACATTTACCTTGAGTTGTAGAGAGGGGAACCCTGACGAGAACAACTAAAATAGACAAAGGACATTAAATAAGTACGTATTAGGACATCTTGTGAATCTACGTGCCTATTTCTGAAGGCAATATGTAGGAATGACTAGAAGATGGTTGGCCCTTGGAGTAGTCAAACCAAACTCTTCTGTCATGTCCAACTCAGTGGGGAAGCACACCATTTGGAAGTTCCTAATCAAAACAATGCACGAGTTAGGCCACTGACAAATTGACCACAATGAGGCCTAGTTGTAATCCAGGGCAACCTCTTCTTCTAGAGCCAAATGGGATAAGTTGGAAGTCTCCCCTGAGTTAAGTTGCAAATCCCTGCTCAATCTATTCGATAAAGCTTTGTGATATCAAGATCTATGTCGACGGCCTCTAGTGGTTGTCCATTGCAGTCAAAACATCAATGGCAGCAAAGCTTATGCTTCTAGCAAAGATTTGCTCGGACAATCATGCACTGATCAGCTCAAACTTTGGATGTCTTCAGTTCAACTTGGATGACCTGGAGGTCCTGATGGAGAGTGAGGCATCAGATCTTCAATCTTGTGGTTCTGGTTTGAGCACTCAATAGTAATTTCGAGATCGATGTCGATCGAACTGTTAGTTTTTCACCTTTGAGATCAAGTCAAGATTGCTCACCGGTTGGTTTTAGTGATTTTTTTTTTTCTTTCATAATCCAAAGTGATTTATGTATTGTCTTGATTGTTTAAAATTGAAGATTATCTGCGGCTGAAATCCGATTTTTGAGTTCGATCTCATGGAGATTCAACCCTAGACAAAGAAGAATGTATCTAACACTTTTTATGTATAAGCTTTGCTTATTTAAGTGAACAGTGTTGTAATTCATATTTATGGCATTTAGAGTGAGGAAAAAAAGAAAAGAAAAAAAGAAACAAGAGCATTTAAGCTTATTTCCTATAGCTCTCAACCTGTTGTTGTTGTGCATTTGTCAATTTCGAGTAAGTCCAAGGAAGAGCTGAAGCTAGATTGTGCTCGAGTGCCTCCTCTCCTAAAGGTGGGCCACCTAGCTCGGAGAACACTGGTTGGACCAAAGGAAAGCTAAAGACTTGGAGTATGTCAGTTAAACAAAAGCAAATCGTTGTATATGGAGACATCGCAGGTTAAGCTTAGGTAGAGTTTAAGAGAAACTTGTGATTTCAATAGTTGTAACCATAAATCAAACTTTGATAAAGTCCTATTTATAATAATGTATTCAGTAACTTTCATGGTATGCAAAATTTTTTCCTCGTAATTCTTTATTCTTTCTCGAAAATATTTTGTTTGTGGCAAAAGAATAATATTTTGTTATTGATGCGTCCATTGTGATAGTTTCCAGTTTAATAGTCTGTCAGGTGTTAGGAAAATAACCACAAAGTTTGGAAGGCCAATCGAGTTAGTGCTAGCCTTTTTTCACATGCTTTCAACTCTCTCAAGAATATGTCCTATAACAGATTGCCAACCTTTATGTTGAGCTATTAGCTAAGAAATCACTCTCTCTCTCTCTCTGTCTCTCTCTCTTTTTGTGGGGGAAGAAATCTCTCTTCCGTTTGCAAAAGTACTCATATAGCAAGTAAAATAAGAAAGGACATTAAAGAAGTGAAAATTAGGACATCATATATGAATCCATAACCCTATTTCTGAAGGCGATATGTAGGAACGGCTAAAAGATGATTGGCCCTTGGAGTAGTTAAACAAATTCTTCTGTCATCTCCAGCTCAGTGGGAAGCATGCCATTTGGAAGTTCCCAATCAAAACAATGCACAAGTTGTGCTACAACCAAATTGACCACAATCAGGCCTGGCCGCAATCCAGGGCAACCTCTTCGTCCAGAGCCAAATGGGACTAAGCTGAAAATCTCTTCCCTCGAGATCTAAACTACTTCCACAAACCTTTCTGGAAGGAACTTCTCTGGATCATTCCAAGCATTGGGGTCTCTCCCTATTGCCCATACATTTACAAGGACGCATGACTTGTTTGGTATGTGGAAGCCATTAACCGTGGTGTCCTTCATGGCTGCATGAGGAACCAACAATGGGGCTGCTGGATGCAGCCTTATAGTTTCCTTTACTACTTTGTCCAAGTAGTCCAACCTTTCTAAATCTGATTCTTCAACCATTCTGTTCATGCCCACCACACTTTCTAGCTCTTTTTGGACTTTCTTTAAGACTCTCGTGTGTTTGATAAGTTCTGAGATTGCCCACTCCATTGATGTTGCTGAAGTGTCCATTGAGGCCACAAGCATGTCCTGCAGGAGATGAAATTCACAATATTAGCATCCGACCATGCACACACAAATATGTATTTGGACTATATTAAAAGCAAAATCCTAAATATGTGAGAGAGAATTAAGAACATTCGAAACATAGAGCTAATACCATCATCATCGCTTTGATATTAGGCCGTTCATACGGTATTCTGATGCCGTGGTTTTCATGAAGCTTAACATGACATCAACAAAGTATTTAGTTTTACCATCTTCATCCTTTGATAGAATATGATCTTCAATGATCTGCTCGAAGAAGTCATCAAACACCTTTGCAAGAACCTTCATGCGCTTGGTGAAGCCTTGCAGGTCAAGCGGAGCAATAAAAGGAATATAATCCCCCAAGTTGTGAGTTGCAACCAAGTGCAAGGTCTCTTGGATTACAGACTTGAAACCCTTCTCATTGAACTCCTCATCGGAATACTTCTTTCCGAACACCATCCTGCAACTCATATTTGCGTTCAAGGATGTAATCTTTACACAAAGATCAACAACAACACCATTGCGAGCAGCCTGCTGAATGAACTCGATTAATTGGCCAATTTCTTCTTTCCTCGTGGCTTTAAAAAACTGATTTTGACACTAGTAAGGAGTTCTAGAGTGCACATCTTGCGCATATCACTCCAATAGGATCCGTATGGAGCAAAGACCAAGTCCCTTTGCTCCCAAGATACATGAGGTCAGGGGTCTTGAGGAAAAGCTCTGCAGCTTCAGGTGATGAAACAATAACGGTAGGAGTGAGGCCTAATCTCATATGCACCATCGGACCATATTTTTGGGTTAATTTATGTAAATCTCGATGTGGTAATTTCCCTAATAAGTGCAGGCTTCCAAAGAGAGGAAACCCTTTTGGACCAGGAGGTAGTTTCTTCCCCCTCATCTTGTCCTTGCTTTTCCATAGCTTTTCTTGTAAAGCATAAGCTACTGCAATGAGAAGTGCTACTATGGACCAAGTCCAAGCCGTTGTTTGCCCTTCAATCTCTTTAGTTTTGAAGGAAGGTCTGTTTCTACTTCTTCGAAGGAAACGTTACAAACATCAAGGAAGAGGATTTGGCATAGGTAGAGTATTTGTGATCCACAACTGGGAATTTATAGACAACGTGAGAAAACAAGTTTTAGTCCCAGTTCAAAGTCTATGTCAGTTCCTTAAATGAGTGTGATGAGCTATGAGATTTCGCATTCATCCACAATAATTTGGGGGGCAAAAAGTTTAGATCGCTTGCATGCCTATTATACCAACTTTGAATTTTTCTCTCTCTTTCTCGCTCAGATCAATGGATGGCAATACAAAAAGTGCATACAAGTGCCTACAAGAACAAATTATAACAAAATATATCTCCAATAATGCAGGGGAAAAATCCCGAGAAGTATATTACATATCTTTTTTTTGGCTGGAAGGGTTGAATATGCCGTAAAAACATGTCCTAAAATAGAAAGATTGGCCATGCCCTGTAATCTTACAACTGTGTTATATATCAAGCAATTTTCCTTTTTTTTTTTACACGGAAGTGGAGCAAAATTTTCTATCTTGATCATTGTGACCTGCTTTAATAATGATGATGAAGAACAAGGCATTAGTCTCACATGTGCTTATTTTTATTGTCCTTCACATGGATAATGCAGGAAGATATTTTTTCAGAAAATATTCACAATGTTTAGAAATATCCCTATCGTACATGAACATTTATAAATATTTAAAACAGTTTTTAAAATGTCCACTAAATATTCATAAACGCTAGGAATTTTTTGCACAAAAATTACTTATAGCACAATTCGTTTTCTATTCTTTTTCAATAACTTTTAACAACGTTAATGACTCAACGAGAAACAATGAAAAAATAATAATTTTTTAGATTATTATTTAGTTTTTAAATTTTGAAATGAATGTTTTACACTCAAAAATTAACATTTTAATCATGTCCAAATTATCATTCAACAGGCAACAACTTACTTGGAAATTTATATTTGGACAGAAACATATTTGGTTTTTTAACGCGAGTGTTGTCCCCACAATAAATGACGAATGGTTGACTACACAACAACAGCGTACAATAATTAACCATATGAGCGGGCGGGCTTCTTATTTTTATTATTATTATTTTTTAAGATCTGTTTCATGCTTATCCTCATCTTTTTTAACGCATTACATTTCCTTTTTTCCCTTAAAAAAGGTGTTGCTTATTTTCTTTTTCTTTGCTTTATTTTTCTTTTTCTTTTTCTTTTTTCTCTCTATACTTATGAGTTTTGAAATAAAACCGTTTATTTTAAATAAACCACAAATCAAACAAATTATAAGTTGGTTTG
Organism: Artocarpus heterophyllus; assembly: GCA_025403435.1. Lineage (NCBI taxonomy): Eukaryota > Viridiplantae > Streptophyta > Magnoliopsida > Rosales > Moraceae > Artocarpus > Artocarpus heterophyllus. Next base: position 4,384,482 of record CM046327.1, on the reverse strand, counting down.
GATTTCAAACCAAACTAAATCATTTAAGAGATCAAATTTAATCAAAACCAAACCAATTGCAATTGGTTTGGTTTTCCTCTTATTTGGTTCGCTAGTTCAAATTGTATTGATTCATCTAAGCTATGTAGTTTATATTACAATCTAAATTGACATTTAAAATGTCTATTTGAACAGGAAATTCGAACTGAATTTGTATTTGAATGAATGTTAAGAATTATAGTTTGAAACATGAAAAAAAAATTATTAGAAAAATATGAAATATTAAAAAAGTTTTTGAATTAAAAAATTATTATGAAATAATAGTGTTATATTATAAATATAAATATGTGAGAGTAAAATAACCATTGAATACTGCTTTGAAATGTTGAAATGAGGAGGGGAATTAAATTCTAAATTGGATTGCTCAGCACATTTTGAATTACAAATTTAGTTCAAATAAATGCTTCACGAAATATTAAGTTAAATTGAGATGGTCATTTGAACTGAGTCAAGCCGAATTGACCCGACAATGGTTTTTCTAATCAATTTGAACTAATAATTATAGACATTTTCTTAACCATAATAAGAACCAACGTTTATGATAACTGATTCTTTATTTCTCAATTATACATATCTATGACGCAAGATTGAAGTATACAATTTATAAAATAAATAAAAACATCCAAAGCTGAAAATTAAGTATCTTTTTTTTTAAAGAAAAAACTATCCTTAATAAAACTAAAGCATCCAATTTTATAAGACATAAAATCCTAAATTTAAAGTCACAACAAATTTTATAAACCTTTCCTTGTATTTTTGAGTAAGAACTATTAAATGTTGGAATATTGTAATTCCTTCAAAAAAAATATATAATAAAATAATTAATTATAGTTTTTTACAAATATATAAAAAAATGTATAATTTTTTAATACGTTTAAATAGGTATGAGAAATTTGCAAAGAATGTCCTTTTATCAACCTACTTTTTAACATTGCCCTCTCTTTCTACACTTTGCAAAACTGCCCCTTTAATGTTTATTTTTTAATTGATTTATCAACAAACCTTCTTGTCCCTAGTTCAAAAAACAAATGAGATCAGACCTAATCTTCTATCCCTCTTTCTTTCTCAATGTTTCTTTTCTCCCCCCTTTTCTAACTTCTCTCTCTCTCAGATGCATAGTTCCACTCTCTTCTCTCTTTCATATCGTCTTCGATAGCCTCCACCATAGCTCCCAAGGAGACTACCGCCAACAATGACCTTCTGATCTGCCAAGTTATGTCTGTTGTCTATGAACCTCTCCTTGCTGAATGCGATACACAAATTTACCAAGTTCTCTAATCTGACACCGGGAGAGTTCTGCGAGCAATTCCTTAGTCTTAAGCTGCTTTGCTTCTCTATAGACACTCAGAAGGCACTGATCCTTTCTACGGACAATCTTCCCCCTACTCGCTCCTCAATCCAAACGTGGTTCATGGACTTACCAATTTCTCTAATCTGATACCGGGAAAGTTCCGTGAGCAGTTCCTCGGTCTAAGCGGCACTTGATGGAAAAATAGTATGTAGTAGAAATTAAAAATTTTTATACTAAAGTATTTTCTAAAACATAAATTTGACATGCTATATGCATAAATTAACTAGATCATACTAACCTTTGAATGCCGAAGAGCTCCTGCAATCAGTGAAGAGAAGAATGTTTCGAAAAAGCCTCAACCAATTAGTCTTCTTTGCTATTCTCTATCCACGATTGGAGTGCATGTGTGTACACAACATACATCTCTTCCTAATGACTTTCCTTCCAATCAATTAAGAAATACCCAAAACTATAGTTCGTGATTTGTGAACAATAGTTCTTCAAGGGAGTTTCAGAGTCTCATAGTATGGAGTGCTTACTCTTGATCTCTCAACTAATCTAAATAACTTATGAGTCTCACTCCCTATTTAAAGAGGTCAGATTTGGAGCCAATCCTTATCAGATAAGGTTTTAAAATTCGAGTTTGAATCAGTTTTAGAATCTGATCCCCGTAATCAGATTCTGTTTCAAATTGCCATGGTTTCTAGGAGTGGCTAGTGAATCTTGGACTTGCTCTCAAGCAGGATCCGAGTCTATATGTCTTGAGTAGGCATGGACAAATCTGAATACATCATGGAGTTTTGTATTCTCTGTCACAAGTCTAATGGGTGAAGAAGTTGGCTCACTTTGGGACATACCAGGCAAAGAAGAAGGTGTTTTTGTTGCAATAGGTGTGGGTGATATTGAAGAGGACAAGTCATGCAAAAACAAATCAAGGTCCTTATCTGCAATAGTCAATAATGACTCCCCTTGAAGATAAGGTTCAATGAAATAGGATTTTTGTTCTTCAAAAGTAACATCCGTGGAGACAAAAAATTTTTGGGTGGCTAGATGATAACATATATATCCCTTTGGCATTGAAAAATAGCCCACAAAGACACACTTAACAGCTCTAGTATCTAACTTCCCTATGTTATGACTTGAACATGAATAAAAGTAGTGCATCCATAGATTCGAGGAATGAGGTTATTTGTGGTTCTTAGATTAGGGTAAATATTGAGAGTGTTTCCATGGGTGTTTTAAATCTCAAAACCCTTAAAGGCAGTCTGTTGATAATATATACAGCTGTGAGAACATCTTCCCCCTAATAATTTTTTCGAAGCATGTTGGTGGAAAAGTAAGGCTCGGGTAGTGGCTAGTGAATGGCCATTCTTCCATTTTGTAACTCCATTCTATTGTGGGGTAGTAATGCAAGAGGATTCATAAATAATTCCTTCTTTTAGAAAATATGAAGATAAAATTTGGTTGAAATAATTTCGCACATTATCTGATCTAAATCTTTTTATTTTAACCGCAAACGAAGTTTGAATCATGTTATGAAAATTTAGAAATACACTACAGACATCAAATTTGGATTTAAAGAGAAAGATTTAAGACACTCTAGTGCAATCGTCAATAAATGAAACAAACCAATGTGAGCAAGATACATTTGGAACTGTGAAAGGTCCCTATATATCACTATGAATCAAGTAAAACGGAGTAGAACTTCTCTTATTTCTAATTGGGAAGGGTACACATTTCTATTTAGCAAATTCACAACCATCACAATGAAAATGTTTATTCCTTATCCCTTTAAATAAAGCTACAAACATAGTTTTTTAGAAACCTAAATGATAGATGTCCTAATCTAAAATGATGAAATCAAGTAATGTCTTTATTGGATGATGATAAAAAAGACTGAGAAAACTTATTCCTAATAATGTTTGATTTGCCTAGTTCCTCTAGATAGTAGTGGCTGTGCTGGCTTGTTAGTATTTTCTCTACCTTGTGTCAAGAAGACCAATTCTAGCACAAATAGGGAGGCCTTTTCTAGCATGATAAGTGAGTGATAGTCTTATGGCGCCAAAATGGATATGGGTGTAACCTTGTGAGAGCCATTGAGGAGGGAGTTCAGGTGGTATTTGAAGGGTAACCATCTGTATATATGATACAACAGGCAATTAACACTGGCTAAATCTTGAGGCTTAGATGTATTCTTTTGGGCTTTGGAAGAGTGACGAATAAGGGATTTTATTGATCTGGAAAGAGGGTTTGTGGTTCTCGCAAAGGCATGGTAAGGGTTTATCAGAGGAAGAGACTCGAAATTTTTTTTATTTTCATCTAGTAGGTAAGAGATCTCATAAAGATATTTGAACCTAGAGGACATAGACTTTCTGATTGCAGGAGTGAGAGGTAGAGAAAGGGAGATAGAAAGTGTTTCAGGATGAGAACTAGAACTTGAACTAGAATTCATAGTGATTAAATAAGAGAAAACTTAATAACAAGACAAGAGAATGGCTCTGATATCAATCTGGTGGTAGTCAAGCATCGTTTGGAATGTAAGACAAGATTTGAAAGCTTTGCCTGAAATAAACAAACAATAGAAATATATAGCTTTTAGACCTTTTACAGCTGTTGTATGTTCACGTGGCCATATTGGAGGGTCCTTTTTTAAAAGTTAAGTGAGAGGACTGACATACTTTGAGATTCTCATGACAAAGTCTCTGAGGTAATTGATGATGCCAAGGAACTGTTGAACTTGTGTTTTTGTAAGATTTTCTTCTAGGAACTTTAATAGTTCTTGGGCTATATATGGTTGGGCTTCATACTGTCCATTAGATAATATCATACCCAAAAAATAAATTTTGGATTGTCCAATAATCATTTTTTTCTCAGACAGCATTATTCCATGAGCTTTTGTGATCTTAATGAATTGGGCCAAGAGGTTTTGATGGGATTAGACATCTGGTGAGAACAAGAGAATGTCATCAATATATATAAGGGCATTTGAGAGAATTGGGCTGTATATTTTAGTCATGGCCTTTTGAAATAATGATGGGCCTGTTTTAAGTCCAAAGGGCAAAACCATCTATTGGAAATGGTGGTTCATAATACAAAAGGCAGTTTTAGACCTGTCTTCTAGTTTTATGCCTAATTGTTAGAATCCTACTTTCAAGTCAAATTTCAAGAATATTTTGGCATTTGAAAAGTTGAAAAACAGGGAGTTTCGATTTGGCAATGAGAATTTGTCATCTGAAAGGAAATGATTTAGTGGTTTATAGTTAATTACAAGTCTTTGTTTTCCTCTGATTTGTTTAGACCTTTTATTGACATAGAATGCATGATACGCCCAAGATGAGGTTGTCGGCTCAAACAATCCTTGCTATTGTAGCTCTTGACATTCTTGTGAAGCCATTTGTTGATATTCAGGGCTCATTCCTAGATGGCTAGCCTTTGTAGGATTAACATCTTCGTTCTGCTTGAATGGGAGAGAGACAAAGAATTCTTCTCTTGTCTATAGTGGATTAGAGCATTTTTCCAAAAACTTCGAATGTGATGTAGCATAGGACTTGTGGATTAATCTTTCCTTGAGTTGTTGGAATGGGTTCATTGACAACTAAAAGAAATAGGGAATTGGTTTCCATGCTGTGAAGTATTGTTTGTATCCCAACCCATCTGGTAGAATTCTTAATCTTTTATTTTTAGTGTAAAGATGAAATCCAATGATCAGATCTTTTCCTGGTAGTTTTGATCCGATGACCGAGTGGATTATTGAGCATCTATGAAAGAACTGGAGTTTTATTGGCTTGTTGATGAGTTTTGTGCTAAATATACTATTGTTAGCAGCATGAAAATACTGCTTCTTCTTTTTTCAGTATTTTGGTAGTAGAATATCTGGATTCATAATGGTATATGAAGCGTCTGTATCAAAGAAAGCTGCTACTTTGATTGGCTTTGCATACTTGGATGGAATAACCTACAGCTTGATTACTGTAATTGGCTGAGCTAGGTTGATAACATCCATGTTGTAGCATCCTTTTGATTCTTCTGAGCTCGTTCTATCCACTTGCTAGAATGCACATAGGGATTCAAGAGTGGCTTTATCCTCTAATGAAAATATGGACTCTACATCATTATCTGAGAGTGAAATTCCTGTGGTGTATTCAATGTATGAGATCAATTTTATTGTTTTACCCATAGGGCATTGTTTAGCACAATGACCTTTTTCTCCGCACTTATAGCACCTATTGGAAGTCTTTCCAAATTTTTTTTTCTTCTTGAGGAACTTGATGGGACCCATCCTCTTCTTGTACTTCTTCCATTTAAACTTCTGCTTAGAGGAGTGCTTCTTGAAGAGGTGTTTCTTGAATCTTCTTGTCTTATGTGAATAGAAGCAATTGGAACTAGTCGTACATTTAATTATAAGATCTTTTTTGTTGCCCACCCAATCTAGTTGTTTCAACTGCTTCAGGTACTCTTGTAGGAACTTGTTTTAAGAGCACATTGTTTCTAGCACTCTTATGATTAACTGGTAGAGTTCTCTAAGAGTAGTCATTCATAATTCTTTTCCTGCGTGTGTTAAGAGTCTTACTGTTTCTTCTCCTAATGGATCTGGCATGGAGGATAAGAAAGCTTGTTTTAGGTTTGGATCATTAACTCCACCAATCTAATAGAACTTCTGGGTCAACTTCTTGAAATGTTTTTCTAGATCCTTCTTGTCCATTGAACAATATTTCATTTTGAAGAATTCTGCTCTAAGCCTTTCTGTAGTTTTATTATCTTGTCCACAGAACTCCATATAGACTAGAGCTAAGGCTGTTTTGACGTTGCCCATCTAAAGAAACTGGATTTGCCTGTATTCTCCTAGGTTTTTCCATCATTCTTGAAGAATACATGTGAACCTGGAGGCAAAACCTAATAAGACTGCTCAGGTTTGCATTATGGGCTTTTTGTGCTTCTAGCAAGAGCCATGCCTTAAATTCTTGGTTTTTGACATGCCACTGGCTGGGAGGAAGATCATTGAGAGTAAAGGTATGAAACTTTGGAAGACTTGTTTACTGGATTGTCTTCTCGAGATGGGTTTTCATGTTCTCTTTCCTCTTCTTCTTCGTATGGTTGTGCTTGTGTGGTACTTGATTTTCCATCCTTTTTAGTCCTAGTTGGTTGTGCCATAAAATGGAGAGGAGGCTCTTCATCACTTGATTCTTCTTTTGATGTCAACTCTTCTTCTGATGTCCATTCTGAGGATGTTTCCAGACACTTTCTTCAAAGTCTTCTTAGCTAATTGTTAGTTAGGGAAGACTATTCAGGGATTGTTCTTGTAAAATATGAGACAAGGGATTAGTAGTCTTTTGGACCCTAAGCTGGTCCTAAGACTTTTTCTTTGCTTGTGAATCAAGTTCAGCTTCTAATACTATTTTGACTTTTGTTTTAGCCTTTCTTTTCCTTATATTATCCTTTCCATCTAATATTTTCTTAAAATGGAGGATAGATGTTGATCTTGGAGTGCATTGAATCAATGGCTATGGTTCCTTTGCCATAGTTGTAAACTTCCAGGGTGTAGCCTCTAGTGATGCTGCATGCTTTGATTGTTCTTGGACTTGTTGCTTTAAGGCAACATACTGGTTTTTAAGGTTTTTCATCTCTGCTTCTTTTGCTAAGAAAATCTACATTGGTACTTATTTGTCTTGATGAGAGCCATCCGTTCTTCATGGGTTTGTCGAATTTTTGTTGACAGCCTACCAATAATAGAGTCTTCAGATTGTTGAATATTGGCTACCACTTGTGCTGTCTAGGTTTCAATTTTCTTCATGATTTTGTTCTGAGAAATAATATTCTTAGACTGCCAATTTAGGGTTGCTTTAGAAAGAGAAACCTTTTTTGTTGAACCATCAGCTTCTTTGGGGATCGGGTTTGGAACCTTAGGCTAGTGAAAAACAGTTCCTTCCTGTTTTTGAAAACCTTTTATATGAGGGAGTCTTTGTCATAGTCTGCAAGACTCATCATGCAAACTTGTGGAATGGGTTGGAAGTGTTCTCCATGATCATGCATCCATTTCTAGGCTTGCTTATAGCATGAGAAGTCGGAGGAGCTGGTGGATTTAGTGGAGGGTTTTGAGGAGGATCATCCCATCTTGAAGGACTTGCAAGTGGTTGGCAAAATGTTTTAGGGCCGAGTGTTTGACTATATAGTCAAACTTGCTTGAGGGCTGGCCAAGTAGTCTAACTCCTTTGTCCTTTTTTTGTAAGACACTATTTTAGCCTTCATCTTGACCTTTGTCTCTTGCTTTTCTAGATATCTTCTTCGTCTTCCTTCATACAATCTGGACAGCTGCATACATCCCAATAGCAATGTCCTGTAGATAACTTGAAGGCATAATTTGGATTGCCTTGGCCATCAAAGGATATTATTTCTGTTGTTGTAAATGGATTGACGTCGATCATCATATATTGGGTAGTAAAACAGTTAGGGGTAGAACCTCCTTTCTGTCAAACGTTATTTAGGTGCTGCCATTTTCCATTTTCTCATACTTTGGTTACTTTATCTGGATAATGGGGTGCGGCTGATGCATCTTTTCGTAGTTTATGATCAACGAGCTTGGCAATAGCTTCTTTAATTCCTCCATGGGAATTTGTTGTGGGATATGAGTACACGTTAGGACTTTGTTAGAGTCTACCTTGATCATCAAGGCGTCAGATGATGTTGGTAGAGCGAGGTCAAGGGCATGATCTTGAAGTCTATAGGCCATCTGGTAATGAAGAGTAGATCCAATGGAGTTTGGATCTTGGTCAACTCTGACTATTTGAACCTGGACCTTCAGAGCAACAAGTAATCTGTTGTCCATTAGAGACATATTAAAGTTGGGGAACAATGTAATAATTACGGTTCCTGCATTTAGGGTAGTCTCTACAGGGGCTATGCTGGCTTGTTGATTTTTTCTCTACCTTGTGTCAAGAAGACCAATTCTGGCACAGATAGGGAGGACTTTTCTAGCATGATAAGTGAGTGCTAGTCTTATGGCACCAAAATGGAAATGGGTATAACCTCGTGAGAGCCATTGAGGAGGGAGTTCAGGTGGTATTTGAAGGGTAACCATTTGTTCATGTGATACAGTAGGCAATTGACATTGGCTAAATCCTGAGGCTTAGACGTATTCTTTTAGGGCTTTGGGAGAGTGATGAATAAGGGATTTTATTGATCTGGTAAGAAGGTTTGTGGTTCTCGTACAAGCATGGTAAAGGTAGTTTATTAGAGGAAGAGACTTAGAATTTATTTTATTTTCATCTAGTAGGTAGGAGATCTCATAAAGATATTCGAACCTAGAGGACGTAAACTTTCTGATTGCAGTAGTGAGAGGTAGAGAGAAGGAGGTAGAAGGTGTTTTAGGATGAGAACTGGAACTTGAACTAGAATTCATAGTGATTGAATAAGAGGAAACTTAATAATAAGACAAGAGAATGACTTTGATACCAATCTAGGGGTAGTCTAGCATTGATTGCTTATTTGATATATTCGGTCCACAAAATTTAACATTTGAATTATTAATCTTTGTTAGCTTTTTGTAATTAAAATTTCTTTCCTAATGTGTATTACATTAATTGTAGAATCAAATTTACCATAATTATTCCACCTGCATCTCCTTTTATAATTAATGTACTTCAACCAATTTTAATTACAATTTTAAAAAGATTATTTTTTTTACATGCTTTACTTATTTGACACTTGTCAGTCCTATAGGCATATAAACGAGAAAGGAAAAAAATAATAATAATAACATATAAACAACATATAACATATTAGGGGTGCACAAAAACCGCCCCACAACCGCCGGCCGCCCGCGCCTGCGCTCGACCCGCCCAAAAAAAGGGAGTCTGCGGGTTCAACCCGTCCATTGACGGGTTCAACCCGCCCGCCTACATATGTTGGCAGGCGGGTACGGTTTTAAATTTTAGGGGGCGGGTTCAACCCGAACCCGCCCGCCTAATTCTTAAAAAAAAAAAAAAATCTTAATATAAACCTCCCCCACTCCTCACTCTTTAAAAAGAAAAAGAACACTTGACTTTGTTCATTATTTCATCTATAGTATCCTATTATTTTCGAACCCAATGAACAGGTTTTATGGAAGAACAAAAATTCTTGACTTTGTTTATCACTTCATCTGTAGTTGATGTTTCTTGTTGCAATGAATGATTATGTTTCTTAATTTGTTGTGAATATGGTCATTGTTTTTAGGCGTCAAACTTGGTTGTTGTTGGGAATGCTTCATACATTATCATCTTATATTTTCTACAAATTTTCTTTACTTTTTTTTAATAAAAAAGAGCTCAAAAAATTATATTGTACATTAGTAAAGACTCAACCCGTCCAACCCGCCCGCCCCCAAACCGAAACCGCCCGTCATTCCACGGGCGGTTTGTGGGTTGGTTAATCGCCAACCCGTCATTTAAAAAAAACCGACCCGCACCCACCCAAAAACCGCCAAACCGCCCGTTGTTCACCCCTATAACATATAACAAAAATTACAACACCTATGTGTATGTTCATGTGTATTTGAGGACATGTATACATCTTTATAGATATTCTAATTCTAAATCAATTACCTGATAATACGAGATAATCTGCAGATTTGACCAACATGTGGGAATGGGTATTATGGATTGTTTTGTTGAACGGTAACTTTAATTGGAACTCCAAATACTGAAAATTATATGAAGGAGGTAATAATTGGCATATAGCTATGACCTATGGATATACAAATCCTTGTTACATGCAAATCTATAGTCTCCTTAAACGCCTCTTCATAATCAACTTAACATTTTTCTGAGTTCAACAATTAATTCCAAAAGAAGTTAAACAAAACTCATTACTCATTAGCCTGAAACTAATTTAATAGCCCAAAGATGCAACCAATTTTAAGAAATATCTCTTTGCCCACAAAATTCGAAATGTTTAATACCTCAGGTCCACTTTAGACTTTAGGTACCAAAATTGTAAATCTTTCCTACTTTAATATTTTCCATCTATTTATTTCACATAGTGACTAATTTTCGTGCTTTTTTTAAGTTTAAGGATTAAATTTGGTACACTTCAACATGAAGTATTTTTAAGGGTTTTTAACACATTTACCTCTAAACTTTGGGCTTTTCGCAATATGGTCCTTAAATTTTTTTTGTAACAATTGAGCCCTTGAACTTAGCTAAGTATGGCAATTAAGTCCCGAATCATAAACATTCGTCAAAATAAGATGGAATAAAAGATGTGAGACACAAAGACCCACTTACAGGGGAAGGGGCAAAATTTCATGCACTAAAATGATTAAATTATGCATATAAACCAACAAAAAAATCATTAACAATGACATTACTTTTTTGTTTTTATTCCTTTTTTGGGGCATAAAATGGAACAATTTGAGTCTTATTCGAAGTAAATGAAGAGCATAGGTGTTCTAAATGAATCACGTTTCTCTCACGTAATCATTTTCCACCGTGATTTTGAAGCAAGTTTGTGATTAAGACTGAATTGCTATATCTTGTTAAGTTTAAGGACTCATTTGTAACCCAAAAAAGTTTAAAGACAACATTATAAAAATACAAAAACTTTAGGGGTACAAATATAGAGAAGTTGGTTGAAGAACCTTTTATGATTTCAATTCTTTAGATAACCCAACAACTATTCAATTCAGCTATGTTTTCATTATTAAAAAAAAATTGATGAGTGAGTACTAATTCTAGTGAGAGAAATAAATTTGAATTATTCCAAAGTTTTAATGTAGCTTTTTTTAAAATAAATTTTTTAATGTAGTTAATAACCTATTTATTATAATTTGTAAATGACTAATTTAATTATAAACGAAAAATAATAAAGGTAAAATATGAATTTATTAGTAACAAAGTTAAAATAGAATTATTCTAAGAATGTAGCTTGACCAAAGCTTTATGACTATAATCTATAACATTATTATATATACTAAAGAAAAGGCTAAAAACGGTGTAGTTTGTATAGTGTTTTTCTTTTTTAGTCTTTTGGTGTGTTTCGTCCGTTTTGCCTTTATTTCTCCTTTTTCTTTTTTATTCTTGTAGTGGCTTTTGGTCGTTTTTGCTTCTATTGTGTCATATTTCGTTTCTACCCTTGGTTCATTCTTTCTCTTCTTTGTCTTGGTTTTTTTGTCATTTCACACCAAAACAAAAAACTAGTCTCTACTATCCTTTCTTCATCTCCTTGGAGTTTTTCTTGTTTATCCCAAGATTACATTAGACCTCTTTTTTTTTTCCCCTTTTCGTTCATTTTTTCTATGCTAGGGTTTAGGTTTTCTTCTTCTCTCTCATTCATACCCATCAATTCAATGTTCTTTTACCTCCTTCGTTTTCTCTAGGCTAGCGTTTTGCTCTTGGAATGTTCTTCTTCATTGTGCTTTATTTCTCACTATGCATTTGGTTGGATTGAAGGTAAAGATAGATTGCTTCTCCCTGTACATTTGGTCTGCTATATTTATTTATTTTTTATTTGGGCTATGGAGCTTTGGATTCTTTATCTATATTTCTCTCTCTGCATTATTTTCTAATTTTTATTTGCTTCTTTTTCTTTTTGGCTATGGGGGTTTGACTTTTGCCTTTTTTTTCTGTAATTATTATCTTTTTATTTTGCTATGGAATTTGGGTTTTCTCTCTCTGTTTTTTTTTCTTTTATTGCAAAGTTTTGCGTTCTTCATCTATCTTTCTCTCTTTGGTTTTTTTTTTTTTTCAAATTTTTATCAGCTTCTTATTCCTTTTGACTATGGAGGTTTGGCTTCTGTCTTTTTTTTTTTTCTATAATTATTATCTTTTTTTTGGGCTATGGAGTTTGGGTTCTCTCTTCTTTCTTTTTTTTTTTTTTTTTTGTTTTTTAGCTATTAAGCCCAATATGATGGTATGGAGATTTGTGCTTTGTATCTTCAAGAAAGATATCTATGGTGTTTAGCAAGGAGAGCTTTACACTATAGCGATTTTTTTTATTGTTACTGTAACATATAAGAGCTTTACATTGTTTATAATTGAGAGAATGGTATAGACCACTACTGCCAAACACCATAGAAATCCAAATGCCATGGTGGGGACTCATTTTTACAGCAGGCCAGTCAGCGTTATAACCGTCACTACAAAATAGGCAAATCTCCAAATTCTCTTTTTCACTTTGCGTTTTAATTTTCTACACAATTGTTGTCAGAAGTACTGTGATGATTTTGTTTAAAGTTGTGAATGCATATTAACGGCCTGTTTGTTTCGTGGTTCCAATAACGGTTCGAATCATTTTACTACAGTATTTTCTCTCACAAAAATTTAAATCTTTATTTAAATACTCGAACCAAATGAGCTCTAAGATAAATCATTGAATTCTTTATTTTTCAGACGTGCGGACTAAACATCATCGCTGAATTTATAATGGGGGTCATATCACTGGGAAAACCAATTGCTAATGTGTGCTTCAAGACGTATGGGTATATAAGCATGGCTCAAGCTATTTCCTTTCTCAATGATTTCAAGCCTTGTCACTACCATGAATATCCTTCCTATTTCTATGTGAAATTTAAGAACTTTCTTTTGTCAATGTTTCTGGTTTTTTTCAAGTCAAAATCAGGGATATATATTCTTGGTACATGGTGGCATTACTCAAAATCATTCTCTTTTTTTTTTTCTTTTTCTTTTGGTTTTATTTGTACGTTATTTCCTTTTCTTCCTTTCGTAATTCTTTGATTTCAAATTTTGTTTTTCTCTTTTTCCCTTTTGGTTTGTCGGTTTTGTCCGTGTCATCTAAATTTGTTGTAGGTAAGGTCGGTATTAACTTATTTAAGACCTATTTTTGTTTTAACTTAGGTTCCATATTAACAAAAAAATGAAATCTAATCCTATTTTTGTATCAATTTATTTTTACCTAATCCTATTTTCATATTAACAAAATCTGTGATGTTTAGATTGTGACCAAATAGTTAGATAGAAATGATAAACAAATTTGTTCACAATTAGTTGCCTCATATTACATATAACATGTCAAGTCTCAACCTAATACTCAGATAAGCTTAACTCAATTTTTTTCTTTTCTGTTGACATCCAAAGTTTCAACTCTTAGCAATATTTTCTTCCACCCTTTTTTAAAATTATATATATATTCTTTATAGAACTCACTTTTCACAACACCAATAATTTCATTAACCAAACTCCTCCAAAGATGGGTCTATTATTTTAGTTTTTCCTTTTTCCCCTTTTATTCTATTATTTGCTTTTTATAGATTAATAAACAGCTGTTGACTTTTTAGTGTTTGGAGATCATTAAATTAGATTACGTGTCTTTTTATTCCTTTCATAGTGTGGCTACTAAGGTTTAAATATTAATTTCACATATCATTATGTTTAAATGTTTTTGTTGGCTTAAGTCTAAAAATACAAGAAGAATAACACTTTCCAATATACAAGAAGAATAACACTTTCCAATATGAATGCATAACAAGATTCATAGAAGAAAACCACACAAAAGAGAAAAAGAAGAAGGGCCTAGGAAAGCTTAGGCATGGAGAGACCAATTCCTTCATTCCCCTCTTCAGAGAGCCTAGCAGCATTGAAAAGATATTTGAAGATTCTAATGGAGACACTAAATTGACTTGAGTGCCAAAAATTTTGCCCAAAAGTTGGTTCAACATTTTCAACTAATATAGAACAACTTTTTCCTCTAACAACTCTTATTTATTTATTTATTTATTTCAATTTCAAATAATATATGACATTTTAAATTTCATATTTCTTCTTATTAATAGTATGACTGTTGCAACTTCAAGTAGGAGATTACTGTATAAAAAAAAAAAAATAAATCCAATTAAGTGGGCAACATTTTTTTCGGCTAAACATAAAGAATATGATATATATTCAGAGAGAATTTAAGGAAATAACTTAACACAAATAACATAACGTATGGAATTATATAATGACAAGACCAAAAATAAACATAAGATTTTTTTGGAATTATTTCACATTTCTTCTTATCAATAGATGATTGTTGCAAGCCCAAATGGGAGATTTCTTTTTAAAAAATATCCAACTGGTTGACTCTTTTTCTGCTAAACATAAAGTAGGTGATTCATAATTAGAAGAGAATTATTAAAATGTTACTATATGATTACAAGAAAAAGAAATAACTGGATTTTTTCGTATTATTTTAACAAGTTATTGGTTAAATAAAGCGGGCTCATAGACTCGCTTATTGCTTATCCTTGTCCTCATTCTCTACTCAACCTCATACATAGTTATATCATTAGTAATTTTCATACACCAAACCTAAGGAAAGTAGGACCAAAAAAAAGAAAGAATTATGTTGCTTTTTTTTTTGGTGAAGAAAAGAAAGAAATTATAGATTACTTGAAGAAATTATAGATTACTTGGAGATTCATGATTAATACTGTTTTATATTAATTTAATCACTTCTTCAAAAAAGATATTAATTTAATCACAAAGATCTAAAAGTTTGACTCAATTTTATCGTCGTTGCATGTTGAGTTGTTCATCGTAATGTTCAGAGAAAGAGAGATAGTTATTAGCAAATAATAAAAAAAAAAAGATAGAGAGATAAAGATAATAAAACGAACAATTGTGCATTTATAAGTCAATAATTTTGTTCAACTCTTTCTACCTATGAGAACTATAGTGAGAAGTTTCCTTAAATAAAAAAATGATGAGAAATTAAATTATGAGAGTGTTGAAGTTGTTAGATTTCTAAATGATTTAATCTCTATCAATCTCATTAATTTTGGAATTATGAAAAAACTTTTTCATCCTATTGGATAGGATTGCTTAGGAGTTATACATGACTCTACAGAATAAACAATGTCTGATTCTTTTAATTTAAGATTTTTTTAAAATTAAACAAGATAATAAGCAATGACTAATATATGAGTCCACTTTAGTTAAAGATACTAAAGATAGCATCTGAAGTGCTATTGGTACTTTTAGAAGCTAGGTCCTTGATTGACATTGTGCGAAATAATCATAATACTTCACTTATATTACTGAGAACCTACCATATGTCATCTACAAATTCTTAAAGCCTCTCTATTAGTGCAATGATAAATCAGTTAAGTAATATGAATAAAAAAATTATTATCAAACAAAATATTATTTTTGGTGCTAAATTTATCTAACAAGTTTCAATAGCGATTATTAGGAAACAAAAAAAAAAATAAACCCACAATTAATAAAACACTCGAAATATATTTGATAAAATATATTACAAATAGAAATTTAAAAACAGAAAAAAAGATCAAACCTCATGATGTGGATATGTTTCAAGAGTACAAAGTAAAAAAAAAAAGAAAAAAGATTGGACCTCATGATGTGGATATGTTTCGAGAGTACAAGGTATTCCGCATAATCAATTATCCTAATCATGCAAGCATAGAAAATACAAAAGTATTAATAAACAAAAGATAGGATCTTAAATATAATGCATTTCGAGATTACTAGGTACTTCGTAATATCAACCATCTCGATATTAAAATCAATTAATATAAAGGTTTTAACAACAACATGCCACAAAATAACAAACAAACATACAAAAGACAGAGTAAAGAACGATGCCACATGAAGAAGAACAGTTACTCAAAGCACACAAACATAACTGTGAACATGTTGTGGATAAAACCCAAAGATTAAGGTGGAGGTACAAATCTAATGGCCGCTTCTTGGTACCTTTTTCCCAATCTATCTTTGAAGTTGTAGTGTCGGACTCTAGATGAATGATGTATTTTGTCCAACAATTCTACGACAGTTAGAGTAGTAACGAAGATTTGTCTTCCCGACTGCAAAATGAAGTTCTCTTCTATAGCGTGATCCAAAAACTTCAACAAACTATCATAAAAACCATTGATATTCAAAAGTCTTAATGGTTTAGAATGAATCCCCAATAGGTTCTCACTAGCAATTACGAACATTTTCTCAAATGTACCTAAACTACCACGTAGAGCTATGAAAATCATTGGCTATATTAATCATGGCTTCTATATGTTCACATATGCAGCCAACTCTTTTTTCTACACCTATGGCCTTCCCACAAAGATTACCCTCAACTAGGACTTTAGGCATAATCCCTTGGACTTAGGCACAACTAGATTGCACTGTTGTTGAAACACTCTCTATTAACGCTAAGCTACCTCCTCTATAAACTAGGTTAATCTTTGTACGTGCTAAAACTTATCTTAAATGTCCTACAGCTTCTAGATGGACTCTCTTTCCCAGGATTAGAACCACAGAAGAAACAGATGACTTTGATTTTCCTAGATAAATGAGAGGAATAAATGTTTCATTTTGTGACTATTTGTTTTTTTTTTTTAAGTATATGATTTTTTGGGTTTTTGGTTTTATGTCCACTTTGGCTAAACTCTTAAGTCCTAAAATGTGATCATAAGGAAGATGGAAATGCATGAGGATTAAGGAGTTAGAATTAGGTGATGGAAGGGAATCTAAAAATCTAGACAAGATACACACAGGTAAGAAAAATAAAACCATTTCAAAAATTTACTGAACAACTCTATACAACTTTAGAAAAAGGACATTTAATCAGATCAACGTTTGAAAATTGGGGCTAAAACTATATAACTTTTGATATTATAAAATGAATCTATGAAAATATGATAAAAAACAAGTGACACATTGTAAGCTTTTTGACAAAATTAACGGGCCCTTAATAATTACCGACACAACTAATAAATTCATTTTATACATTAAATCCAACTATTAAATTCATTATGTGCACTGATTAAATCTGATATGTTAGTGAGTACATAAACTAGGAAAAATGAGGGGAATATCAGTTTTCTAAAACTTTTTAAAATAAATATTAGGTTTTGAAAATATTATAAAAAATAGTAGATTTACGATGACTATGTAAATAAGAAAAATTTACATTGTAAACAAAGAGTAAATATATTAGTTGCAATATAACTCCATTTATTATGCAAATAAGAATTTTTACATTGTAAACAAATAGGTAAATAAATTATTTGCACTATAAATTTGACATTTAATATAAATATTTTCAAAACTTGCTATTTACTACAATTAGTTTTAAAAAAGTTACATTTCCTCCAATTTTTGAATAAAAATCTATTAAATGTTATTTTATGATTTTTTTTACATGGAGTAAATTTGACATTTAGTAGAAAATTCATCTTTGTTGAGTAAATTAATTGGCAAACATTGTATTTGGTACATTTGGAATTCAATGGATTTAAGGCCTAATCAAACGTAACAATTTTATCCTCGTAGAAATTTCATAGATCCATAATTCATTCCCCAATGTGACCCATGGTCAAAATTTATGAATCCAGAATTTACTTGATTTATTGCCTTTAAACTAAAAATTAAATACGTTAATTATCAATATTTGCCTAACATTGCTAATTTTTAGATCCGACTGTTGTGTCTTCTTTCTTTGATATCAACCCAATAACATCTTCTCACATCAATAAAAAATGTCATGTCAATTATAATGATACATCATTTAAAATGCTACATCAACGAAAATACAATGCCACATCAACTAAATTATACCATGTCATTTAAAAAATAGTTAATTAGAACATTAAATATAATGTGATAATGCCATGTCATTTAAAAACTAGTTAATTCAAGCGTTAATGGCTAATAAACGTTTTTTTTTTCTTGTTTCTCTAGTTAAACCAAAAAAAAATTGATAAAATACCTTTTTGACTTCCTAGCTCTAATTTCTTAATACAACAAACACACACACACACACACACACGCACACATATATATATATTATACATAATAAAAACGTCCTTAAAAACGTATAAATAATAAAAATGCATGGAGAAAAGAGCATTTATAAGGAAAGGAAAAAAAACGTATTAGTAATCTTTATTTATTTATTTATTTATTTTGCTAAATTCGAACAAATTTATGCATAAAACGGGATGATCCGATTACCTAGAAAGCAATATACAAACGAAATAGATGCCCAATATAATAGTCTCGATACACATTAAAGAAATTGTTAGGGAGAAAGATCACATGTAATTTATATGAAAATAGATAAATTATATAGGTCATACGAAAATAGATAAATTTTTGAAATTATGTTGAAAAGCCAGAGAACAGATTGTTAGTGGAGTCGGGATGTGCGGCCGGCGGTGAAATCAAAAGAGCAAGTGACATTAAATATTTTTTTTGTTTCATAAGAGAAACAGAACAAAAAAAAAAAGTTTATTAAAAATATTTAACATTTTGATTAACAATATTCTAAATGACATGACATTATTCAGTTGACGTGGCATTTAAACGATGTATTTTTTATATTTTAATTAATATTATATTTTAATCGAAATGGCAAAATATTGACAGGGGACATAAAGGAAGACACTAAAAAGAGACGCAGGAGCCGGATCATAATTTTTAAATTCAAATCTTAAAAATTGACATTTGAGACAACAAAAACTATAGAACTTTTTCAAACACATAACAAAGACTCGAACGATACAAATTTTGATAACTAAAACAAAATTGATATATTACTATAGAACATTTGATCAATAAGACACAAATCTTGAAACATCCAGATAAGATTCAAAAATTTCAAATATATTATAGTATTACAGTATAATAGGTGATTTATCTGACAATATAATATTTTTAAAAGAAGATAATAAAATAAAATCAAACACTTATTATTTGACATTTACTGTAACAATCTAAAAACAAACTAATACTCAAAGCACGTAACACTTTTTTTTTTTTTTTTGTAGAAACATCCAAAAGACATTTATGGATGAAGATTTACTCTCCATCCAGATTTCTTACAAACGGGCAAACATGGTCTTTAAATGCAAGATTTTTGAGGCGTTGTTTTTCTACATGAAATTTGAGCCAAAGTTCATAAATTACACTTGGAATATAACCGCTAAGATGGATCTAAAGAGTAGCTTGGAGGTCATCCAAGTTCTCTTTAGAAAGGCTATCTTTACAGAAATGGATTTTGTCATTACTATTTACTAACACAAATCCTGGTGAATGATACTTACCCTCACAAATCTGCTGCCTACACTTGTTACAGCTTGACTTGATAGCGCGAGTTCTTCTTCTCATCGCACTGAAACTGGTACCCATACCTAGAAGGTTGACGCTATGATTAAAGTCACTTAGACGAATTTTTCCTTCAATCATTATTCTCACATCACTATGATGCCAAAACGCATGAGAATCTATGGTCGAGTGATTCTATACTTGTATATCTATATGAGAACCTTCTGGGAAAGTGATAAGATGTATTTTCTCAGATGATGGTATTTTGGACCCATACAAAACAAAGAAAAGAAAGAAAAAAGAGAAGAAACGAATAACAAAGCAAAGAAATGAAAATGGCTTGTGGTTGTGGATAAGATCCAAGTGTTTGAAAAGAAACAAGAGAGAAGATTTAGAAAACTAAGAAGAAAACAAATGAAGAACAAGCTTCGGATTTTAGTGAGAAAGGGAGAGAATTCTAGAGAGAAAGGAGAAAATTTAAGAACTAGAAAGAAGGGAAAGTGTAGAAAGAGCTTAGAAATTAAAGCTTCGATGCACTGTGATAAAATTTATAGACATGATGTGTCAAATACATGAGTGAAATACTAAACTTGACTAATAGGGACTGGGCCAACTATTCTTGCTCGAATTAGGCTCATGTATTCTGGTTAGGCCTATATGTTTTGAATTGATTATTCTATGACACATTTTGAGCGTGTTAAGAATATTGATATATTTTTCTACTTAGATAAAACATTGATATTTTCATGTATCAATATGTCATAAAGTGATTTAATAAACAAAAACTGTTACATATATATATATATACGTGTGTGTTCTTATAATCTTGATAAAATAATTGGCCTTTCACCAATAAATCTTCACTCTAACATTGTATATATGTATATAAACTAATTTTATATTGCAAGAATTTCCAATTTTTTTTTATAAAATACAACAGCATTTTCCCGCTGCAACGCGCAGGTTTTGTTTTTGCTAGTATATAAGAAAAGAGTTTCTTAGCATAGCTCATCTTACAAATTATTATTCATATGAAGAGATATTCTATGGTCATCCTTATTGTCACTCTCTTTTATCATGTTTATCTTATCTCTTGCCACATGTCATCACTTTTTAATAAAAAGAAACTATAGTTACAAATTATTGTTTTACTTTTTATTACAACTTTGCCACTCTATGCTTTTATTATTAAAAAGACATCTTTTTCTTTTTCCGAAATTTATTACACGATTACTTTTAAAGTATAAAATTATTTTTTCAATAAGAAAATTAAAAAGAAGCACATATACTGTATATACATATAAAGTCATATGTACAGGGAATATTATAAGTAAACATTATATGACGTGTAAATATATGCATATAAATATATATCAAACAAGTCGTATTTGTCCAGAGCATAAAAAAGGTCGTATTTGTTTATACGTACTAGTATACATAACCTTAAAAAAATATTGCCAGTTTAGTTGCAGGTCTCATATATTGCAAAACAAACCGATAAATAAAATAATAACGTCCTTATAATTTTTTTTTAAAGAACACAGTGTAAGAAAAAAATGACAAAAAAAAAGGGGGAATACAATCATTTTTTTTCTTTTAGGAATAATAATGAGGTAAATATATTTAAGAGTGTCGCTCAAATTATATATATATATATATATATATTAATGAGGGGCAAAGTTATAATAAAAGATAAAATAATGGTTTGTAATTATGGTTTATTTTTATCCGAGAGTCTGATGAGATGCGGTAAAAAAAGAACCTACAGAATGATGAATGATAAAGGAAATCACAAACAGAATTAACCTTGTATTATTTTTAACTGTATTTTATGAGTGAAGCTATGCAACAATCATTAAGTTATTTTGGGCCTATTTAGTTAGATATTTAAATCACAGTTTAAATTATTTTGTTATAATATTTTTTTTATAAAATTTTAAATTTTTATTTAAATATTTTGTTTAAATACTTAAATACCTCTGTCTGTCTGTAATTTTTTTTTCTTTTCTTCATTTGAACAGACCTATCTACAGTGTCCATCACTCACGAATCTCTGTACAGCGTTTTTCATCACACTCGAGTCTTATCTGATATGATATACGTCTTTCGAAAGAGAAAAAACCCGTAGACCTGTCTCCGTTTATCTCTAAATCTTCTTCTCTTTTCCGTTCTTCACCTCCTTTCTGAATGCACAAGGTCTCTCCCACTTTGTCTCTTCCACTTAATTTTTGTATTAGATCACTTTGAAAAAGCTTGTTAATAAACACGATTTTTTTTTTATTTTTTTTCCGGTTTTTTTCTTTTATTTTTATTTTTTTTGCAGGCTTGGACTTGGATCGTCCGTGCTTCGATCAGTCTTCAACTGGAGCTTCAATTTGTTTGACAAGTTCTTGTTTACATTTTCAAGGCAAGTCACTAAGCTTGAACTGCCTCTTCATCTATTTCACATCACCAATCAACTTTTGGGCAAATGACTCCAGATTCTTTCAATCTTCATAACAATTTCTTTTTCTTTTGGTGGAAATGTTCAGAGCACTGGTCAATAGGTCTGTTGTTTCTGTTTGCTTTTTTTTTTTTTCTCCTTTTTATTCTTCTTTTCCTTCTTCTTCCCTTTCTTCTCATCATTTTTGGAATTGAAATTTTGGGTCTGAGGATATATGGTTTTTTCTTTGTCCTCGTATGTTTTGCCTTCTTTGTGATTGTCAAAATGTTTTATCCCCTTAATATCTTGTAATCTGATTTTTTCCTTTGAATTTCTTTGTTCGATTAAAGATTGCCATTGTAAATCTTTGATAGGATCCGGGTATTTGGACATCAACTACTGGTTTCAACTTTCGCAGACTTCCCAATATTGTTGGTTAGTTCTCCTTTTCTCTCTCTAGCCTCCTTTCTTTTTCTTTTCACTTGATGGAGTTTTCCTCCCTCTTTAATTCTTCTTGGGGTTGGAAATGCTGAATGATGCTACAGTAATGAGAGTGTGATTCTAATCCTTTCATTTTTTATGGTCTTCATTCATGCTTAGGTTGATTCTAATACTTCCATTTTTTAAGTCTTCATTCATGCTTAGGTACTTTGTCCTTCCTAGAATACAGCTTGAGAGTGCAAATGAAAGTAGAATACCTCTTGAAGTTGTTCAGGACTTCAAGTACATACTGGTCTTAATCTTACCATAACTAAGGCTTACATATCTTCTGATGGGTGTGGATTTATGCACTGGTGAGAATAAGATTCCATATGGCATTTATTTCTCTTCTTAGAATGTACATTCTTTAAGCTTCAAATGGTAACTTATTATTTTTTAAAACCAGTTTTATGTCACTCATCAAAGCAGAAACAAGGTTACAATGAAGGTTTTCTCGATTATATAAAAAAGTGAGCAGCTCATGTCTGCCTTTTCCTTTCTGTAGTTTTTCTATGACTCAATGCCAAAGAGTCGTACAATCTCTTGAAGCAACTCCTTTATTTCTAGATACCCATAGTCCATTGCACTTGAATTTTGCACTAATTCACTTGAGAAATTTTTCTATAAACATATATTTTAAAAGTTCTTATTGTCGATTGCTTGTTCATTTTTATCGTTATTCTCTTAGCTGCAATTTTTTAAGCTTCAAAGCTGCCATGGCAGTCTTCGATTGGAACTACAATTTGCTCTAATGTCCTTACATTGCGGCAATCTTCACCGATTAGCTTCTAATAGATGCCGTTTTCATTTGATTTTTTTTTGTTTTTCAATTCCTTGAGAGTTGAGCCTTAAGCATTTTATAGGGCATACAAGAATCAAGCTTCGCATCATTGGTTGAGACTGCACATCACGATCATCACGAACAATGATTTTTACTGATATTTCATTTGTGAGTGATGTTATTTACTTTTTTAGTTAGATTTTTATTTTTTATTGTTACTTTTTTAGTTCCAAGTGGCTTTTAGCTTGAAGCTAATACTTTTATTTCTTTGTTTTTTCTCTGTTCATAAATCAACTTGCCGTTTCTTTGTGCATGCTAATCTTTGTTAAAGTTTTGATTTCTTTCTTTCTTTCTTTCTTTCTTTCGGCTCTGATTTGCAAATTTTGTTTCTTTATTTTTTTAAATTTGTATTTCTGTCTTGCAATGAATCTTTTTTGGGAGTTAAATTTACATTCTTTGTTTGTCGGTGGTAGTAAGTGTTTGTTAGACGTTGCATTTTAAGTGGATAATGTTATCATGTTAGGAAAGGTGATTAATAATATGTAGATTCGTTCATTAAGTATATTGTGTCTAGAAGAACATATGTCCTCTAGTTAGTAGTGCTTTCTCTGAACACCTGTTCACTATTCTTGTGAACTCTGGTTTTGGTTTCCTTGAGTTTTTGTACTTGCTGTTTATTTGTGTTATACATTTACTTTCTACGCTAACTAATTAAAGATCCTCTATGATCCTCTCAATGATACACATTGTATGTCGCTAGTTATCAAGGTTAGAATCACTGTCCTTGGAATGATCTTATTTCCTTGGTTTTCAATCATTATATTAACTTGATAAAAAAGGATATCGTTTAAGCTGGAGTATTGGATGAGGCCATTAGAAACCTCAACTTGATTATTCATGCCAACAATATCATTCTACAATCATACACTTGAATAATTAATGGCAAACAAAACTTATTTATCTATTTGTGTGAAGAAAAAGGCTGAAGAATGTGTAATTTTCTTCATTCAGAAAATGAGAGGAGAGTACATTATATATAGGTTGGACCTAAGAAAAAAAAAAGGTAATTTACATCTGCCTACTAATCAGCCTAATCAGCCTAATTACATCAGCATAAAATCAGAACTAATTCCTAGGATCAGGGAGCTAAATCAGGTGATTAGCTAAATTAGGTGATTGACTAAAAATCAGGAATCAACTAACAATCAGGATAATCTACATTAAAAGAAAAATATTCTTCAATTAAGATCCCTAAGAAGAGGGATATGAACCGGATTTCCACACTCCCCCTCAAGTTGGGTAGTAGATGTTTATCATTCCCAACTTGGAACTCAATTCATCGAAACTGGTTCTTGGAAGAGCTTTCGTAAGAATGTCGGCTATTTGAAGATGAGTAGGAATGTAGGACAATGAAATGACATCAGTCTCAATCTTCTCTTTGATGAAATGCCGATCAATCTCAATGTGTTTTGTGCGATCATGGTGGACAGGATTCCTTGCAATACTGATGGCTGCTTGATTGTCTCAAAACACGTTCAGTGGTTCTTCTCTGGATAGGTTTAGTTCTGCAAGTAGTCGTTGGATCCACATAACTTCACAAATTCCAAGTGCAAGAGCTCTGAATTCGGCTTGAGCACTACTCCTAGCAACAACTGACTGCTTTTTACTCCTCCAAGTTACCAAGTTTCCCCTTACATACATGCAGTATCCAGAGGTTGATCTTCTATCAGTTGGTGAACCTGCCCAATCTGCATCCGTGTAAACTTTGACATTTTTGTCATTGTTTCTTATGAAGAAGAGTCCCTTTCCTGGAGTCATTTTTAAATGTCTGATAATTCTAAGAACGACTTCAAGATGATCTTCTTTGGGATTGTTCATAAATTGACTAACAACACACAGAAAAGCCAATATCAGGTCGGGTGTGTGAGAGATATATCAGCTTTCCAACCAGTCGTTGATATCTCCCTTTATCTACTGGAGTTCGTTCTTGCTCGATTCCCAGCTTCTTTACAGAGCCCATGGGTGTATCGATAGGCTTGCATCCTAGCATTCCTGTTTCCTTGAGGAGATCCAATATATATTTATGTTGAGTGACACAAATACCTTTGTTGGAGCGAGCCACTTCCATCCCAAGAAAGTATTTTAGAAACCCTAAGTCTTTGATCTCGAATTCCTTTGCTAGGAACTTCTTTAGCTCTTGTATCACTTTTCTGTCATCTCCTGTTACTACAATGTCATCAATATACACTATAAGGATTACCCTTTTTCCTTCGGGAGTGTTTCTTTGGAACATAGTGTGATCTGATTGACATTGGTAATATCCAAACTTCTTCATTGCTCTGATAAATCTATCAAACCAAGCCCTTGGGGATTGTTTGAGTCCATAGAGAGACTTCTTGAGTTTACAGACTGCTTCTGGTGGATTCTTTATCATTAGACCAGGAGGTATCTCCATGTAGACCTCTTCCTCTAGGTTACCGTTGAGAAAAGCATTCTTGACATCTAGTTGGTATAATGGCCAGTCAAGGTTGGCGGCAATGGACAGAAGAACTCTGACAGTGTTGAGCTTCACAACAGGTGCAAAAGTCTCTTGATAGTTGATTCCATAGGACTGTGTGAATCCCTTTGCTACAAGTCTTGCTTTGTGCCTATCTATACTGCCATCTGCGGTATACTTGATGGTGAAAATCCATTTACACCCTACCGCTTTTCGATCCTTTGGCAGGCTAATTATCTCCCATGTGCCGTTCTTCTCCAAGGCCTTGATTTCTTCTTCAACTGCAGCTTTCCACTTTGGATGTTTCAAAGCTTCGTGGATGTCCTTTGGAATTTCAGTTGCTACTAGATTAGTAGTAAAGGCCCGAAAACTAGAGGACAAACTTGCATAAGAAACATATTTAGATATAGGATGTTGAGTGCATGAACGCACCCCCTTACGTATAGCAATTGGCCAACCAAGATCATTAATCGAAACATCAGGTTCAGAAACAGTATTGCTATTACCTAGCTCATTTCGAGCTTCGGTATTAGGTTCAGATTCTTGACTTTGCATCTGTTGTGTGTTCAGTTCTTCTTCTTCGTGAATAAGAGGAGTTTCTGATCGGACTTCACCTGATGTTGGTATTGGGACTGAATTATCTGAAACTGGTTGAGGAATGGGAGGTGAGTTTGACTCGAAAGAAGATGGACTCGAAAGACTTGGTTGACTTGGAAGACTCGGTTGGGACTCAAAACTTGTTTCCCAAATTTGCCATTCACTCTGGTTATTCTCCCCCTGAATGGTGGATTTTGGAAAGAATGGTTGATCCTCATGAAAAGTAACATCCATAGTGGTATAGAATCGTCCCTTTGTAGTGGAAAAACATCTGTACCCCTTTTGGGTTGGTGAATAACCAAGGAAGATGCATTTTTTGGATTTAGGATCTAGTTTACTTCGATGGTTTTGATGAATGTGGACAAATGTTGAACACCCGAAAATTTTTATTGGAATTGTTGAGATCAAAGGAGTTGTTGGAAAGGACTCAAGGAGTTTTTCACTTGGTGTTTTAAAGGACAATATTCTAGAAGGCATTCGGTTTATAAGATAGGCTGCTGTTAACACGGCTTCCCCCCAGAACTGCCTGGGCACATTATATGTGAAAAGGAGAGATCGAGTTACTTCAAGTAGATGACGGTTTTTTCTCTCAGCAATTCCATTTTGTTGGGGTGTATCTACACAAGAACTTTGATGAACTATTCCTAGGTCAAGGAGGTAATTTCCAAGATGTGATGCAAAGTATTCCCTGTCATTATCTGTTCTAAAGATTTGGATTTTTGAATTAAATTGTGTATGGATCATTCTTGCAAAATTCTGGAAAATTTGTCCTACATCTGATTTATCTTTCATCAGAAATACCCAAGTGGCTCGAGTATGATCATCAACAAATAAAACAAACCATCGTGATCCGGTTATGTTTTTTACCCTTGAGGGACCCCACACATCACTATGAATAGTTGCAAATGGTCTAGATGATATGTATGGAGAAATTGGATATGAATTTTGAACATGCTTTGAAAATTGACAGACTTCACAATTCAGCAATTTTGGATTTTTATTAACAAACAATGATGGGAACAATTTTGAAAGATAAATGAAATTTGGGTGACCTAAACGAAAATGCCATAACATGATTGCATCATCTTTATTTAAAGTAGAGACAGATGTAGACACAATACTTTTAGAGACACAATTGGTTGGTTGATGAAGCCCTTCATGACTCCTTTTATTCTTGAGACGGTAGAGACCGTCACATACATCAGCATTGCCAATCATCCTCCTCGAAACCAAGTCCTGAAATTTGCAAGATTTAGAAGAAAAATTAGCAATACAATTTAGGTCCTTAGTTAGCTTGCTAATGGATAAAAGGTTACAATCAAGCTTTGGCACAAGTAGCACAGAGTTGAGAACAATCTCTTTGGTAAGAGGCACTGATCCATAGCCAGCAACTTTTGATAGAGATCCATCAGCTATTCAGACAGATGTAGTATGTGAACATGGAATGAAATTCTGAAGTAAGTTTGCATCTCCCGTCATATGGTCAGAGGCGCCTGAGTCAATAATCCAAGAACTGGATTGTTCTTTGTGAAATGTAATGACTTTTAGTGCCTTACCTTTCTGTGCAAGAGAACCGGTTCCTATGACCGAGTTTTGAGACTGGTTGGCTTGGGCTAGGATTGTCTGAAGAGCCTCTAATTGTTCCTTAGTGAATGGGCTGCCTTCAGTATTGGTGGACTGATTCTCGTTTGAAGTGGTAGCACTGTTTCCACGCCTTGGTTTGGGTTTGTAATCTGGTGGTTTGCCATGAAGATCCCAGCACTTGTCTTTTGTATGTCCCATCTTTCTGTAGTGTTCACATTTAGGCCTTTCCTTTCTTGGTTGAAGTTCGGATTCCTGTGAACGGCTAGTGCTGAAGTTTCAACTGTTGATGAGCCGAGCATTACCTTCCTCCTGCTTTCTTCACGTCGGACTTTAGCAAAGGCTTCTCGGATGGATGGAAGTGGTTTCATTCTCAAGATTCGACCACGGACTTCATCAAGGCTTTTGTCTAACCCTAGTAAGAACTTGAAGATTCTTTTCTTTTCTAGGATTGCCTTGTATTTCACTGCATCAGTGGGGCAGGCCCAATCGTAGGACTCAAACCGATCAAGTTGTTGCCATCTCCGAATGAGAGTGTTGAAGTATTGGGTGACAGAGAGATCACCTTGACGTAATTCATGTAGAGCTCCTTCAATCTCAAAAATTTCTGACGTATTCTCTTTGTCAGAGTAGGTTTCCTTTGCTGCATTCCATATCTCCTTTGCCGTCTCATAAAACATGAAGTTCTCACCAATTTCAACAGTCATGGAGTTTATGAGCCATGACATGACAATGTTATTTTCAGCATTCCATTTTCTGAAACCAGGGTCTTCCTTCTTTGGAGGGGCTGCCTCTCCAAAAATGTATTCATCCTTTCCCTTTCCGTATATATACATCAAAACTGACTAAGACCATTGAATATAATTTTGGCCTGTGAGTTTATGCATGGTAATGGGTGAATTTTCGGTTAATGGGTGGCTGCTAGAAGGAACTATTTCCTGGACAGGAATAACATCGGAAGTAGAAGAGGAGGAAGGAGGAATTTCAGTGGCCATGGAAGATATCAGGTACGCTCCGATACCATGAAGAAAAAGGCTGAAGAATGTGTAATTTTCTTCATTCAGAAAATGAGAGGAGAGTACATTATATATAGGTTGGACCTAAGAAAAAAAAAAGGTAATTTACATCTGCCAACTAATCAGCCTAATCAGCCTAATTACATCAGCATAAAATTAGAACTAATTCCTAAGATCAGGGAGCTAAATCAGGTGATTGACTAAAAATCAAGAATCAACTAACAATCAGGATAATCTACATTAAAAGAAAAATATTCTTCAATTAAGATCCCTAAGAAGAGGGATATGAACCGGATTTCCACACTGTGTTAGTAAAATAGCTGCTTGTGTTGGGATGTTTGTTAACCTTTTAATTTTCTGTTTGTAGTTTATTTCTTTTTTAAAGAATGGTAATGCATTTATTCCTGAATTATTTGCTAGCTTGAAATTAGCTCCACCTCTTTAGAATCTAAAAAAAATTGGTAATTGTTGATTATTCTTAGCACCTTCCATTTGTTTTTTCGGTGAACATTTCATTTGTTATTGATTTTGTTGTACAGGTATAAGATAATACACAATGTTAGCAAAATTTAGGTCTACATTTTGCATGAGTTTATGTAGTTTAGGCAACGATTGCATATGGTATAACAGCTCCGACTACTATCACTGAGAATTTATTATGGCGTGTCTTATATTTTCTTTGTAAATCATCTTTTGCTCTGTAGACTTGTGGTAGCTTCCATAAACCTATCTTCTTCTTTTTTTTTTAATAAATGTAGCGTGCTTGTTTTTCAGAGTTGGAAGTAATTTATTTTTGTAGGGATCCCCGTGAGCGAAAGCATAGTCAAGACAAAGCGTTTGTATTGATTGGGAAGTGGTGGCTTTATAAGCATTTGCATCTTTTTTTTTTTTTTCCTCTTTGCCCCCCTTATATTTAATATTGGCTGTTGAATTCATTTTAGAACAAAAAGTGCTTAAGTTGGGTATAAGTTCTGCTAGAGCTTCATGCTGATGGGTCCTTCTAAAGTTGCTCTACAAGTTTTTTCCAAAACCTTGCATTAAATACACAATTTGCTTTTCCTTTGGTATAATCACATTCATAAATAAAACTTTGTAAATGCCAATGAGTTTGAGATTGGCTTAGGAAAATGTAATTATAAACTGAAAAAACTAAAAGTTATAGCTCTAAACTTTTATTAAGATTACAGCTGTATTCACCAATTAGATTCACCTGTTATAGACTTGCCAGAGGCTTTAGTTCTCTCAATTATCATTTTTAAGAAGTTTTAGTTCTCAATTAAAGTTTTAACCATTTCTCTGAAGTTTTATTGCTTTATTGCCTCAGTATTATAAAGCTACCTAGAGATCTGAGTTTAGTGTTTTATCCAACTTATTAAGTTGTGAACAATAAGATGTTTTGTGGTAAATATGTGATACCTAATTATAAAAATAAAAAGAATTAGGATACATTATAGCATGAAATATTTTGATTGGAATTTAAATTTTCTAAACCATAGATTCTTTCATTGGTATATGTGTGCGTGCATGTGTCTTTTTCCAATTATTACATTACATTTTAGGACCTCACAATTAATCCTATGATCTTTAAGAGCTTTTAAACAATTGAAATTCTGACCAAAACTAAACCCTCTATTTCTAATTATACGTGTTTCAACAGGTGCAAAGCACACGGCTCCAACTAGTGTGAAAGAAGAAGAGAGACTAGAACGGCTTAAAATTGGTAAACAAAAAAAAAAAAATGTCTATTGAAGCTTCGAAATTCCTCTTCACCAAGAACAGCTTCAACCAGCCATGGCTTCCGAGCAGTCTTCACCATCATCATCAAGAGAGAACCAGACTTAGACCTAGAACTGTATGGACAATTTCATGCGTTTTGACTCAATCAAAGACCAAGAGAAAATTGGCTGTGAAGGACAATTCGGAGTCTTTAGTCCTGGTTCGCCACCTCATGAGAAGGGTCAGCACCGATAAAGAGCCTTTGGTGAAAACTCTGAACAAGTACGTCAAGACTGTCAGAACCGAGCACTGTTTTCTTCTCTTCGAAGAGCTTGGCAAGTGCGATAAGTGGCTTCAGTGCCTTGAGGTTTTCCCCTCTCTCCTCTTCTTTGTGGAAATAGAAATTTGTGTTTTTTTAAGAATCAAAATTTATTGTCTGTTAATGGATTGTGAAGAATTTAGGTGATGAATTAGCTAAAGGGGGAAAAAAAACCAAAGAGATTTATTGAATTTTGTGACTATTTTCCTATGTTGAGCTGATTTAGCCGGCAGTTACAGTTGCTTAATGTGAAAAGAATGAAATTAGATTTCCATAAGAAAAATGTAATGAAAAAGGTGACGGGATTGGAAACGAAAGTGAATGAATGAGAATGAGCATTATTTGTTCTTATTAGATGGGCCATAGGAGATAATCCAATCGAGGGTATGCAAGTAAAATTTGACTTTTAATTCTGTGTAATCGGGAATCAATACCAAAGGAATGCAAGAATTGGTTTTTCTATGTTGTGGGAAGTGTACTAAGCTCTTATTATTGATTTTGTAAGTAAACTCATCACTAAATGGAAAAAGGCTTAATGTTTTCTTATGGTCTTGCCTTTGTTCGGGGATACCTGGAATACCATGGTGTTTGAACAATGTATCTTCCCTTTGCCAAGTTTTATTTGTTTGGTTTTAGTGAATTTTACGAAGGAAAGACAATTGTTTTGCTCATTTATCACCACAATACAGGTCTTCAGATGGATGCAGAGACAGCGTTGGTATGTAGCCGACAATGGTGTCTATTCAAAATTGATCTCAGTAATGGGAAAGCAAGGCCAAACCAGGATGGCCATGTGGCTCTTTTCTGAGATGCGGAATAGTGGCTGCAAACCGGATACTTCCGTCTACAATGCCCTAATAAGTGCTCATCTTCATTCTAGTGACAAAGTGAAGGCTTTGGCCAAAGCTATTGGTTACTTCGAGAAGATGAAGGGAATTGAACGGTGTAAACCGAACATTGTTACATACAACATTCTTTTAAGAGCTTTTGCTCAAGCCCGAAATGTGCAGCAAGTTAATACTCTGTTCGAAGATCTTGATGGGAGCATTGTTTCCCCCGATATCTATACCTACAATGGTGTGATGGATGCTTATGGGAAAAATGGGATGATTAGAGAAATGGAGTCTGTGCTTTCTTTGATGAAGCGCAATCGGATCAAACCTGATATCATCACCTTTAACTTGTTGATTGATTCATATGGGAAGAAGCAGGAATTTGATAAGATGGAGCAGGTGTTTAAGAGCTTATTACGATCCAAGGAGAGACCGACATTGCCTACATTCAACTCCATGATCATAAATTATGGGAAAGCACGGCGTTTGGACAAAGCAGAAGTTGTGTTTGGAAAGATGACTGACATGAGATACACACCAAGCTTCATCACATACGAGAGTCTTATAATAATGTATGGGTTGTGTGATTGTGTTTCTAGGGCTCAGGAAATATTTAACAAGTTGGTTGAATCTGGTAAGGATATAAAGGTTTCCACATTAAATGCAATGCTTAATGTTTATTGCATGAATGGCTTGCCAATGGAAGCCCATAAGCTCTTTGAGAATGCAAACAATATAGGAGTGGTTCCAAGTTCATCTACATACAAACTTCTCTACAAAGCTTACACTAAAGCCAACATGAAGGAGCTCCAAGGAATCCTATTGAAGCGTATGGAAAAAGATGGCATCGTCCCTAATAAGAGGTTCTTTCTTGAGGCCTTGGGAGTGTTTTGGTCTTCAAAAGAGACTTCAGTTTCTGCAAGTGCTGCAGCTGCATTGAGCAGGCCAGAGGATGGTGTAGAAACTTAGATAGATACTAACTTGGTTTGAATTACTAACTTAATTTGCATCTTTCATATCATTCTTGTACTAGCCTTAAGGTCAGGTGAAATTCTGCCCTTTAAAAGGGTATTTGGAGAGGCGTCATAGATGCCAATGAGTAGTAAGTGCCATCAAATAATGTGATACACATATCTCTTGCTTTACCCTGTTTTCTATCTTTGTCATGGCCCTACTGCTTTTTTCTAGCCAGTAATTTTTGTCATGTAATTCTTTGATCTATTTAATCATCAATCTTATCTCTTATACGTCTTCGATTATGACAATTTTCTTCTTCTAGGTCCTCCTTTGGATTATTCATATTAATTGAATTGTTCTTTTTGAGCTTATGATGTATTTACAAAATTTCTCTTCAAATTCAATAGGCAACTAACGTAGTAATTGCTGTAGTTAATCCATCTTTGAGTAGTCAATGTTGTACATGGATGTATATTTATGAACATAAAGAAATGTTGCACTAAGTATAAAGTTCAAGTCTGCCTTCTATTTTGGTTGCCTGTTATGCTTTGTTAAACATGTCTTAATGGATTCCATGAGACAATACATTATTGCCAATGCTTTGTTTATTATAGTCGAGGATGGGTAAATCTGTCTTCAGCAATTGTTAATCTGAACTGATATTTTCCTAGGAAAATTGTTGTGGCCGCTTATGCCTGCATTTATTTTTCTCCAAGAAGAAAAAGGATATCGTCTGTTCATGTGCTGCGGCGTGTGTTGATTATGATATCTAAGCGACCTTGATGGAGAAATTTTTGGGTTTTAACTGCAATTTCTTATGAACTTTCTAAAATTTTGATAACTTGCCTTCTGAACTTTTTTTAATTTAACATTTTACCCTTTCAACTTGCAAAATTCTTGCAATGTGCCCCATTTAACTAAGGACTGTTAAATTGGTGAACGGAAAACTCAACAACAGCCTCATCCGATGAGAGAAAAGCACACCTCTGACGGGAAAAAAATAAATAAAAAACAAAAATATCAATTCCCTAACACATATTACTCGAGGCCCCAAACCCCAACCGCCCAAAGCTGACCCAAAAAGTTGAAAATAGGGCGCATTGCAATGATTTAGCAGTTTGAGGGGGTAAAAATAGTAAAATTAAAGGTTCAGGGGGCAAGTTGTCAAAACTAAAAAAAAATTGGGGTAAAACTGCCAAAAACCCAGAAATTTACTTTGAAAGAATTTATGAGAAATTGGTTGACCCCTTATAAAAACCAGAATGTGTTGTTCTCACTTTGCTTTTAGCCTCGCAGTTGAAAATGAGACACGGGGCCTTAGTATCTATTTCTTTCTCAATTGGTCCAAGCAGAGAAAATTATACCAACTCGGGCAAAATGATACCATTGCTTATTAAATACATTTAGATTGCTCGTTCAAACTGAAAACACTATAGTAATTCAAATACTAAAACCGGTTCAAACTAATATTTGTCTGATTCGAACCGGTAAACTAAACATCACCAAAATGAAGCCAACTATTAATGCGGTGAACCAAAATCAATGCGGCAAACAAACATGTCATTGTTTAGCATTGTTATTATTAAGCAATTGACATTGACCACGATTGAAAACTTTGCTTCATGTATAGCACAGTTTTAAGATTCCAGTAATTCTAGAGTGTTCGGCAACCGTTTGAAGTTGAACCATTTTGGTTTAAACAATCTACTATGTGAGAGTTTTACACTTTAATTCACTTTTACTTTACATTTTAACATATAAGAGCTTTACACTTTTATTTGTTCAAGCCAATGGTTTAAGCCAATGTTGCCAAAAACCCTATTCATTTTGTACAATCAGATTCTACCCTAAACGTGACGCGAGGATCATCTAACCGTAGTAGTTACAACAACGAGCCATATATGATTAACCTAAATGTGATGCCAAGACTTCTTGAAAGCTATAAAATATAGCAACAACCGAAGGAAGAAAATTTACATTCGCAAATAAAAGATTAAGAAACGTGTTACACTATGTTTTGCATAAACCTTAACATGATAGTATCAGGGCATTGAAACTCAGGAAGGAATATGATGCATTGTACGTATGCTCCAACGCCTTGACTTTCGAGATACATCTCTGAGTCATGACTGACTACTTGAGCGAATTCTTCTTAACCCTCTTCGGATTCTGCACAAGATTTGAAGTCCAAATAACAGAACAAAACTGTAAGAAACAAGCAACAGCTCAATTTGAGCAAATTCTTTTTAAATCGTCTATTGTCTACGACGCAGAAAAATGCCAAAACGACCAGAAAGAAAGTTGATTTTGTCGATTCAAAGTGTCAAAGAATGTCCACTTTGTAGTTTGTAGATAGATGGCAAACATGATTTCTTACATGGAGTTATATTTGATCATGTCAGGAATAAGAGATTCAGAAAAAAGTGATGTACCATGTATAGCTTCCATGTTGTCCTCCTTGTAAACACCAAGGGGTGAGCCATGGACAGATAAAAGCATCTCCCCAGGCTTCGGGAGCCTTAACGTTTTGGGCGTCGTTCCAATAGAGAGCCTTTGGCTACTCATCTGCAGCATTAAATGGCAAGAAAGTTACCATCTAATAGCTTCCCAATTGAGACACTTTTAGCTCAAGTATAAATCATAACTTAACACCTATATACAACAAACAAGCTAAGTTTAGCTTCCATATGCTTCTGTAAGCTTTCCTTCATTAGTCGCTTTCTCAACTCCTATAGTCTTTAGTTGTGTAATGTAATGGACTTGTTTCCTACCCAACTGGCCCTTCGGCAAATGACGTAAGAAAAACCACGCAAATATCTAATGCTGAAAACGAAGAAGAAAAGATGGAAATTCGGAAGCAACAGACCCCAGGTGTTCGTAAAGCATCTTGCATTCCTAGCATCTGAGTCTCAGACGGTTCATCTAGAACCTACAAAATAGAAATTGCAGTAAGGTGTATTATTAAAGAAAATCTGCATCTTTTCCAGTAGTACTTAGAAGGTGCTTTGAAACATGCTGTAGAAGTTCAGTGCACTTGAGACGTGTGAAATGCAATGAGGAAATCTTAAAGGAGATCAGTTACTCATTCTTTCAAATAAGATTATACAAATCCAAACACTCCTAGAAACTTTGTATAAATATAAATTGCAAGAGAACATACTAAGTCTCCAATCTGCAGATCATCAGCAGCTAGAAGCCTTGTTTTCACTGCCATCAATCAATGAATTTATGTAAGATACAATCAGTAAGCACAGCAAGAAATTTGATCTGAATTCTTATGCATTATAAAAGAGAATGTTCCCATGCCTGCTTTACTAGAAAACTCAAAACCTCCCAAAGATGTGATTGGAGCAGAATACTCAGAAGAAGCGATGGACAATCGGTGCAGAAGGGCAGCATGGACATCCCTTCTATCATCCATATATACTTCGCCTTCTTTATTATTCCATTGCAATTCAGCCTGTCCATTTTCTCCATTTCTAACCATCGTCAAGTTGGGAAAGTTCTCCACAAAAAATTGCAGTACTGGGGTCCTGAGCTGCTCATTATTGAAATATGAGCGAAGCAAGCGCAACTCGGTCAACAAACGCTCAATCTCCACATCACGAATAGCCCTAATGGCAGAGCTTTGTCTCTCAACTGATGAGTTAAAAGAGGATAATAAAAGAGTAAAATCAAAATGGGAACATTTTTGGAGTTTATGCAGCTTATTAAAAAGAAAGAAAGCTGTTAATTGAGAGCTTATACTGTAACTTGAATTTAGTAAGTGTGCATGTTAACATCCATCTAGCCTCTGAACAAACTTTCTTACAATAATGTGGTTTGCCCAGAAAGTTAAAACTGGGGCATTCAATCGTAAAACTTGTGAATACAGTAAGATGACGTAGGCAAAAACAAATTACCAATAACGATAACGTAACACTGCACAAATGCTCCAAAAAAAAAAAAGTTTTCAATTTAAAGCCAAAAAAAAAAAGATGGATAGGTTAAATGATTTTATGTCCTATCCATAGGAAAGAAAAAAAAAAGTGAAAAACATGCGAAACAATATAAGAAAATCTATTAGGCTCCTGTCTCTTGATGCAATTCTTGATAAACTTAGCCCAAAAAAATAATAATAATAATAATCTCAAGGTACTAAAAAATGCCCAGACCTTCTCAAAAAAGCTAAATAAAAAAAATACCCACATGATTTTCATATGCAACAAGCAGATGAGCAATCCAAGAGAAAGTAATGAACATAAACAAGCAAGAATTTCAAAAAGTAATTAGTTGATAAAATATCTATACCATCTCTGTCGGCCAATTGAGCATCGTCCTTCCGAATTTGGGGTTCTTTTACTTGGACAGGGGCTTGTTTTGCATTTTTCTTAACTTTTTGCCTTCCCATATAAACAAAAAATTACAAACACCACAATCTCGATTTTCTGCAACTACAGAAAACAGAAAACATACATATTAATAACCTAATTAACTAAACATCCACACATATTTGGAATCCATTTATCTTTTCACCAAAATG
Organism: Artocarpus heterophyllus; assembly: GCA_025403435.1. Classification (NCBI taxonomy): domain Eukaryota; kingdom Viridiplantae; phylum Streptophyta; class Magnoliopsida; order Rosales; family Moraceae; genus Artocarpus; species Artocarpus heterophyllus. The sequence goes on along the minus strand of CM046327.1, from coordinate 4,347,396 downwards.
TTTATGAATAAAGTGTTATCTCTCGAATAATGGGAAGACGGGAACGCTGAGTCTGGCCAAACAAGTCGGAGGCGAGAAAATCTTTCATTGCTTATTTTGAGTAAACAAACGAAAAAAGGAGAGAAGAAATTTGAATCTTACCTGAAATCCAGCGAACGGGAAGAATAGTCGAGAATGAAAAAAAAAAAAAAAAAATCAATTGAAAACGTGTTTGTTTGGTATTATCTTCATTTTTTAAAATAAAAAACAAAAATATTTTCTATTGTTTTTATTTTTCATTTTTTTTAAAACATGTTTAGTAACTCTGATTTGTTTCTATTTAAAATAATAAAAAAAATATGTTTAATACCAAATTTTATTACATACTTTTTAAACAAAAAAAAATCAGTATAATTGATTTGAAATTGACTTATCAAAACGATGTGACGAGACTACCAATGCTCGGAGTTAAAGTCAGAGTGGGGATGGAATCGCTGTTGGGGTTAGACCAACAAACTGGACTCATTGTTCGGGTCAGGGCTACACATCGAACACATCATCATTGGTCGTGTTCGGTCGAGGTGAGGGTCGAGGTGAAGATGGACTCGTCCACGGTGTCGTGTTTGAGGGCCAGACTTGCTATAGAGGTCAGGCCAACAAACTAAAATCATTATTTGGGCTAGGACTGCGAGCTAGACACGCCGTCAAGGCTAGCAAAATTAAAAAAAAATGACATAATTTTAGCATATTTCATGGAGAAATAAAAAAAAAAATGCTGCTACTGCTTATTCTTCTTCTTCTTCTTCTTCTTCTTTAATGAGAGATTTGAACTTTTTGCATGCATTTTAGGTGAAGTCAAATATACTTATTACAAAGCTACACCTGCAACTATGGAACTTCTATAGTTGTTACATTATAATAGTTCTATGATTTTATCATATATATATGTTCGGGTATATGATTATAGTACCAATAGAGTATATTAGCTTCTTAAAAAAATGAAGAAAAAGAAAAAGAATGAACACTTGAGAACGAACACTTCAAATGTTCTATAGTGCTTAAAGTTTAAGGCTGAAGGAAGCAAAAGAAGAGACAATTTGTTAAAAATTCCAAAACCTAAACCATGAAGGTAACAAAATCTATGAAAAAAGAGAAACAATTCCAAAATAGAATATGAGAAAGAGAAACTGCAAACAAAATCTATCAAGATAACAATTCCAAAACTTAAACCATCTATTTCTGTGTTCGTCTTAATATATAATGCTATTCATTTTAGACTCAAGACCTAATCTTTTCTTCTATGTTTTGGCAACTCAAAAAACAATACTCTCAACCGCATTAAGAGAAAGCTCAAAAAGATGATAACCATTGACATATTCTAGATTATGCTTAAAACAATAGAAGAATATGATTAAGAGAAGGCGTGACGTATGCCAAAAATCTCAACTCCACTAAGAAATCCAAGTACAACGATGAAGAATTAAACCCATTAGCCATGTCAAGCAAACATCATTTCTTCATACATCTATACATTCAAATCCTAGACAGGTTTCATGTAAGGAAGTTTCGTATTGTAACTAGGCTTTTAGATAGCAAAAGAAAAATGGCTTTTGGATAACAAAAAAGAAGTGATGAGAATTAGAAAATGCATATTTCTTAAAGATAAAATCAATCATTTTGCAATAATATTTCTTGTTAAATTCTTTGATTAATAGCAATTATATAATAAAACAGTATTTTAGTGTCTTAGTGTAAAAATATGTTTAAATATAAGTTTTTAATAAGTTTTGAAATTAATTGAAATTGTAAAAATAATGTGTGGTAATTTTATTTTAAGTCTTAAAAGTGTTTGAAAATAAGTTTATAAGTTTGTAAATATCTTTTATAATATTTTTAATATTTTCTAAAAATATTTTCATGTCTTAAAAATGATATATGTGTCAAATCAAAAGACGTTGAAATTTTATAAGCTTGTAATTATTTTGTGTGTTTTAATTTAAAATAAATATTTTTAAAATTATTGGAAAGATTATGTTTGTAAAATAATTAATTTTGTAATTTTCTATCTTTAGATTTGAAATCTCACAGAAAAAGGAGTGAAACGGCACCAAAACGAGGAAAATCGGACAACAAATGCTTCCAAACAAAAAAAAATCAAATTTAATCTAGAAGGGACACGTGGTGTACACCTGTCCATTCGATCAGCTGCCAAATGCACCAGGACTGTTCAGTTGCTAGACACATGTCGAGTGTCACTTCAGCCGTCAGACAAAGCTAAGTGGTGAGGCTTAGTATCGGCCACAATTCTAGAATAGCTCTAGATTTAATGTGTCCAGCTGCAGGTAGAGTTGGTTTTTCAGCCTTTAGATCAACTTACATTGACTAATATAACGGCTTGTGTCCACTTAGCCTTGGTCCCATTTGTCCTACTTGTTTTCAGCCACTGGATCGGACAATGCCTAGGATTCCTTCGTTTCCACGCCTCCAACCGCCGTGACGTAGTGAATCACAAACTCAGATTCGTACTCTGGAGAAAGGCTATCATCATGAAAAAAAAGAGAAGAAAATGGATAAAAAAATTACAAATTACAATGAAATTTTCAACAATAAATAGTAAAAAATTATAAAAATTTCTACAATAGTAATTTCTAAACCTCTATAAATACCGAGGCAACACAAGTCCCCCACAGCGTAGAAATATTGTTTATATAAATAAGTTTAGTTTTTGTATTTAGTTTTTGGCCTAAGTTTTTGTAAAATATTTTCCAGTTTATACTGTAAAAATTATACTCAATAATATTTGTAGTATTTTATTAAATATGCCTTTTAATTTTTTTTAGCTAAGGTAAGAGAGGAAAACTCTAGCAAAATCACTTAAAATATTTTTAGTTTTTCTTAGTTTTCTAAACAGTTATAATGCCAAAATATTTTCTAAAAAACTTAAGATTTTAATATTTTCTTAGCTAGAACCCTGTCAAAATTTCGGTTTTGATTTTCTGATAACATAGATTGGCACATATAGTGTTTGGGAGGACATTAATTAGCCGTAAATAATTGGCACATATAGTGTTTGGGAGGACATTAATTAGCCGTAAATAAAGAATAGCTCGATAAATGCTTAACTTATTATTTTGGTTAAGTTATGTTGAAATTATGTTCAGTTATTAAGTTAAGTTTTTGCTGTATTATAGACATGAAATGACATATAATTTCTTGGTAACGCTTAATTTTATTGTCAACATAGGATGATATAATGTATTCTTAAATCAGTTAACAAATAATTAGAATAACTAAAGTTTGTTTAAGTTGATTGCTAGAACAGAATCTTTGAACCTTAGCTCTGTTATAATTACTATTTTACCCCTTTTGATTTATTATTAGTATCGTTGTTATTTTGTTAAAGTTATTTTAATTGCATGTATTGTTAAAGTTCTATTTTAATTTAAGCTGCATTTCTTATTATTGAAGTTCCAAAATAACAAAATTCTAAAAATGGAAAAAAATGTTGTAAAAAATGTGTAAAATATTGTAAATATATATTGAAAATAATAAAATATTAATCCTTATATTTTTAAGCTTTTAAATAAAAAAAGTTAATATAATAAATATATTGGAACTAAAGAAAATCCTTCATTATAGATTCGACATTGAATTCACCGAGTATCATTACTTGTGATAATCTTATACTTGGGGTTATATTGAATTATATATTTTAAGATGGAGTCAAGTTTTTGGCTCCAGCTGGGGACTGGAATTATTTTCAATGTAGTATATTTTGTATATTATATTTCTTTTTCCTTTTATTTTCTATTTTACTAAATCTTTTTCTCTTTTATTTGTTTTCTTTTAATATTTGTTGTTTTGTAGTAATTAAGTACTGTTCACGCAATTCTGCATGTGTTTTCTGTAAGTTACTATTTACATAGTTACTCTTCATGTTAGGTGCTATTTATAATTAAAAAAATAAAAAATTCAAAAAAATCATAAAAAAATTTATTTTATTTTCTTTTTTTTGTCATATATTTTTTTTGTTAGTTTTAGGTTTAGTTTTAGGTTTTTGACTTAGAAATAAAACTTTATAAAATTTTGGATTAGGTTTTTCATAATACTTAATAATAAATTGTGTTTTTATAAAAAGTATTCTTTGAGGAAGTTTTGTTTGAGGACTGGTACTGATTTGTAACAATGAGAATACAGGAAAAATTGAGTCTGGCCAAACAAGTCAGAGGCGAGAAAATCTTTCTTTGTTTATTTTGAGTAAACATATGAAAACAGGAGAGAAGAAATTTGAATTTTACCTAGAATCCAGCGAACAGGAAGAATAGTAGAGAACGAGCACAAAATTGATTTTTTTTTTGAAAGAGAAACCAAAAAAGGTTTTGGTATCCAACAAAAAAGAAAAGAAAAATTAGGGTAAAAAAATACGTCCAGAGCCTAAGCGGGAGGGAAATTTTTGATTTTTTCCTTTTTCAAAATGGGCCCTTGTAATTTACAAGTTAACAAACAACTATTTGATCAAACTAATAAGGTGTTTAAAAAAGTAGTTTAGACCATCGGTTTGAGTTTGAGAACTGTGGCATGTGAGAGCTTTACATTATAGCTTTTTATTGTAGCATGTGAAAGCTTTACGCTATTCACAGTTCAAACTAATGGTTTGAACCATTGTTCCAAACGCCCTATAATTACATATGGACTTAGCTCTATTAATTCAAATTTGAAATGATGAATATAGTGTTTGGTAATGTGAGTTAGAACTAAAACTTTTAATTGCTATAGTGTAATGCTCTCATGTGCTACAATGTCTAGAAAAAAGTGTGCTGTAATGTAAAGCTCTGACATGCTACAATGTTTTTAACCAAAATTGGTTCTAACAAATACACCCTAAAAAATATCTCTTTTTTTAGAGAGAGAATGAAAATATTCCCTTTAATATCAATCATTGATCTAACATCAAATCTCAATCCTTATACCATCTCTAATACAAATGTCAATCTCAATGTTAATGCTATATTTGTCATCAAAAAGTATAAAAATAGTATATTTGATGTATTATTCTATCATATGCTTCCATGTAAAATGCTATTTGAAATGTTGTATTTATCTTTTGTTATAATTATTAAACATTGAAATTTGTAAAAGCAAACTTTTAATATTAAGATTGTTGAGGGTGAGCTCGACGCCATCGCGAGGAGCCGTACTCTAGGTGGACGACCAAACAGCTCGGCAAAGCTACGGGGGAGGTTACTACTGATCTCGATGAGCCTAGATCTCTTGTCTGAGGTGCTTTTCAGGGTCTCTTGGGCCTCACCTCAATGGGTTGCCTCCTTGGATTGAGTACCAGCTTGGGTCGGATTCTTTTCACTTGTGTAAATGGGTTGCTACTTGCCATCAGTGGCTAACAGATGGCAAACAACTCACCATCGAATGGGAAGCAATCCACCGATAAAGGGGTGTGACACTTGTCTCTTGCCATCTGACATGCCTTGATGTGACACTTGGGTTGTGGGCAAAACCAAGCTAACACTTGGCCCAAGTGGTAGCCTATAAATATGATGCATTTTTTACATCCTGGCATGCATGCTCCTTTCCACCTAACAAGTTCCCGTTCTCTACCAAGCAACTCTTGCCTTGAGCATCGAAGAGCCCTTGTCTGTTGACTGGCTTGTCCTTTCCTTGCCTCCGAAGCGTCCCTCCTCTTGTTGCAGGTCCACTCGATTAGGCAGAGACGAACAGGGAAGAACTAAGCACCGTACGCAGTCGCATGTGGTGTTGATCCAACACCAAACTCCAGTAAGCATCAACATTTTAACGCCAAAAGGAGGGCGCCTATGCCTTCACTCAAAATTATTAGCCACAACGAACCCGAGAACCGAGATGGTAACTTGAGGTAATGCCCGAGACGACACTGCCTAATAGGAGAGGTCGGGAGACTCTCAAAACTGACACTAAAACCTGGCTAGACCTAGGGGCTACCCCTAGGCTATAAGATCTCAATCCGAGGGGCAGGGAAGCATGGCTAGGAACGAACAAGCACAGGACCTGGTCAGCCAAGACCCAATCTGTAAACTAACAAATGTTGTCTAGATACTTACTCAGCAGCTCGTATAGCAAGTACAGTGCCAGGTAGCACCTAACCTCCCACCTCTAACCCGGCTGACCAGGCTGGAGGTCGAGCAGGACAAGGTGCCACCGACCCCAATGAAGCTGATTCGAAGCACTCCAAAGGCTTTACGCATGGCGTCTTGGCCAACAACAGACTCATCCAAGAAGGTTGACTTGGCCCGCAGGGAGCAAGGGTTCCGTCACCACAAGGTTTACGAGCATCCGTGTTTGACCGACTCGGACGTCGGGGGAGAGGCAAAACAGGGTCGCTAGCCCGAGGCAGGTGGAAGCTTGGAAGGCGAAGCACCCTATAGGGTCAAACTACCCGAGGATACGAACAGCTGCCAGTTTCGAGAGTTACAACGCCAAATCGACAAGATCCGTAACAAACGCTTTGGCTTGGATGACATAGGTGCCCTAGACCCGCCATTTACGGATGCCATTATGAGAGCCCCTATGCCGCCTAAATTCAAGGTCTCACAAATTAAGGCCTATGACGGGACTGCAGATGCTGATGAGCATGTTGAGTTGTATTGAGGACACATACTCCTTCAAAACGCTAGCGATGCAACAATATGCAAGGCCTTTTCATTGACTCTAACTGGACCAGCTCGACAATGGTTTTGGCAACTAGAACTGGCTTCTATTACTTCTTTCAGATAGCTTTTCGACGCCTTCTCGACAGCCTTCTCCATAGCAAAAATGAAGAGAAAAGAGATTACCTACCTGTACACCGTTAAGCAAGGAGATGGCAATGTTTGAGACTACATAAATCGGTTTACCCGAGGCACACTCGAGGTTAAGCACGTCGAAGATGAGACCTTGAAACATGCTTTTGTTAGGGGTCTCCAAGACGAGAAGCTTACTTGGTCATTAGTCTTCGAACAACCAAGCACATTTTCACAGATGCTCGGCTACATGCAAAGGTACGTTGATGCGGTTGAATATATGAATAGCCATAGAGATGAGGCTGGCACTAGCTGGACAAAGAAAGAAAAGAAGCAGAAGAAAGCGCTAGAGTATGCCAATGCTGAGCTGAACAAGAAACAAAAGAAAGAAAAGAAAGCCAAGAAGTCCAAGACACAGATCGGGAAGTTTTAAAGCTACATGCCTTTAGTAGCAAGCATTGATAAAGTGCTCGCCCAGGTGAGCGAGAGGAACCTGCTGGTAGCCCCACCCAAGCTTTAGGGCAGTAAAGCAATGCAGGATTAGACCAAATTTTGCAAGTTTCACAAGGACGTGGGGCACAATACCCGTGACTGTATTCAGTTAAAAGACCAGATTGAGAGACTGGTTCGAGACAGACACTTAAGGGAATTTGTTGAGTGAGTCTTAACTCCAAGCTCCACAGCCGAGAGGAACGACCCGCTGGGCCAAGACATGCCAAACCGCCCATGTAATGATGGTGGGAACGCCCTAGAACCCCCCTAATATCGTTCACATGATTTTTGGAGGGCCTCTCACTTGGGACACGTCGAGTGGGCGGCACGCTCACGTCCGAGAAGCTCGGCTAGTCGAAAGAGGCAAGCTCATCAATATGTCCAAGTATGTTAACAAGATCTGTCGTCAGCAAGACACACTAATCACCTTCATCGAGAAGGAGGCAGACAAGTTACTTCATCCGCACAATGATGCTCTCGTGTGCGAGTTGCACATCACCAACAACATAATACGACATGTGCTAATTGACAATGGTAGCTCAACTGACATCTTGTTCAAGTAGGCCTACCACAAATTGAAGATTAGCAATGCTATCTTAGTCCCAGTTTAGACGTCGCTTTATGGCTTCACGGGTGAATGCGTCCAAGCAGTAGGGAAGGTCGGCCTGCCGGTGACCTTCGATGAGGGTGCTGCTTGGGTCACACGCGTCTTCGAATTCCTGGTCGTTGACAAACCCTCCCAGTATAACATCATTATGCTGTCCAATATTAAACGTATTGAAGGCCGTAGTTTTCACTTACCACTTGTCAATGAAATTCCCAATGGAGAATGGGGTTGGAGTAATACGGTCATGATAGAGAGACTCTCGAGCTTGTTATGCCAATGCCGTTAGAGTGGCGTCAGCTTGGCAATTAAATATCTCAGCCATTTCTAAAGTCAACGAAATAGAGCTCCCAGTCGAGCTCGTGCCAAAGATGCTCTTTGATCTTGACCCCAAATGCTAGAGGAAGAGGTGAGGGCTACCCCAGTCGAGGACCTAGTGCCGTTCAGCCTTGACTCGACACACCCCGACCGCACTATCCAACTTGGATCTCAGCTACAACCAGAGATTTGGGCTAACCTTGAGTGGCTCCTTACGGAGTATCGTGATGTGTTCGCATGGTCGCATGAAGACATGCTCAGCATCGATCCAAGTGTAATCTGTCACCGGCTCAATTTTTGACCCGATCATAAACCAGTGATACAAAAGAAAAGGGCCTTCAATCTGAAAAGATATACTGCTATTAACGAAGAGGTCCAGAAGCTCCTAAAAACATGATTCATCTAAGAGGTCAAGTATCTGGAATGGTTAGCAAACGTAGTCCTCATTAAGAAGGTGAATGGAAAATAGCAGGTTTGTATAGACTACACTGACCTGAATAAGGCCTACTCGAAGGACTGCTTTCCACTTCCTCAAATAGACTAGCTCATTGATGCAACGGCCGGGCACGAGCTACTCAATTTCATGGACGCTTATTCCAGATATAACTAGATAAGGATGACTGAGGAAGACCAAATAAAAACCGCTTTCGTTACCGACTAGGGGCTATATTGGTATGTAGTAATGCCCTTCGGGCTAAAGAATACCGGGGCTACCTGTTAGACATGTATGCCCTAAGGAGTAAAAATGGAATAAGCTTTTGGAGACACTTTTATCAATAAAGAATTTATTCATTATTTATATACCAGATCTTGTCATCTTTACGTTCATATTTGTTGAATGTATGTTAAACAAACAATATTTTGAGACTGTCAGTCTAAACCTTAAGAATTGGGCATATGATGGACAGATTATGCAGAAAACATGATTCTTAAGGTGATAGTCTAAATCATACAATCCACAATCAAGGGAATAAAGTTGGGTGCTTTATTCATGCAAAGATTGTTATGTTGTCTATATCCCTTTTGGGAGATGGTTTGTCTTGACCATTGGAGGTTGACTCCGTGAATAGAAACATTGGCATGTTGTCATAGGTGACGATGTGTTGGATCGGGACATAAAGTGAATTGATTTGGATTAACAATTCTGTCTCGACAAATCGATTCACTTTAGACAATCATTTGTATTGTATCTTAATCCTGAGATGAATAGTGAGCCTGTTGTCTTGACTTGTGTCTTTTGATGTACCAAAGGGTGACACCTACATCTTAATAGTGGTATGCATGCCGGTACGTTGGAGGCATGACTTTTGATGAAGTAGACTTGTTATTCATAGATATGGAATCCATAACTCCTCTTTAGGAGTAATGATATCCTCTTATATGCGTTGTCCTGTAATTGGAAAACTAGAGCGCTCAACCATTTGGATACATAGGTGTAACCGAATGGTATACTATCTTTGGATGGTAAGTTTTCTAATGGTGAGATAATAGAACGTAAGATAAAAAATAATCGGGAAGGTAAGACAGAACTTGTCCTTAAGCCGATTATAGATTATCATATGGGGATACGATACACTATGATATATTATGGAGATTTGGCTATATGGGCTTCGTAATTCTATCTAGTTTGAGAGTGCAGCTCTAAGCTTTTAGTGGAGTAGCGTTGGAGTTGATAATTATGAAATGTATATCTGGGATATTGGGTTTCATAATTATCGGGAGTTTGAACTATATAGGTCCATTTTGATCCCCTTTGCTAGCTCACAAAATCCTGTAACGATACAGCGTGCTTTTTCAATAATTGGTGACTTATGTCGGATTTGTCAAATAGGTTTAAAATTTGAAAGAATCAAATAATTCATGTCTGTTTATTGGTTGAATTAATTTTGCGATAAAATTAATTTTAGATAAACTTGTTGAATTATTGGGATCGGATAATTCTTGTCTGTTTATCGGTTGATTTATTTGGATAAATTAGATCAAGATAAACTTGTAGAATTATTGGGAATTAATTTATTTTCTTAGAGATTATCTAGATAACTTCTCTATTGGGTTATTTGAATTAAAACTGAGACTTTATCCTATAGAATATCGGGTGGAAAATAAAAGATTTGGGGAGATATTAGCGACAGTTTGGCCTACCGATCTACGTGTTCGGCCTGCCGATAGGGCCTGTTCGGCTTGCCGATCAGCGAACGATAAGATTACGCGTTCCTACGCGGATCTTATCAGATATTGATCCGAACTTGATTCTGTTTCGAGTTTTTGAGACCTAATCTAATAAGGACTGACCCTAGGACCAATCGCTATATAAAGGGAGTAAGTCTTATGAGTTACTCAGATCAATTGAGAGATTAAGAGTGATACTCTGCTACTGAGAATCTGAAAACTCCCTGAGAGCTTTTGTTCAAAAATCACGAACACTTGCTTTCCAACAATTGGTATCAAAGCCATGGTTTTTACATAAATTTACAAGTTTGTGAACATGTTATATGTGTAAATTTTGTGATCTTAATATCTCATATGCTTGAATTTAATTTTACATTGAGTTGGCACTCTAAGTTTCTATATATTATATATGTTGTTATGGATTATATGGTAAATGTTTATTAATTAATTATGGTTGATTAAATTGTTATTTATTTATTTATTAATTAATTAATTTATGCCAGTTATGGTTCCTTAGAGGTTAGAATGTGTATTTAAGTTTTTTCATGTAACTGGATGGCGAACTATCATCTCCGTCTAGGAATTATTATTTAATTTTAAATTTGTAAGAATTTTATAGTTAAATAATTATTCGAAGAAGACGGATCTAAAAGACAGATCTAGAGGATTGATGATGGCGCTTCCAGGTATTTCCTGAGTCTCTAATTTTATGTTTTTGAATTGTTGAAAATAAAATTGATGAATTGCATTAAAAATTAAATTTTCTGGAATGAGAGATTTTTGCTCGGTTGGCATGCCAGACCTCACAGTTCGGCAGGTCGATAGTTATAGATTGACAGGCCGAACGTATGGTTCGGTAGGCCGTCAGTGGGGTAAAAATTGGCTGGCTCTGCCGGCAGGCGAACTTCTAGTTCAGCATGCCAAAATTTCATGGGTCGGCAAGCCGATGTAATTGATTGGCAGGCCGATGAAACATGACCGGCAGACCGATCACCCAGATCGGCTTGCCGACTGAGAGCTGGTAAAGTCTCCAAAAAAGGTGCAGTTTTTTCGGTGCAGTTTTAATTTTATTTTTGGGACGATTCTGAGAAACATTAAATTTGGATATGATCGAAAATATGAAGTATTCAATTCATACAGGATTGAAGACTTGAAGATGGAAATTACATGAAGAAGGATACAGCTTGAGGATTCAAGGATGAAAAATTGATAATATGTCTTGATTATTCTCTTGTAATCTTAGTTTTCTATTCTCTAAGGTGGAGCCATAATATTATAGTTATTTGTTATTTTGCTTGTAGCTTTGCTTAAATTGCTTTATTTGTCTACATTATAATATGATTTGCCATGTATATTGATAACATGTCATATAGAATAGGGAGTGCCGCTCATATTAAAATTGTTCATGTATAATTTTTAAAGTAAAACTTTGATTTCAAAAAGATTGAGTGGGAGAAGGTTTTCGAAGAGAGAACCTAAGGCCTCCACTGTTGGTCTATTGGCAGAACATGGTGGTCTCGACCCCTAGGAAAGGATTTCTATCATATACTAGATTGGATCTCTGAGAGGATAAGGTATTTTAGTATGATTTATGGTTGCACACCCCTAGATGGTGATTATAAATCATGGATAAAATATTAAAATGATAGTTATACACTCACGTTAATTTTATTATTAACCTCTCCTAGGAGCTATGTTAATAAAATTAATGGCCAAAGAAACGATTATTAATATATGCTGGATTATACGGGTCCTGGATGACATACATTAATCAAGAGGGGATCCGTGTTCCTGATTGAATTTGGCATGACTCCCCTAGGAGCTTGTTGAATTCTGAGTTGGGAATTATTGTTGTAAGGTTGTGATATTTTCAAGGTTTTGACACATAAACACATTTGTATGATTTTACATGATTGTGTTATCTTACTAAATCATTATGATTTGTTTGCTTATATTTGGTATTTGATTCTTTATTGTAGATTGAAAATGTCTAAAAACGCTTTATCATCGATACTTGACAAAAACCTATTAACCGGTGAGAACTATAATGATTGGAAACAGAACCTGGATATCGTCCTGTCCTTTGAGAAACTGAAATATGTACTGACAATCCCTTGTCCTCCTAAGCCTACAAGAGACTCAAGTAATGAGCAATTCCAAGCGTATGATCGCTGGAAAGATGCTAATGATCAGTCCCGCTGCTATGTTATGGCTAGCATGAATAACGTGCTGCAGGCTCAACATCAGGATTATGAGACTGCGAAGTAGATCTTGGATAATCTTGAGGATATGTTTGGAGGCCAAGCCATAAAAAAGTGACAAGGGGCGCTTTGAAAACTCTTAAACTGTAGACAGAGGCCGGGGACATCTGTAAAGGAGCACATGATGTTGGTCATGGGTTACCTTGCTGAGGCTCAAACCAATGGAGCTGACATCGGTGCTGAAACTCAGATGACTATGGTCTTTGAGACTCTGTCTAAGGAATTTATTCCGTTTAGAGCTACCTTTAATTTGAGTAATAGACGGGATATGACCTTGACAGAACTGATGAAACAGTTACAAGAGTTTGAACTGCTGATCAGGGAGTCTCCTGCGGGTGGTGAGGCCAATATGGTGGCTGCTTCTGGTTCCAATCCTAACTCTGGCAATGGAAAAAAGCAATGGGCCAAGAACGGGAAGTCTTTTATTCTTGCTGGTACCAAGAGCAAGAAGAAGAAGAAGAAGAACCCAAAGAAGGTTAAGTGCTTCTTCTGTGGAAAGGTCGGGCATATCAAGAAGCATTGCAAGGACTTTCTTTCCAAAGGAGGTAGGTGTGATCTTCTATATTTAGAAACTTGTTTGGTTGAGGAATCCAGTGACATTTGGGTCATAGATTCTAGTGCAACTAATCATGTTTATGTTTCTCTATAGGGGTTTAAAGAAACGAGAAGTCTGCTACATGAAGACTTCATGCTTCGGATGGGCAATGGATCCTTGGTCTCAACGGAAGCAGTGGGAGACATCCATCTTTATTTTGATAATTATAGGAATTTATTTTTGCAAGATTATTTTTATGTTCCTTAGTTTAAAAGGAATTTAATTTCTGTAGCTTATTTATTTAAAGACTCCTACTTGGTTTCTTTTAATGAAAAAGTGGTGATTCATAAAAAAAAATCTTTTATCTGATCTGGATGGATGCAAAATAATCTATATTTTATCAAACCTAAGATGAACTTATTGTTTAATGCTAAGATGAATGATAATAACTCTAAAAGACTTAAAACTTCTTACTCTAATAAGACTTATCTTTGGCATTTGCGCCTTGGTCATATTAACCTGAATAGGATTCAAAGGATGGTAAGGGATGGACCTTTAAGTCACTTAAAGGTGGAATCTATACCTCAATGTGAATCTTGTTTGGAGGGTAAAATGACCAAAAGACCATTCGGGTCTAAGGGCAATAGGGCCGAAGGGGTTCTAGAACTTATGCATAGTGATGTTTGCGGACCGATGAACATCCAGGCACAAGGAGGGTATGAGTACTTCGTCACTTTATTGATGATTACTCAAGATATGGGTATGTGTACCTAATGCACCACAAAAGTGAAACTTTTGACAAGTTCAGGGAGTTTCGGGCTAAAGTAGAAAAGCAATTGGGTAGACCCATAAAGGCACTTTGATCAGATCGAGGTAGGGAATACCTTTCTGATGAGTTCTTGGAACACTTGTTAGAGAATGGGATTTTATCCCATTTGACTGCGCCGGACACTCCGCAGCAAAATGGTGTAGCAGAGAAAAGAAATAGGACTTTGTTGGACATGATTAGGTCCATGATGAGTTATTCATCATTGCCTTTATCCTTTCGGGGATATGCACTACATACCGCATGTTATCTTTTGAACAATATGCCTTCAAAATCGGTCCCTAAAACTCCTCACGAGTTGTGAACGAGTAGGAAGACATCCTTAAACCATATTCGCATATGGGGATGTCCAGTTCATGTCCTGTTTAAGGATCCTAATAACTTGGAAGCACGTTCAGAAGCTTACGTGTTTATAGTATATCCAAAAGCGACTAAAGAGGGTTATTTTTATAACCCAAAGGAAAATAAAGTCGTGGTTTCAACTAATGCAACTTTTCTTGAGGAGAGTTATATGGATGACTTTAAACCTCGAAGCAAAGTGGTGCTTGAGGAGTTAAGGAGTGATCCGATCACCCCGGAGGTTCCAAATGAAACCATTTCGATCAGTGTAGAAAAACCAAACAAACCTGAACAACAACCTCAGGGGCTTCGGCATAGTGGGAGGATCGGGTGTCAACCTAAGAGGTATATTTTCAATGGGGAGGTCTTCTTGGCTGAACCAGATGAACATGACAGGGATCCTTATACTTACGTAGAAGCTATGGAGGATGTTGATTGAAAACTCTGGACAGAGGCCATGAACGTAGAGATGAAGTCTATGGAGACTAATCATGCCTGGAAGCTTGTGAATCTTCCCGAAGGGGTAAAACCCATAGGGTGTAAGTGGATCTACAAGATGACAAGAGGAGTGGATGGAAAGGTTGAAACCTTTAAGGCTAGATTGGTAGCTAAGGGTTATACGCAAAATGAAGGAATCGATTATGAGGAAACCTTTTTGCCTGTAACCATGCTTAAGTCCATCCAGATTCTCTTGTCCATAGCTGCCGCTTTCGACAATGAGATTTGGCAGGTGGATGTCAAGACGGCTTTTCTAAATGGCTATCTTGATGAGTCCATTTATATGGAACAGCCAGACGGGTTCAAGGTCACGGGTCAAGAGGGTAAGGTTTGTAAGCTGCTAAAGTCAATTAATGGACTTAAGCAGGCTTCTCGTTCTTAGAACATAAGATTTGATCATGTGATCAAGACTTATGGGTTCTCACAAAATATAGATGAACCATGTGTTTACAAGCACATTAAGGATAGAAAGGTGGTTTTTCTACTGCTCTATATAGATGACATTTTGCTAATTGGCAATGACGTTAGGGTGTTGTCATCGGTCAAATTATGGTTGACCAAGCAGTTTGACATGAAGGACTTGGGTGGGGCTAATTTTGTTCTCAGTATCTAGATCTTTCGGGATAGGAAGAACAAAATGATAGCTTTGTCCCAGGCCGGCTACATAGATAAAATTCTCAGGAGGTTTGCAATGCAGGATTCCAAGAAAGGTAGTCAACCATCTAGGTCTGGAATTACTCTTTCTAAGAAAGTCTTTCTAAGAAAGACTCTCCAAAGTCTTATAAAGAAAGAGAATACATGAAGAAGGTGCCTTATGCTTCGGCAGTGGGTAGTCTCATGTATGCCATGCTTTGCACATGACCAGATATTAGCCATGCGGTCAAGATTGTAAGTCGATTTCAGGTGGATCCAGGACCAAACCACTGGGTTATAGTAAAGCATATTTTCAAGTACCTACGAAGGACTCGAGGGTATATGCTTGTATATTCAGGTGAGGACCTGACTCTTCTAGGATATACTGATTCAGATTTTCAATCCTGTCTAGATTCTAGGAAATCGACTTTGGGTTTTGTGTTTACTCTGGGCGACGGTGCCATTAGTTGAAGAAGTGCTAAGCAAGATTGCACTTCGGATCTTGAGGTAGTGATGCTTCAAAAGAAGCAATGTGGCTCTGTAAATTCCTTGAGGATCTTGAGGTTGTTCCTGGTATGGATAAGGCGGTGTCATTGTACTGTGATAATAGTGCAGCGGTAGTTAATGCTAAGGAACCAAGATTTTACAAGAAGAGTAAGCATATTGATCAGAAGTATCATGTGATAAAGGACTTCATTGAGGGCGGGCATGTCACAGTGTGCAAGATCGCGTCAGAGGACAATTTAACTGATCCATTTATGAAGACACTTACTGGGAGAGTCTTCGAGAGGCATGTGGAAGCTATGGGAATGTGAGATTTGTCATATTTACTCACTTAGTGCAAGTGGGAGATTGTTAGACATGTATGCCTAAAGGAGTAAAAATGTAATAAGTTTTTGGAGACATTTTTATCAATAAAGAATTTATTCATTATTAATATACCAGATCTTGTCCTCTTTATGTTCATATTTATTGAATGTATGTTAAGCAAACAATAGTCTAAGACTGTCAGTCTAAACTAAAAGAATTGGGCATATGATGGACAGATTATGCGAAAGATACGATTCTTAAGGTGATGGTCTAAATCATACGATCTGCAATCAAGGGAATAAAGTTGGGTGCTTTATTCATGTAAAGATTGTTATGTTGTCTATATCCCTTTTGGGAGATGGTTTGTCTTGACCATCGGAGGTTGACTTCGTGAATAGAAACATTGGCATGTTGTCATAGGTGACGATGTGTTGGATCGGGACATAAAGTGAATTGATTTGAATTAATAATTCTGTCTTGCTAAATCGATTTACTTTAGACAATTATTTGTATTGTATCTTAATCCTGAGATGAATAGTGAGCCCGTTGTCTTGACTTGTGTCTTTTGATGTACCAAAGGGTGACACCCACATCTTAATAATGGTATGCATGCCAGTACATTGGAGGCATGACTCTTGATGGCGTAGACTTGTTATTCATAGATTTGGAATCCATAGCTCCTCTTTAGGAGTAATGATATCCTCTTATATGTGTTGTTCTGTAATTGGAAAACTGGAGTGCTCAATCATTTGGATACAAAGTTGTAACCGAATGGTATACTATCTTTGGATGGTAAGTTTTCTAATGGTGAGATAATGGAACGTAAGATAAAAAATAATCGAGAAGGTAAGACAAAACTTGTCCTTAAGTCGATTATGGATTATCATATGGGGATACGATACACTATGATATGTCATGGAGACTTGGCTATACAGGCTTCGTAATTTTATCTAGTTCAAGAGTGCAGCTCCAAGCTTTTAGTGGAGTAGCGTTGGAGTTGATAATTATGAAATGTATATTTGGGATATTGGGTTTCATAATTATCGGGAGCTTGAACTATATAGGCCCATTTTGGTCCCCTTTGCTAGCTCACAAAATCCTATAACGATACGGCGTGCTTTTTCAATAATTGGTGACTTATGTCAGATTTGTCAGATAGGTTTAAAATTTGAAAGAATCAAATAATTCATGTCTGTTTATTGGTTGAATTAATTTTGTGATAAAATTAATTCTAGATAAACTTGTTAAATTATTAGGATCGGATAATTCTTGTCTGTTTATCAGTTGATTTATTTGGATAAATTAGATCAATATAAATTTGTAGAATTATTGGGAATTGATTTATTTTCTTAGAGATTATCTAGATAAAGTTTTTTTGATCAGATAACTTCTCTGTTGGGTTATTTGAATTAAAACTGAGACTTTATCCTATAGAATCTCAGGTGAAAAATAAAAGATTTGCAAAGATATTTACGCAGCAGTTCGGCCTGCCAATCAGGCCGTTCGGCCTGCCGATTAGCGAGCGATAAGATTACGCGTTTTTACATGGATCCTATTAGATATTGATCCGAACTTGATTCTGTTTTGAGTTTTTGAAACCTAATCTGATAAGGACTGACCCTAGGACCAATCGCTATATAAAGGGAGTAAGTCTTATGAGTTACTCAGATCAATTGAGAGATTAAGAGTCATACTCTACTACTGAGAATCTGAAAACTCCCTGAGAGCTTTTGTTCAAAAATCATGAACACTTGCTTTGGGTTCTCTTGATTGGTTGGAAGGAGAGTCACCGGTGGAAGAGCTATGCGTGTGAGCCCACACTCACACCGGTTGTGGATAGAGAATAGCAAAGAAGACCAATTAGTTGAGGCTCTTCTGGAATGTTACTTCTCTTCACAGGTTGTAGAGGTTCTTCGGTACACAAAGGTTGGTAAGATCTGATTAATTTATACATATAGTATGTCAAACTTGTGTTTTAGAAATTACTCTGATATAAAATTTTTAAAATTCTGTTGCGCACCGTTTTTCCAACACTACTTATAGTGCCTAGTCAACAAGATGTTTGCTTTGCTAATCGACAAAACAATGGAGGTCTACGTAGATAATATGCTCGTCAAATCTGTCCAAGTAGGGAATCACATGGCCAATCTCTAAGCGAGCTTCGACATTCTCCAAGAGTATGGGATGAAACTCAACCCAGCGAAATATGTGTTTAGGGATTAGCTCGAGCAAGTTTCTCAGATTTTTAGTTAATCAACGAGGCATAGAGGTTAACCCAGTCAAGGCTTAAGCAATTATTGACATACATTCACCTCGGACAGTAAAAGAGGTACAAAAACTTACCAGCATGGTAGCGGCTTTCTCTAGATTTGTCTCCCGGTCTACGGACAAGTGTCACCCATTTTTTAGGGCACTTAAGAGGAGGTTTGAGTGAAGCAAGGAGTGTGAAGAAGCCTTCAAGAATTTGAAGAGATACTTAGCAACGCCTCTGCTCCTGTCTAAACCTTTATCGAGAGAAATATTGCATGCATACCCTGTTGTGTCCGAAAAGGCTGTCAGTTCGGTCCTTATCCGAGAAGAAGAGGGAGTTCAAAAGCCCGTCTACTACATGAGTCACGCGTTCTAGGGTGCCAAGGAGTGATGCCCTCCGCTCATGAAATTAGCATTCGTTCTAGTCACCTATGCTCAAAAACTATGACCCTACTTTCAAGGCCACACGATACGGGTCCCGACAAAGTTCCCTCTTCGGCAAGTTTTTTAGAGTCGACATATCAAGACGGATGGCCAAATGGTCAGTCGAGCTTGGCCATAATGACATTAATTTTGTATCGAGGACGGCCATCAAGGCATAGGCCCTTGTAGATTTTATCGCTGAGTTCATCAATATCGAGCAAGGTACACCACTAGCTAAGAAGGCAACCGTTGAAGTACCAGACGCCCCCGACTATAGTGAAGGTCACACAACATCAGAATCGGAGTGGAAGCTTTTTGTCGATGGATCTTCCTGCATGAAAGGTTCAGGAGCCGGGCTGGTATTGATAAGCCCAGATGGATACAAGGCAATCTACGCACTTCGATTTGACTTCAAGGTGTCTAACAATGAGGTAGAATATAAAGCACTTTTGGCTGGACTTAGAATAGCTAGGGATCTTGGGGTTGACTGCATAGTTATTCATAGCTACTTAATGCTTGTCGTCCAGCAAGTCACTGGGGTATTTCAAGCCCAAACAGAATCAACGGCTGTGTATTTACAAGAGGTCAAGACACTGCTCGGGCAGTTTAAATTTTACTTGTTTAAGCAAATCCCTAGATCGAAAAACTCGGAGGCTGATGCGCTTGCTCAGCTCACCTTAGGTTTGGGCAACAGAGACCTAACTTCGGTCCCCATTGAAAGATTAGCCGAGCCAAGCATTAACAAAGAAGTAACGAGTGTAGTCGAAGAGCATAAGACCACATGGATGGACCCGATCATCTGATACCTAACCATAGCCGAATTGCCCAGCGACCGAGAAGAGGCACTCCGAATTTGCATCAACTTGGCCCAGTATTCGATGATCGACGGAAAGTTATATCGATGAGGCTACACTCGCCATGTCTGAAGTGCGTTGGGCCCAAAGAAGCCGAATACCTAATGAAGGAAAGCCTACGTGGAATCACTATGGGGGGGCGATTCTTGGCCTAGAAGTGTCTTTAGTAGGGCTACTACTGGCTGACCATAGAGTAAGATTGTAAGGACTTCGCGTGAAAATGCGTCAAATGCCAACAATTCGCGAGGGTGCCCAGACACCATGCCTAGCCAGTCACCTCGGTAACACTGGCATGGCCATTTGACAAGTTGGCCATTGATCTGATTAGGCCCATTCCTCAAGCCCGATCTTAATTTAAGCACTACATTGTGGCCATTGACTACCTCACCAAATGGGTCGAGGTAAAGCCATGCACCAACATGACCGAGGCAAAGTGTACCAACTTTGTTTGGAAAAACATCATTTATCGATTCAGAATGTCGCATACCATCGTGACTGAAGATGCAAAGCAGTTCAAGTCTTCAAGTCTCCTCGACTTGTACGAGTAGCTCGGCATCAAGAAAGTCTTCTGTTCTCCAAGCTATCCACAAAGTAACGGGCAGGTAGAAACTATCAACAAAACAATTAAGGACAGCTTGAAGAAAAAGCTCAAGGGCTTTAAGGGAGCATGGATCGATGAGCTCCTAAAAGTGCTCTAGGCTTACTGAATGACTGCCCGAACAACTACTGAAGAGACCCCATACTCACTCGTGTACGAAGCAGAAGCTGTCATCCCAGCGGAGGTGGGACTACCAAGCTTCAGGGTTGAACATTACTACGAAATTTGAAATGCCAAGGTCATGATGTCCAAGCTTGACTTACTCGAGGAGAAAAGGAATCAGGCAACAATTTGTAACACAGCTTGGAACTGAGTCATTGCTCGGTACTACAATAAGCGGGTCCAACCGAGGAGCTTCAAGGTTGGAGATTTGGCGCTTAAAAAGGTCACGGTTCAGCAGCCTGGGTTAGGGTCCTTCGGTCCAAAGTGGGATGGGCCATGCAAAGTCGTCAGGATTGTTTGGCCAGGCACCTACAGATTATCTGACATGGAGGGCAACTTGCTCGGTCATCCTTGGAACGCTGAGCTCCTAAAGAGATTCTTTTGCTAACTGACGCCATAAATCCTTTTTGATCTCTGGCTATATATATATATATATATATATATATATTTTGTAACTAGGCCTACTAAATAGGGCTGGAATGTAAATATTATACATCAATGAAATGTAAATTCCTACACTGTTCTGTCGAGCAATACATGTTTAAGGAAAAACAAATCCCAAAGAGTGATGTCGTAACTCTAGCCCAAGGGACCAGACCATAACTCTCGAAGAGGGAGAGTCGTCCCAACTAACCGGACTGAGGGGCTAATCGGCAATTCGTCGACCATTAGTCTGTCATCGTACGGACCACTCGGACAGAGTCGCCCTAACATAACTATACCCAACCAACATTAGACTTGTAAAAGTTTCCATAAACTTAAACAAGTCTAGGGGGCGATATGGTATAGGGTACCACACGCCGTTGTGCTTTGCTTGACCGAGAAATAGGCTTTCCTTGCTCAGCTAAACTCGATAATCACTTCTCCTAGGAAGTTTCCTTTGGGAAAGTAAGACGTTTTGTCACCAAGACATTAAACTCAGTAAGGAGTGAGTTGAAAGACATGGGCTCAAAATTCTATGGTTCAGGAATGATTCCCCCGAGGAGCATCTAACTCTAAGAAGCTCCTAATTTAAATCCCCCTGAGGTCTAAGTTAACTCGGCGATGCGAAGGTCAAACTTTGTTACTGAGGAACTCCTCACCCAAAGTATGAAAACATCTATCAAAGAATAATTGCACTTGGAAAATTTCAAAAATGAAATAAATTAAGACTCTGAAAAGTGATGAACTTGGAATATAAAATTTTCATTAGAGTAATGGGGAGGTATAAATAACCGGGACCTCCTAAGCCCGGATAAACAAAAAGAGGGTAAAAGAAAACAAAGCTAAGCCTGGGGCCCTTCCTCGGCATCACCGTCTCTACCTTGTTTGTTCCTGTCATCCTCATCGTCCACTTCGACGACCTTGTCTTGTTTCGACTATTGTGTTGTGCTTTGCTCTAGTTCGACTATAAGTGACCAGTCGAAGCCTTCAGCCTCGAGATGCTTCCAGGTCAGGCAGTCTTTGAGGTCCATCATGCCGAAGTAGTGATAGTCGGCGTACTCTGGGGACACCTTGAATTCCTCCAAGGCTTGGGCGAGTCGGCCAGGCAGCTCTTCCCAGAAACGCTGGTGCTCAGCCTATGAAGCTTTCAGCTGGTCCTTGAGCAGAGCAACCTCAGCCCTTACCTGGTCAGCCATTCTCTTTGCCTCCTCCACCTCCGCCTTGGCCTGGTCGGCCTCCTCTTTTGCCTTCCTAGCCTCCTTCTCGGCCTAGGAAAGAGCTTTCTTGATTTGTTCTAGCTCGATGTTCCTGGCACCCAGCTCTTTCTTGACCTTGTCCTTTTCGAGGGCAGTCTTCTTGTGCTTCTCCTTCTCCAGGTTGAATTCCTTTAGCCCAGCCGTATAGGCCATGTCTAAGAAGGTGCATGTCTAAGGAAAACAAAACTTCAGCATGCAAGGAAAAAACTTAAAGAAAGGGGGCTCGGGTGGGATAATCACTCACCTTGACAGCAAAGTAGAAGGTAGCGCTAGAAAGGCCCTTGAAGTCCTCCTTTCGGAGGTTCTACAGGAAAGATTCGCTAGGCACCACATCCCCGAAGTGTTCAAGGATGTGGAGGTGGTAGTAAACTTTCTTCCTTATAGGGTCTCCCGTGGGGGGCACTACAGTGGGAGGTTGAGGCTAGCTTGATGAGGTCCCCGCCTTTGTCGACGGAGGTGGGGGCACTTAGACTAAACTGGGTGGTCGCTCAGACTGTGGCGGTTACTCGGACTGCGGAGGTAGCTCCAGTCTTGGAGTCCTCTTTTGCTTCTTACTGGCCACAACTTTTCCATTTTGGCAGCAAATGCGCTCCATCATGGTACGCCTTTCCTCTACGTTACTTGGTTGGGAAGACATCTCTGCAAAATCAAAATCCTCCAAGTTAAGACAAGCTCGGCTAAAAAAAAAAAAAACTTGGGGCTAACCTTCGATCTGGAGCTGGTACCTCCATAGAATGTACATCCCAATTACCGACCTATAACTATTCGAATTATGCAGAGTCAAGAACACATTTAGGTCGTTTAGTGCCTAGCGGAGGAATGGATGGAACGACAGGCATAGCCCACCCTTGAAAAACTTTGCATATAATGTTATACACCCCTCGGGTGGAGTCAGGGGTGAGTCGCTCTCCTCGGGTGCGATGAGGATGACGTCGTCCAGGATGTTGAACTTGATGTGCAAATCCTTGAGCCAAGACTCCGTCATTGCACTGGAGTAGGCTGTTGCTGAAGTCTGTTTGGGCCAGGTTACTCGATAAGCGGTCACTCCCCAGACTCGAGTGACTTGGACCCTTTCGTCCTCCTCTTCGGCAACACTCATCATTGGCTCAGTCTCCTCGATAGCTTCCTCATCGGATATGTCCACGGTCACCCTGCCTACGACTAAGACAAGGGCCCTAGAGTCTCGACGGGAGGTGCTTGGTACATCACTGGCTGCCTCTAGCTCGGACTGCTCTTGAACTGTAACTCAGAACGTGCCAGCGATGGCTGCCTCGATGTAGGGATTCTTGCCCCTACAAGGTCTCACTAGGTGCTCCCCATCTAGCAAGTTGAGGAACTCCTACTCAGGGATGGTCTCAGCATCGACCGTCAGTATTTTTGCCAATCGGTCAGCCCCACCTTGTTTTGAGAACAATCCTTCTATGTTGACCTCTACGAAAGTCGACTCGGTCTCAAGACTGCTTTCTGACTAGGAAACATCAATGTTTTGGGAGTCTGATAGGTCACTCATTTTTTTGCGTTCCTCAAGCAATTACCTGTTTGGGCTGTAGAAGCTTGGGAACGAAAAGTTCTCGGGTTGGTAACTATAGCTTGGCAATTAAAACTCAAGGGTAGCAAAGCGTGGCCTTGATTGGATGTGAAAATGACAGGACAAAAGGTCCTATTTATAGCCACTTTAGGCAGGAAACTCGGGCGTAAAAAACGAAAAGGTGTGATGATTACGCTTGTCAAGGAAGCACTTGCTCACATTGCTACACATGTACCTCTAGGCTTTGTCACATGACCTTTTATTTCACACTACCTAGGGACGCTGCTTGGACTTCTATCCTGAGTTGACCTCACCTATTCAGCATAGTCCACCCAGTCAAGCATCGACTAGGTGAACTGGGGGGCTATTATTGAGGGTGAACTCGACGCCATCGTTGAGGAGCTGTACTCTAGGTGGTCGGCCAAACAACTCGACAAAGCTATGGGGGAGGTTACTACTGATCCCGATGAGCCTGGATCTCTTGTTCGAGGTGCTTTTCAAGGTCTCTTGGGTCTCACCTCAACGGGTTGCCTCCTCGAATTGAGTACCAGCTTAGGTCAGATTCTTTTCACTTGTGTAAGTGGGCTGCTACTCGCCATCAGTGGCTAACAGATGGCAAACAACTCACCGTCGGATGGGAAGCAATCCACCGACGGAGGGGCGTGACTCTTGTCTCCTGCTACCTGACACGCCTTGATGTGACACTTGGGTTGTGGGCAAAACCCACCTAACACTCGGCCCAAGTGATAGCCTATGAATAGGATGCATTTATTGCATCCTAGCATGCATGCTCCTTCCCACCTAACAAGTTCTCGTTCTCTACCGAGCAACTCCTGCCTTGAGCATCGAAGAGCCCTTGTCTGTTGACTGGCCTATCCTTTCCTTGCATCTAAAGCGTCCCTCCTCTTGCTACAGGTCCACTCGATTAGGAAGAGACGAACAGGGATGAGCTGAGCACTGTGCACAGCCGCACGTGGTGTTAATCTGATGCAAAGCTCCAGTAAGCATCAACAAAGATAATTAAAAAAATAGGGGTGTTATCATTATTAAAGTAAAAAATTCAATCTATCAATTGAAAAAAAAAATCAAATGTCAAACTTGCTATATGTTAAACTTTGTGGCAATAGCAAATTTGGTATTTCTAATGGCACTTGCATTGGAGAGTGTTTTGCACTCTAATACCAAATTTGTCATTAGCATATCAATTTAGCATTGCATTGGAGATGCTATTAGATCTCAATTTTAATTAAACTAAGAAACATTTTCTTCCCCACCAGTCCCCCTCTTTTGCCCACTTAACCCCCTCAATAACCCATGCTTTTGTGACCATCCATTGCCCTAAAGTCGTCGCTCCCTTGCCCCTCATGCTCTAGCCTTTAGTGCCTTCACTGGCCTCACCTTCACCTACTATAATCTCGCCCCCAACATCCTTGCGCCCTTCCCATGAGTTTGTGACATCCTCTTATGTGGCCCACCTATCCTTGTCGCCCCCTAGCCAACCCTACCCACCCCCATCACGCCCCTAGCAAAACTGTGTACTTTCACCCTGTTGGCCGTGTCCCTAATCACGCTTCACCAAACATGCACCACCCTTCTCCATTTTTAGGCTCCTATATGTCGTTCGTGTATTCCTCTCCATTTTCCATTCCATAAAGAGAAGATTTTTTGTTTTTTTTTTTTTTTGGGTTATTGTCATTTTGGTTTCTTATTGTTTGGAAAATAACTGGATAAAAAATGTGCATTTTGCCCTTTTATTGATTTTTTAAAATAATATTTTGCTTCATTTTTTTTAAAAACCCTTTAATTTGTTTGAATATAAATTCTAAATTGAGTTAAAAGGTTTCTTTATGAAAAAAGATTAGGCAAATTAAACTTAAAAAGAAATATAGAAAAGGGAAAAATAGACATTTCTCATCACAAAAATTGACCTTAAGGTTTTAAAATGATATTTTCAAAACTAATAATGTACCTTTTTGATATTTTGTGAACAAAATGATACAAATTTGATTTTTATCAACATATAAAGTACAAAAATGATAAAAACCCGATTTTCATTTCAAATTTTGTTGAAGTTTTTTATTTATAAGACAAAACATTTTATTTTCTTTTTTTATTTTGAGTTTATAATATTGTCACAATTTTGTAATTTTATATTTTAATCTTTTATAAAAAAAAATTAAAGTATTCAGATGATTGTTAGGTTGCAATTTAGTCAGCCCTAAATTGCCTACAAGCCCAGACGACCTAGTGTTAATACTAATCAAATAGATCGAAGATAATCAATCGATGCGAGGAAGGCTAATCGAATGGACGTTTTGTTTAGTTCGATTAGTTTGATTCTTTGTGTCTGGTAAGCGCTTGGGTTATATCAGCCACTCAAGATAATTCAAATTCGTTTCGTATGATCAGAACGATCGTCACGAATTGGCGGTTATCAGCACGAACTGACGGTTACTGACATGTCTGATCATGGACCAAAACGTGGGGGAGACATGATTCTTGCAGCCTATCATGGATCAACACGTGTCTCACTATTGTAGTTGCTTTCAGTGCATTATCCCACTCTACTAGACGATTAGGAACCACGATTCCTCCTCATTCTCTATATAAAGAGATGGTTGTTCTAGTGTACAATATATAGAAGAACATACAGAAACTCTGCCAAATTGCTTTCTCATCCTTTTCTGTTCTTTTGTAATTTGTATCCAGAATATTATAGCCCATTACATAGACATAGCTCTTCTTTAACAGAGAAAACCACTATAAATCTTATGTGTGATACTCTTGTGTTTACAACATTGTTTATTCTGTTCATTGCACTTTGATCTAGCACGTTAACTTGAGCTAATAGGTCCAATTAATGGTGATTTAAGGGCCCAAGTTTCTCAAAACGGAATTCAAACAACTCAAATCAGTATTTTCGTATTTGATTGTTGATCCACTGTCTATAGTTTGGCGCCTACCGTGGGGCCTTTAAGTCATCAACTCCAGGATCTTTAGCTCAAATATGAATGGCTGACAACGTTGACAACCATTACACCCCTAAAACTGCAATTGAAGAGACTAAATCAATTCCCCTGGCCAACCAGCAAATGGAAGCTCTTACAGCAGAAATAGAGGCCCTTAAGAAAATGCTCCAGGAGCAAGTAGCTCGTTCTTAAGAGCGCGACCGAAGATTGGAGCAACTCAGTAGTGAGAATTTGGCTTTGAGGAGCCAAATCAGCTTTTAGAACTCTTAGATGACTTCACAATCCTACTATTACCTGTATTATGGGTATTCGACAATCCTCGTTTCGTCAGCGTCACATGGCAGTTTCAGACACCACATCCAGAAAGACAGTAGTCCTCCTACAGCCTAATTGGGATGATGCAGCCGTTATATACTCCTTCGACCCTAGCACCAGCAACAACACTAGCTTCTATAGCCACAACAACTCCAACTACGATGACTACAACAACAGCGAACGTTCATGTGGAATCTAATTGACGTGATGATACGATTGATAGAAACAAAAGGATAGAACCTACCGCTCGATTTGAAGAAGTCCCAACTCTAACTTTGTTAACTCCAGAGTCGATCCAGCAGATGATGAAAGAAATGCTCGAGCAGAACGTTAAGCTCGTAGAAGAGAAGATCGACCAGAAAGTTTCAAAAGCAACAAGTAAGACCCAACATTGGACGACATCTTGAAGAACATTCGAGATACCCTGTTAACGAGGATGATCACTTCGGTCGTACCACCTAAGTACAGAAACCTTATGTTTGCTCGATTCGATGGAACTTTTGATCCAAAGGACCACTTGTTGCAGTACAAGAACGTGGTGAGCGCTACAAATATCCCATATTTGATTCTTGATGAGATGATGTGCAAGTTGTTCGCACAATCACTCAAAGGTCTAGCACTTTGATGGTTCGATAACCTACCCTTGGGTCGATTGATAACTTCAAAGATTTGGTGGATTCGTTCGTCAAAGCATACTCGGTACACATCAAAACTGGAAAGACAACCAAAGATTTGTGGTCAGTCGTTCAAAGCCTAGGCGAATCATTGTGGACTTATATTAAAAGATTTAGCAAAGCATTCTTAGAGATTTCTGACTTAGAGGATGGAACAGCTCGAGAAGCACTGAAGAAGGGACTCTTACACAAGTCCTCCTACAATAATAGTATATGCTCTGACTATCCTTAGACTATCTAGGAAGCATTAAACAGAGCAAAATGATGGATTGATTTACAAGAAGAAAATGAGAGATGTGAGCGGGAACTTGCCAGAAGTCAAGATTAGATAAGATGGTGGGAAAAAATATAGAAAGAGTGAATTGATCGAAGAGGTCGGACAAGAACATCGCCATAGAAAGAATGGAGAAGGAAAGAAATGAAGTCATGGCTGAGGGGTCGGACACTCTTGCCATCGAAGTATACTCTGAATATATCCCCAAAAGAACTTGTCGCACAGCTCAAGGGAAAAGCTTATGTTAGATGACCAAGCAAGATGGCACCGAGCCGTTCACGTGACCAGTCAAAATACTGTCAGTTCCATCGAGATACAGGGCATTTGACTTTCGACTACAAAGCATTGTGGTCAGAAATTGTAGAATTACTAAATAAAGGAATTTGAAGGAATTTTTGTTTGAAAAGGGAAGGAAAGTTTATGGACTCAATAGAGAAAGGGGAGGACAAAAGGATCATTAAGTCCAAGACAAGACGCCTTCGCCACCACTTGTTAGAAAGGTAATTGGAGCCATTTGCAAAGGCTCTATTTTTAGCGGCTATTCCACCAATCAAATGAAGGCTCACCAACGGAGAGCTAGCCAAGCCACAGTCAGCTTGACATCTGCCAAATATGATGAACACATTATTTTGTTTTGTAGTAACGAAGCCTTCGGGCTTGACGCCCCGCATGATGATGCTTTGGTTATCAAACTTAATATCGTGAATTGTGAGACCAACAAGATATTGGTTGACAATGGAAGCTCTACCAACATATTGTTCCTTTCGATGTTGAAAAAGATAGAGATCGCTGAAGAAGAAATTGAGAAGTCTGCCATGCCATTGGTGGGATTCAACGGAGAAGCAACCATGGCCATAGGTAGAATCAAACTTTCGATTTACAAAATAAGAGAAAACAAGATAACGAGTTTCCTCATTATGGATTGCCCCTTGGGCTATAACATAGTTCTCAAGTGACCTTGGATTCACGCCATGAGGGCTGTTCTATCAACGTACCACCAAACGATAAGGTTCCTGACAAAGCGAGGGGTCAGGGAGGTTCGAGGAAGCTAGGAGGTGACGAGGAGCTGTTATGTCATAGCTATGAAGCAAAAGGAGGCTTTATAGCAATTACAGAAAGGTTAGCAGTACGGATTAAACAATCAAGATAGCATCGAATCGGTTCTAGAGCAGCTAGATGATGTACAAATTGATCCAAAAGATGAAAGGCATACAGTGAAGATCGAGTCACAACTTGACCCCAAAATAAAATCCAAAATTATTGATTTCCTTAAAGCTAACAACAATTGTTTCGCTTGGTCCCATGCAGATATGCCAAGAATCGATCCGAGCATATTCTTGCATCGACTTAATGTCAATCCAGACCACAAACTTGTCCGGTAGAAGAGGAGAAAACTTAGAATTAAGCATAACAACGTCATGAAGGATGAAGTGAGGAGATTACTCGAGGCTGGGTTTATTCGTCCTATACAGTACCCAGGTTGGCTCGCCAACATGGTGATTGTAAAGAAGAAGAATAGGAAGTGGCGAATATGCATTGATTTCACCAATTTAAATATAGCCTGCCCAAAAGACAGTTACCCATTTTTACATATCGATCGACTTGTCATGCAACAGCCGGTAATGAGATTTTAAGCTTTCTTGATGCATTCTCTAGCTACAATCAAATCCTTTTGCATCCAGATGACCAGGAGAAGACCGCTTTCATAACTGAGTAGGGATTTTTTTGTTTCAAGGTTATGCCTTTTGAGTTAAAAAATACGGGAGCTACTTACCAGAGGCTGGTCAATATGATGTTCGAATAGCAAATCGGTAAGAACATGAAAGTATATATCGATGACATGTTAGTTAAGTCTTTGTAGGCTCATCTCCATGTCCAACATCTATAAGAATACTTCAATGTTCTTCGAAAATATGGCATGAAACTGAATCCAGAGAAGTGCACTTTTGGAGTTGCGAGCGGTATGTTCTTGGGATACCTCATGATGAAGCAAGGAATCGAGGCAAACTCGAACCAGATAAAAGCTTTTTAGCTAATGCCATCGCCGAGAACCAAGCGGGAGATACAGAAACTTACTGGTCGAGTCGTAGTGCTCAGTCGATTCATTGCCCGGTCTGCAGATAGATATTTTCCTTTTTTCCAGTTGCTCAAGAAGAATATGAAGTTCGAATGGAACGAATGATGCCAGGCAGTGTTCCAAGAGTTGAAGAGATACTTAACTACTCCATCGATCCTATCGAAGCCAAAAGATGGAAAGCCACTATACCTGTACTTGGCAGTTTCATAAACAACAATAAGCTTGGCCCTTGTCCGAGAAGAAGATGTGATCCAAAAGCCAGTTTTCTTCGTAAGCCACGCCATGATGGATGCTAAAACAAGGTACTCTGTCGTTGAAAAGCTCACCCTCGTACTCATCATGTCGGCTCGAAAGCTCCATCTGTACTTTCAAGGCCACACTATTGTGGTATTGTCGTCTTATCCAATGCGAGCTATTTTGCACAAACCAAATGTCTCCAAAAGAATGACAAAATGAGCCGTTGAGTTAACAGAGTTAGACATCGAGTACAGACCTCAGACAACGCTAAAAGCTCAGGTGCTTGCAAATTTTGTCGTTGAAATGACATTCAAGCTTGAAGGACACGGATCGAATACATGGACTATGGTACTGAAGTTGCCAACTGGCAAAGAAATTGAACAGAGTTTTTGACTGGGATTCAGGACTACCAATAATGAAGCTGAATATGAGGCTATGATCCCTGGTATAAGGCTTGCTGCCGCACAAGGGGCTACCCAACTTATTTTAGAAAGCGCTTGCACTTTAGTCGTTAATCAAATAAATGGAGAGTTTAAGGCCTGAGACGAGAAGATGCTTTCATACCTGAGGCTGGTTACCAAGCTCAAAGCCCAGTTTGACTAGTTGGAAGTGAAACATGTCCCACGAAAATAGAACTCAAAAGCCAATACACTTGCCAATTTGGGATCTTCAATCGAAGTCCATGAGAGAAGAATAATTCCTTTGGAATAAATTAATGGTCCGAGCATTGAGTTGGTCGAGGAGATGAATTATGTCGACCCGAGAGACAATTGGAGGATGCCCATTGAGATGTATATACGCGACAGTTGGCTACCCAAAGATAAGCATATGGTGAGGAAGATCAAAGTTCAAGCTATAAGGTACTGCTTGATCGATGAGAAGCTTTATAGGCGTTCTTTCATAGGACCTTATCTTCATTGTCTTTGGGAAGACAAGATTGAAAAGATCATTCGAGAAGTTCATGAAGGGTCGTGCGGCAACCATTTAGGGGGTATATCACTATGCAACAAAGTTAAGACATAAGAGTTATATTGGCCAACAATGTAGAGCAACTGCAAGAACTTCACTCATAAATACTATAGTTGCCAAAGGCACGCTATCATTCACCAACCAGCAGAAGAATTCTTCTCGGTCAATTCGCCCTACCCGTTCATGAAGTATTCTATGGATGTGGTTGGACCGTTTCCTCCAGCTCCAGGACAAGTCAAGTATTTGCTCGTCCTTACGGATTATTTCTCCAAATGGGTCGAAGCCAAAGCATTTGTGGATGTTAAAGAGCGAGATGTCGAAAGGGTTTTTTGGAGAAATATCATCTGTCGGTTCGGAGTTCCAAGAGAGAACATCACTGATAACGGCTCCCAATTCATTTCCTCATCCTTCAAGAAATTTTGTCGCAATTTAGACATTATCTTGAGCTTCTCAACACCTAGGTACCCGCAAGGAAACAGGCAGGCAGAAGCAACGAATAAGACGATCGTGAAGAGCCTAAAGAAGAAACTAGAGGCTAGGAAAGGACGTTGGCTTGAGGAAGTCTGATGGTACTTTGGGTCTATTGAACGACTCCGAGAAGGGCGACTAGCGAATCCCCTTTTTCGCTCATGTACAGAACAAAAGCTGTAATTCTTGTAGAGGTAGTAGCTCAAGAACTTTGAGTCAATTACTCGCTCCTGAACGAAGCAAAAAATGATGAAATGATGCAGGATGCATTGGATCTGATAGACGAGAAAAGGGACAAAGCTTTCTATTGCCTTGGACGTTATCAGCAGGTAGCTGCCAAGTATTACAACCAGAAAGTGAAAGTCAGGAGGTTCCAGGAGGTCAAACTTGTACTCATAAAGGTTTTTAGAATATGATAGAAGCTAATGCTGGGAAATTGGTGGCTAATTGGGAAGGTCCTAATTGGGTTTGGTCTGTCATTCGAGACGGGGTATATAAGTTGGAAAAATTGGATGGATCAACCCTTGCTAAAAGCTAGAATGCACATCATTTAAGGAAGTATTATGTGTGACATTTATAAGTTTCTCTTTATTTTATCCTTTATGTAGTTGAACTACATTTGGCTTGATCCCTACAGATGGGTATGTAGGCAGCTCGTGGACTATGAATGAGTGCAGCCACTTTATCAATTCAAGTTTTATTTTCCCAGGATCCATTGCCAATTTGTTCTAGGGCTAAACTCAATGATAAAGCCATCTTTATGGCTTCACTTTGAACTCGACTAGCCCGATCTGAACGCTCTCACTTTGCCATCTTCATGGTTTCGCTTTAGACTCGACTAGCTCAATCCAAATGCTTTCGCACTGCCATCTTCATGGCTTAACATCAAACTCGACAAGCTTAATCCGAATACTCTTGCATTGCCATCTCCATGTTTAAATTCAGACTCGACCTATTCAATCCGAACAATTTTGAATCTCCATTTTCATGTCTATTTGGACTCGTTCAATTCGATCCAAAAATGTCCTCATTGGACAAAAACTGGTGCCATAATCAGGTCTCAAACACTAAAGTGAATTCGAGCAACTCTTCCAGAGTTTGATCCCATATCACCATTTTCATGGAATCGAATTCGATTAACTCTTAGAGTTTGATCTTACACCGCCATCCTATTGGCTCAATTCTAGGCTAGATTCGATCAACTCTTCTAGAGTCTGATCTCAAATTGCTATCTGCATGGCTCAGTCTTGCTCATAACTTTGCTAACCCCTCGAGAATTTAGTTTGTACAAGAATAATAGCTCAATTTAATACTACATTGATCCCTTTGGATCCTATTGGATACTTCGATTATCATGCATTATTCGCTCGATCGCTTTTAATTTATTTAAATTGACCAAAGTGCTTGATCGCCACTTACACTGAGTAAAAGCACGAGTAATCTGAAGCTGAAATCATGAAGTTAAATTTGATACTGAAGTTTTGTTCAAAAAAATAAAGTTGTTTAATACAAACTAAACAAATAAAGTTGTTTGCTACAAACTAAACAAATAGGTTACAATTAGGTCTCTCAAGAATCTCCTCCTTTCATAGGTTGAACATTATTGCCCTCAGTCAGCTTGACAATTGGGGGCTTCACGACTTTGCCACTTGACATCGGAACAGTACTTGGCTCAAGAGCAGAAGGATCGGTAGGAACCTCTTGACAGGCCGATTCACTTTGTACGATGACTTGAGCATTTGAGTCGTCTGGCGGCAATAGGTTCTGCAATTCCTTGATCTCCTCGTCGATCACTTCGGTGCTTAGTTGGCCTAACTTGAACTCTAATAAAGCCTCGAGTCATGCCTTGAAGGAGGAAGTGCCATGGACCTCAAGCAGCTGCTCTTTGATTTCTTCAATATCTTTTTCTTTGGCTTCCACTGTTTTCTTTAGGTTGTCAACTTCCTCTTTCGAAAGTCCAAGACTACTGGCCAAGTTTAGCACCTTTTCGTTCGACCTATTTAGTGCATCGGCTACTTCATCGAGTTCCTTTTTCTTGTCATCTCTCTCAGCCTTTACCTTCCTAAGCTCTTCTCCACGCTCCCTATTTTCAAAAGTTCTTGCTCGTATTTGTGAGTGGCCCTGTTCACAAAGAGATTGTGGAGCAAAAGAGCCTGCATGACAAAAAGGAATTTAGTATAAAACAAAACAATCAAAGCCAACCAAAATAAATGCAATTTGGATATTTGCTTATCCCATAGTCACAATCGATTCGTTGTAAAACCAAGAAAATGGCTTCCCATCAAGGAGCTCCTCATCCTTGTTAAAGTAGAAGTTTATGGCTACTCTCATCATTGCCTCCTTGTCTTAAATTATGTTGACGTCTTCTGAGACATCGAGGGCTTTCTGAAGAATCTTTATTTCAACATCCCTGGTCGAGGCAAAAGGCTGTGTCCCATTCTTTTTCTTCAATGGCTGGGGCTGTATGTCAAAGGGAGGGGGTGGAGGCAGATTGGTTGAATCGATTAAAGGAGCCGTCTCTTTCTAAATTGATCATTTACTAGTATCAGTCCTCTTCTTTGCTGCTTTGTCTGCAGCTTTCTTCTTCCTCATCTCTCTAACTAAAGGCAGTGTTACCTTCATGGCTGATAGTGCGGCTTCTGCAAGATGAACGTCTTCGTCAGATAAAGGGGTAATATATTTTGACAGATCGTACAGCCGCTGAAGTGCACCGCGGCATGAAAAGACCCAATCGACTCATTTTGGAAATCGAATAGGAATACCTGTTGGGATTTCTTTAAAGTGCTTCCAAATTGGCGACTTCCCGAGTCAATCAGGTTGAGAGATTTCAGCCTAAGTTTGTCCCTTCAAAGCAAGCAGTGCGTCCAATCTCACTTGGAACCTCTCGCTGATAGGAGCGGGATGATTTAGCTCGTAATCTGCAAAGAAAGATAGCACTTTGAGATCAGTTGGAATTACTGCTTGAAATAAACACAAGTATTGACGCTTACCAATGTAACCAAAAGCAAATGGAAAAGGGAATTGAGTAGTCAACTCGAAAGAATCGCTGTTGATTGACATAAAGAAGTATCTTTCTTCCCAATGTCTATCCGCATTAACAAATTCTGTTATGAGTTGCTTCGACTACCGATACATGAAGTAGAAGCGATCCAAGCTTTTACTGTTTGGCTTTAAGTAGTAGCACCGAATGAAGTCGTAAATATAGAAGTCAATCCCAGCCTCTTCGATTAGAACCATTAAGGCTATTAGTAGCCAAATTTTGTTCGGCATTAGTTGAGTCATGGAGATGTAGAAGTGGCCAACAATCTCTATCATGAACTCGAGGATTGGTAATCGAAGGCCAAGTTCAAACCATTTGATATAAACACAAAACCAGTTGTCGTTTGGGTATCAACTCACTCCCCCCGATAGGGCAAACACATTTTGACAAAGGGTGGGACACCATATTTTGACCTTATCAGTAGTAGATCTCCCTTTTTCAAGACAAACTCCGGGTTCTTTGTAAAAAAGGAAACTCCTTTGGTCGGAGAAATATACTTCCTTTTTTCATGCGGTTCAATTTGATCGACCCTTTCAAATGGACCTACTGCCCAGTTTTGCTCTCCCCCTGGGTTTGTTGCTTTTTTGCTGGTCATGGCGCCACCAATTCTGGAACCTAATTCAATCATGGTTTGTTGACTAATCATTTCATCAATTTCCTTTTCATCGTTGCTCGACTAAGGGTCCTCGCCATTGCTCGAACTCGAATTGATGATAACCGCCTTCAACATTTTTTCAAAAACAAGTTTTGGAAGGGAGATCTAGGGTTTTAAAAATCAAGAAGAAAAAAAATGCTAAAATCTTTAAGGTCTCAACAGTTCGTGAGTGTTCTAAACTTGTGATAGTCAAACAAGCCAAGCAATCACTGATTTTCTTAGAAAATGAGGAATATTTGGAATCAAAATTCTCAAAATTGGAAGAGAAATAAGATTACAGAAAGAAAATCGCAAGAAAATTAAAAGGAAAGAGAGAAATCTTGCCTAGAAATCGCTGAGAAACTCTAAGAAACAGAGAGAAAATCACCTTAAGTTTGAAGAAAGAGAAGCAAAATGAAGAGGAGAAAGAAAATGTATGTTATATACTGCCCGAAGGTGTCTAATCGATAGTTAAGATCAATTTAGAACCATCTGATCCAAAGGCTAGGATTTCGCGTATTTTTGAATTCCTGCTCAAACTAAGGCAATGTCCTTTCAAATCAGATGCATACATCACCGCTGTAGAGATATTTTGGAGCTTGCCAATCATGTATTGACACGTGTTACAAGTAGTTAAGTATCGCGATTTCCCGAGGAAAGGTAATGATTCGAGTACAGGCACAAGGTTTCAATCAAGGTGACATGTCATCGAACTAGAGCCTAATCTTGAATCACTCATGTAGTCTATTACATCAACTAAGGAATGGAAGGCTAACTGTTGGGCTGCAATTTAGTCAGCCCCAAATTGCCTACAAGCCCAGACGGCCCAGTGTTAATACTAATCGAATGGATCGAAGATTATCAATTGGTTCGAGGAAGGCTAATTGAATGGACGTTTCGTTTAGTTTGATTGGTTCGATTCTTTGTGTGTGGTAAGCGCTTGGGTTATATCGACTGCTCAAGATAATTCAAATTTGTTTCATTTGATTGGATCGATTGCAACGAGTTGGCGGTTATTAGCACAAACTAACGGTTACTGGCACGTCTGATCATGGACCAAAATGCAGGGGAGACATGATTCTTACAGCCTATCACGGATCAACACGTGTCCCACTATTGTAGTTGCTTTTAGTGCATTATCCCACTCCTCCAGACAGTTGGGAGCCACAATTCCTTCTCGTTCTCTATATAAAGAGATGGTTGTTCCAATGTACAATATATAGAAGAACATACAAAAACTCTACCAAATTGCTTTCTCATCCTTTTTTGTTCTCTTGCAATTTGTACACAGAATATTATAGTGCATTACAATGGTAGCTCTTCTTAAACAGAGTGAACCATAATAAATCTTCTGTGTGATACTCTTGTTTTTACAACATTGTTTATTCTTTTCATTGCACTTTGATCTAGCATGTTAACTTGAGCTAATAGGTCCAATTAACGGTGATTTGAGGGCCCAAGTTCCTCAAAACAGAATTCAAACAACTCGAATCAGTATTTTTATATTTGATTGTAGATCCATCATCTACAATGATAATTGTCTAATTCAATAAGATCTAGTTAGTTTTAAAATATTCAAAATTATTGATTTGTAGGTAAGAAAAAAAAATGCACACACATTAATTTTCTTGAAAATTTGAAGAAAAAAGATGAAGAAAAAATTTCTTTCTAGAGTAAAAATTATAGTTAAAAGCTTGTAAAATTCAAATAAACTTTTTTTTATGTAAAATAAATGTAAAAATGTCATTTCCAACAATACGTATATGTAAAAACAATTTTTAGCATTCATGGGCTTTTTGGATTTTTTTTTTAAATTAACTATCAAAGTTTAGTTAATATTGAGGGTCAATTAACAGAGTAGGTGTCTATGTAATTTTCTTATAAAGCAGGGGTGTTGACATAGTTAGTTTAGGTTAAAGGTACCTCCTTGTAATTTTGACAAAACACTGAAGGTGTTAGCGTAATAAGCCCTTTCAAAAACTAACACATGTTCAAAAAAAAATAGAAAAGAAAATTAAAAAGATTTTTTTTTTTTTTTTTTGTACTTGGGGTCTCAAACTTTTTGTATTGGCATATAGGCCATAGGGATGTTTACTATTAGTTTTGGATGCATAAACTAACTAGAAATAAAATCTTTTTGTTAGTGATTTGGATGGTTTATCTTTTTAACAAAAACCAAACTACTCATAAGTGGTTTGTCAGATTGGCTTAGCAGCTTAAGCTTAAAAGTAAAAAGTTTTTAGTATTTCCTAAACAATATGAAGTTGTTTAACCATAAAAGTAAAGACAACATTTAAACTCTACAATCTAATTCAAAAATAACAAATGATTAAAGTTCACCATCCAAAGTTTTGATATAGAACAACCATCAAATTAGAAAGTCACATGTACACAATTAAAAAAGAAAAAAACTTTGTAGGAAAGATATTTTAAAAAAATTAAAATGTAGATATAAAAACTGCTAACCAAACCATCATCCAAATAATTCTAAAAAACCATCCAAAACCTCCCATTAGTCCAAGTATATCTTGCCCTTTTTTTATTATTGCAATAAGAAAAATGTTTGAACAGAATATTTTAAAGAAGATAATATATTATGTAACATATTCTCTTCACTATTATTAAAAACCTTAAAAATTAGAATATTTAGTATTTAATATACATTTAATATACTTTTGCTTAAAAAATTAGAAACTGTGTAAATAGGATGTGATTACCTTTATGAATTTTCCGAAGTCATTCATCAATTTTAATGTAAGATACTAATATTATAAAAAAAAAATTCAGAGTTTAAGGTTTAACGTGCTAAAAATATTCAATTACAACGTTCACAAAACAAAGAACTATCCATCCTAATTATCCAAACAATAATAGTAATGAAAAAAAGCACATAGAGTTTTTGGGCCAAGGGTAAAACAATATATATAAATTTGGCTTATTGGCTTAATATGTGGTGGTTTGAACTTTTGTGGTTTGAAAGAGAATGTTTAAAAAGTGTAGTTTAACTTTTGGTTCATATTAAAATCAAAATTTTTAGGTTTTTTTGGGTCAAAATATCAATCAATGGGTTTAACCAAGCCTAAAAAAAATTTGGCTAAAGACTCATTTTGAACCAAAGAGTGAACCAAATAATATAACATATGACTAATTTGCCATTTGATTTCTATTACATTTATTTTTTCTTTTATATGGTTTTTGGTAAAATGAGTTCAAACCAAAACTTTTATTGCTATAGTGTAGAGCTCTCACATGCTACAATGTAAATCAAAAATATATTACGGCATAAATAACCTAGAAACTTGTAACCTATAATTTAAAACATCAAAACCTAGAAGTTCATAAAATTTAAAACATTAGTTCCAATATAAACATAAACTAAACTAATCTAATAACCAGCTCCACCACCATGCACACATCCATGTCGAGCCTCCTCTGTCTTAAAGGTTAGTTCCTACCCTTATTTGCAACATGCGAAGAAACTAGAGTAAGCAAAATTCAAAGTATATCCATAATCTCATAAAACAATCATCATAAGTTCTCAATATGTTTTTGTAATGAATAAATAAATAAATAAATAAATAAATATGGAGGAAAATAATTTATCATCACAAAATCTTTTTTTTTTTTTTTTTGAAACTCTCTTTAGGAACATTCTTTCTAAAGCATTCCTCTTCTTTCTTAATTTGCTCCTTATTGGACCATAAACAATGTACCAATGTATGCAACCATGATGAGAGTGGGATTACAAGTTCCCAATACATCAAGACAATTTAACTTATCTTATAGGCTTTGGCTTGGCATTATCTTGTGAGCACCTTGCGGCTTGGTGCAAAGTTAGACTTATTCTGACACAAGCCCTCAACATCTTTTATCTTGATTAGCTCTTTATCTATTTTCATAAGATTATAAGGAATATATACATAACATAAAGATTGTAACTCTCCTCATAAAAACCCTCATTGAAACTTTAATCATATTAGCTATTAAGATTTTAACACCATATAAATTCATATCCTGAACAAACTATTGTAGTTGAGAGATATACTTACATGGCTTATCAGCTTACTATATTCCTAATTAAAGTAAATCGACGCTTTGGGATTTTGGTACATTCGCCTCTTTGGAGTGTTACATGTAACAATATCACATAATTAATATTCATAGCACAAAACCCAAGAAATAGAAAAACCTAATTTATCTTTCCAAGAGACAAGGAAAACCCAAAATTTATACTTCCATTAATCTATCAAATAACTCCTCATGCTCAATCCTTATACTAATATCATAAATTCCATTAACCATATTCATATTATCATTTCTCGTCAAAATTTCCTAAAACCCTAATTCATCAAGCTCATGAAATTCAAGTGTTTAGAAAAATTACTATTTTCTCCTTGAAGTGTAATTGCCTAGAGAATTGAAAAGAAGAGAAACTACTAGGGGTGTTCTTAGATTGGGTTACATGGTTTAGGGGTCAAATCATAATCCAATTTGTACATATCAGATTGGAAAAATTCCAATTCAAAACCAATCCATGAAATCCCCCATCTAATCCAATTCAATATGAAAACCATAGATTTTGTAAATTAGATTTCACAGATTTATGGATCGAGCCTTTAAATTTATTAAAAAAAAACTAGTAATTAAAATTAACATAGTATAATATAATATAATTTAGTAAAATTAAACATATTACAACCCAATGGAATGCAAGTCTTTGATAATAAACTAAATTGTAGCATTACAAAATATTACAACTAATAAAGTTAAATAAACTTTAGACATGAGTAAATGTCATGAGTGAATAATGTTGATCTTTATAATTGGGCTGAGCTTCTTTTTTTAGCACATAAAATTTGGATACTCTATTGTAGGAGTATAGTGTTATATATTTATTATTTTTTTTATGTGTATGCATGTAAATGCTTATATAATGTATACAATATATATGGTTCGGATTCATAGATTATACAGATTCGAGGATACTCAATTTGTAATCCACTCTGTGTATATCATATTGGAAAAATCCTAATTAAAAAACAATCTATATTTTTTATAATCTAATCTAATTTAGTGAATTAGATTGGTTTGAATGAATTGAATGATTGGTGGATTCCATGAACACCTTTAGAAACTACAGTGGTTCAATGGATGAATCTCTAATTTCTATCTCTTCTAGGTGTAAACGTAAATAGGGCTTATAGGAGGGAATGAATGTCAATTTTTGAAATGAAATATACAATCTGTGCCTAATTCTCTAAGTATAGGCTTTAATATTGGATTTTTAACACAAGGGATAGGATCTAAACTAAAAAAAGTAATCCAAGGGTCTAAAACTAGGTAAGTTATCAATCTAGTATTGACTTGGCTTCATTTAAGGCGCTTTATAGTAGACTATGTCCATTACCAATTTTTTAGCTTGAGCACAAGGACCGACCTACCACTGGACTAAATGGCATTCAGAACGATAGTGAAAAGATCACTATTGTTCGAGAGCATTTATGAACCGCCCAGAGTCATTGGAAGAATTATGCTGCCAAGAGGCGTAGATAATTGGAATTCCAAGAATATATCTCTTGTTGAAACTCATTCCATGCAAAGGGATTACTTGTTTCAGTGTTAGTGGGAAACTCGTGCCAAGGTACATTAGACCGTTCCCTAAGTTCACAACGAGTTGATGTTGCTTATTGTCTCGATTTACCCCAAGAATTGTCCTATGTTCACAACATTCCTCATCTATCAATGCTTCACAAATGTCACACCGACCTAGAAACTATTGTTTCATGGCATGATGTGTTGCTAATGATGTGCCGCTCCTGGAGGACCCGACTTACCAGAAAGTACCAATTTAGATTATCGACCAAAAAGTGACGAGCTTACGACCCCAAGATATTTCACTAGTTAAGGTATTACGGCTATTCCACCATGAAAAGGAAGCAACCTAGGAATTAGATTCGAAGATGCAGGAGTTGTATCTGCATATGTTTTGCTTTTGTGGCAAGCTGTAATTTGGAAGATGAAATTTCTTTTAGGAGCATGGAGTTGCAACAATGGGAAATTTTAATTAGTTTTATTACATATAAATTTGAGTTTTAAGTGTGTCATAATTTAAAATATCATCATTTGCATTAATTGATTTTAATATATGAAAAAAATTGTTTCATTTCAAAATAATTTGATTTTTGATTTAAAGTTTCAGTTTTTGAATTTTTACAATATTTTACTCATTTATAAAAGTTAACCTACGCTTCCCCATAATCACAAAAAGGCCACCTCTAGATTGCTCCAATAATTCACGTGATATTTCCCTTAGGAAATCTAATATTTCTTCCTAAGTCTAAGATATTTAGACAAACTCTCACATATCAAGTACCCACACCTTTTTTGAAAACCCTACAGATCAGAACATCGACCTTCCTCTCTTTTTTTGTAACATCTCTCCGCTCCCTTCCTCTATTTCAAAAGTCTAAGAAGAAACGCAACCCTTCTTCTTGTAACTTAGAGAAAAACCAGAACCTCCATCGCTATCTGGTTTCAAGATGGGTTGATTCTCGTACATGCAAGTATATATGGTCATATCAAGTAATATATATGATAAGTTGAATATCGTTCCTACAAGAATTGATTTGAGTTGAATATGTTATTAATTATCTACTTATTCATATTAATATTCATTCATCATTTATTTATTTTATTATTTTATTTTTATAGAATTAAAAAAAGGGTTTGAAATTAACTAAGTTACTTAAAAGAACTAAAATAACAACATTAAACAATTAAAAGAAACAATTCAAATTAGAATAAAATGATAATTGAAATAAAAGAATGAAAAACCAATTAATGGGAAAATTAAATGACAATAACAAAATTGAATTCAAATTAAAATATCAATTGCAAATAAATAAAACTATAACAAAATTTAAGAATTTGTAAGCAAAAATGGTAGAACTAGTTAAAGGCTCATTCTCCATCGTTATACAATAATTTTCAAGTAATCATAGAATTATTTCTAATTTTCTGTTGATTACCAACCATAATAGTAAGAAGTTCTACTATTCTTATCTTTCCTTACTTTGTAATTTAGCAAAACAAGCTTTTTACTAAATTTCTTTCCATTAAATAACCTAGAACAAGCTCTCTAGATTTAATCCAATGGAAGCATTACGTTGAAAAGATAGGTTGATCTAAGCAATAAACTTACAAGCTCAGTTTATTCAACTTAGATTATATTCCACATCACAATCAAATAAAAGCCTCCCGCAATTGTAGATCATAATTTACTACTAAAGGTTAAAAACACAAGACAATTACGGATCTAGATTTCTAACACAGTATTAGGTGATTTTCAAGTTTCATTTAGTTGCGCACCTAAATTAAACAGGAAAATAACCATAAATTTAACTAGACATAACTGAAATTAATAACAAAACCATAAAAACTAACAACATTTACAGCTAAAAAGATTAACAGAAGTTGAAGAATGGTGACGATCTTCAAAATTTTCTTGCAAAAATCTCCTTGGATTACTCTTCCTTCCTCTAGTTTTCTCATTTTTTCTCTCAAAATTTTGAGTGTTTATTGACTTTTTAAATGAAAAACTTATAAAAAAAATTCATGATTTAAACCAAAGGAATGCTACATTTTTATAGGCAAGCCCGTGATTCTTTTCGAAATTTTTACATACATTAACCCTCTGTTTGGTATAAAAGAAAATTAGATGGAAAGAAAATGGTGGAGAGATTTTTGGATGAAAATTAATAGATGAGGGTGTTTGGGAGGAGGGAAATTTATATGGATAGGAAAATAAGATGGAAAAACTACCAAGTAGGTTTTATTATATTTTTTCCTCTAAAAATTGGACGGATTATCAAATGGAAAAGCTTGTCAGTTATATAAATGAGACAAAATTACAAAATCATCCATAATTATATGTAAAAAATCTAGAAACTAACTTCCCATATTTCACGAATCTTCAACCCATTTCACGTTTTATTTTTTGACTGGTTCTTCCCCTTGCAAAAAATATAAAGTTCTCAACAAAAAATATTGAGTTTCCTATCAAACAGAGGCTTTCTTCTTTTTCACTTTTTTTTTTTGCTTGCCAAACAGAAGTCCTCGCCATTGTTTTTGCCTGTGGACTGAACGTTTTAGAGA
This sequence comes from Artocarpus heterophyllus, assembly GCA_025403435.1. NCBI lineage: Eukaryota > Viridiplantae > Streptophyta > Magnoliopsida > Rosales > Moraceae > Artocarpus > Artocarpus heterophyllus. The sequence continues at coordinate 4,303,857 of CM046327.1, read as the reverse complement.
TTCGTCTGCTTTTCTAAGGATTGGAGTTGATTGGTATGTTTTTCATGTTTCGAGTATCATTACGCAATTTTAGAAATTGAATTCAAAAAAGGCACTACTGAATTTGCAAAAAATTATTGTTTTCTTTTTTGCGTTGATATGATAATGAACTTTGCTTTCATCTTTGACTTTTTAGTGATTCTGTACGTTTTCCGCATTGCTATAGCATAAGCAATTGCTCCACGTAGAATAAATGTTAGAAATTGATTTTGTAAAAAGCATTGGATGATTCTCGTTTGATGCTTTTTGGATAATGCTTGGCACAAAAAAAAATAATAATAATTGGCCTTCAACGCTGTTGGCTTGTAATTGGTAAGTTGTTTCTTTTGAACATTTACTTGGCTTGAAGACAATTAATTGACTTCAAAAGAGTGGGTATTGAATTTGTAAAAATTTATTATTTGCCTTTTCTTTATTGATTTTGAAAATGTTCAATGTCGGTGTTATTTTAGGTTTTTTGTGGTGCTTTGGCTTTCTTCTTGATGAAGATCTTTTCCTTTGACTAATCATTATATGATTTAGTTACTTCACTTTTTTTTTTTCTTGTGGGAAACCATAGAAACAAATTCCCTATTCATTAATTCTGAGTTGCATGCCTCGTTGTTTTTTTCTTTTCTTTTTTGAGCTGATATGGTATTAAACTTTGTTTTCATCTTTGACTTTTTCGTTGTTTTGTACGTTTTCCACATAATAAATGTCATCGGCCATAGCATAAGTAATTGGTCAAATATCTATTTTTATGTATTTATTGTGTATACTATTCTAAACTAGAATTTAGAACAAGGCAAAAAAAAAAAGCCATAATATTCATTGTCACATATCTTCGTTGTGAAATCTTGATCTTGAAACTGCAAACTCTACTCTTTGGTTTCGGGCACAATAATTTGAATAAATCTGTGTGTTTAGTTAGCATGTTTATGTTTATTTTTAAGATATATATTGCATTAGTTTCTTATATATCATTTTGATTAGAACTACTTCCAAGTAGATGGAACAGGACACCCTATTCAAATGGAGTTTGAATAATGACAAAGAGGATAACGTTTTGGAGGATAATCAAGTAGAGAGGCCTATAGAAACTATTACACATTTTCTAAAAAGCTGGGAAAGATATAGGCATATGGCTGGTGTGCAACTTGTTTGCTATGTGGTATACATGGTGTATATAATGGAATTATACCACCGTTCATATTATGTTAACAGGAGCATTTTAAATGGAAGTAGAGAAAGAAATAGTGTGAGAAGGGAACTCATGACTCAACTTAGTATCAACAAAAAATGTCATGATATTATTCGAATGGGCTCAGAAGCATTGGCTAGGTTGTGTGCATTGCTTCGAGATACTGGTCGCCTTAAAGATAATAAAAATTCTATGGTAGAGGAATAAGTAGCTAAGTTTCTATACATATTAGCACATAATGCAAAAAACCGAACTATTTTTTTTTTCTTCCGACGATCTAATGAGACCATAAGTTGACATTTTCATGAGGTATTAGGGGCAATAATTAGCTTAGAAGACCAATTCCTATTTCAACCAAATGGAGTAGAGATTCCTCAGCAAATTCTTGATAGTCACAGGTTCTATCCATATTTCAAGGTAAATAATAACATGCATGTCTTTTTTAAAATTATAATTTCTAATGATAATAGTTAGTGACATGTTTAGTTTGAATTTCAGAATTATATAGGAGCAATTGATGGGACGTACATTTGAGTAAAAGTACCTAGGAAAAAGGCTCCACGATATCGTGGGAGGAAAGATTATACAACACAAAATGTTATGGCAGCTTGTGGATTCGATATGAGGTTTACATACGTGTTAGCAGGGTGGGAAGGAACTGCATCCGACTCAAGAATTATAAAAAATGCTTTGTGTAGGGAAGACAAACTAATAATTCCTAGAGGTAATATTTAGTTTTTTTTTTTAAGTTATTGAAACCGGTTAATCATAAAATATTATCTAAAAAATGCAAATTCTACTTCATTAGGAAAATATTGTTTAGTAGATGCGGGTTACATGATGCGTAGTGGACTAATCACACCCTACAGAGAAGTGCTGTATCACTTGAAAGAGTATTTTGCACGTGGTCCTGAAAATTATCAAGAATTGTTTAACCTGCATCATGCTTCCTTACGCAATCTCATAGAGAGAACTTTTGGAGTGCTTCAAAAACGATTCCCCATAATTTCTAGTGGTGTAGAACAACATTATCCTATAAAAGTAGCAACAGAAATTGTGTTAGCTTGTTGTATTTTGCATAACTATCTAATGGGTGTAGATCCTGATGAACAAATGATTGAAGTGGTTGATCAAGAGCTCTTGGAATGAGAGCTGGAGTTAGAAAATGTCTATGATAGACAAAAGGATAACGAAGAAGCTAGAAAAGGGGCAGCTATAAGGAATGAAATAGAACAGTATATGTGGCAAGACTATGTCCAACACTAGAAAATATAGTTTGATAGTAATTTATTAGTAGAATAGGTAGATTAGAAAATGTAGTTTGATGGTAACGTAGAATATGGAGAATACACCCTTTATTTTATTCTTTCTTTAGGTAGCGTTTCCATGCTTGTTTAGATGTAAACTTGTATTATAATTATATTGTTATCATTAGTGTTGCTCTTTTCTATTATTCTTTTTTGGTAGTTTATAAACTGTTTTTGGAATTAGAAATTTCATGCATTCAAGTGGCTGCTCAAGATAAGCATGAATAATAAATGAATTTGATTTTCAGTTATAATTTTTTCAATTAAAGTTTTTTATGTCTTTTTTTACAAAAGGTTTTGTTAAGTGTTTAAAGTTAAAGGATATAATGTTATTTTTTTGTTTTTTTTTTTACAAAAGGTTTTGTTATGCATTTGTAGTTATAGATATAATGCTATATTTTTATGTGTTTCGCTATACATTGAATTTTTCTTAAACATGCAATTTGTACACATGGCTAAGAAATCAAAAAAAGAAAATGTTGATGGTGAAGAATCACGAAAAGATAACATGAGGTGGTCAGAAGAAATGGATGCTGTGTTGATTGATGCATTGTTAGAGCAACAAGTGAATGGAAATAGGATTGATGGGACGTTTACAACTCTTGCTTACAATAATGTTTTGACTATATGTCGAGATGAGCTTAAATACCCATTTGATAAAGACCATTTGACAAATCGAATTAAGACTTTGAAAACTAATTTTAATACATGTCATGACCTTTTCAATGGCTTAAGTGGTTTTGGTTGGAGTCCAATAACTAAAATGTTTGAAGCAGAGCCAGTGGTGTGGAGGAATCTCATTGAGGTTTGCTTTTATAAACTTATATTTTTTCTGTTTATATTTTCTACTTAAGTTTTATATTATGTTTAAGCTTTTCCATATCACATGTTGTAGGCAAAACCTAGTGCAAAGAAATGGAGGTATACTGAGATCCAATTTTATGATAAATTAAGTGAACTTTTTGCAAAAGACAAAGCTAACGGTGAGGCTGCTGCTAGTGCGAAAGAAAAAGTTCGACAATGGCATAGAGAAACTAGCTCCAATCAATCTGTGGGTGTTGAGCAGTTTGATGAAGTAACTGTTGATAATGTTGAGCCCTTATCACCTCAAAATAATCCAAAAGTTGCAACTGCATCGAAAAGTGTGAAAAGAAAATCTTCCATGATTGATTCACTTGACACACATATTCAAATGCTTCAAACTAGTATGAATAATGTAGCTGATGACATCAGGTAGGGCAATGCTATTGCTGAAAAAGCACAACCACGAATCTACACAGATGAAGAAGTTTATGCTGAATTGTTAAAAAATTGGAGTTCCCGATGATATTCAATTGAATGCTTTTCTATTTTTAATCAAAAGTGCATCAAACAAGCGAGTTTTCTTTGCAATTCCATGTCATCATCGCTATGAATTATTATTGAAGATAATGGACAACAATGAAGACCAAAATTAATGCTATTTTTTTATTGGTAGGATTAATAGCTATGTTAAGTTTTTTCTTTAATTGACTGGATTATTAGTTATGTTGAGGGTTTTTTTATTTAGTTGGATTAGCATAATTTTTGTTTTTATTGGTTCCATTGTTATGTTAGTTTATTTCTCTTTATATCCTTGTTAGTCGTTTAATGTTTCTAATTTTGTTGGTCATAAATAGTATTTTGGATACTTTTTTCTTATCAATAACCATCCAACATCTAAAATCAACACAAATGATTAAAAATTTGGGATGTGGGGTGACAGAACAAAAATATCAAAAAGTGGCAAAGAAAATAATGTTCCTTTGTCTTTTGGTTGTGGGTTGGAGCGGTTAGCAATGGTGCTATTTGACATTCTGTCTATTTTACAAGTAAAGAATTGTATTAGTTGTGTTGGATAAAAAAGTAATTATATTGATTATAATTTTTCCATCCTTTAGGTTTTACTTTCAATACTAAACATATAAAGGTAAATTTGTATTCTTTCTTTCTTATCATACCAAACAACTAAAAAAAAAATTAAAATCTTTTCTTTTTTTTTAGTTTTTTATTCTTTATAATTTTTCTTTCCCTGTTATTTTCTTTTCTTCCTCCCAAACAAAGGCTAACGGACGAGGTCAACGTAATTCTGACACAGTGGTTGAATGATTCAACTGCAATCTTGCAATTGATGGAGCAATTGAGTACAATTGGGCCGAATTTAGCATTTCGAGATCGTATATATATATATATATATATTATATAAATATACATATATATATTCTTTTTCTTCCTTCTGTTGGCTGTCTTAGGAATGCAAGTTTGGGTTTGCGATTCGGTGCTTCGCAGCTCATGGGAGGACGGAACGACGCGAATCTGGGCGCTGATAGAGTAGATTTTGAGTCAATCTGTGGCTAGTTTGTTGGGGCTGAGATGACCATTAGATCTAGTCTTATTAAGGGTAATGGATGGTGGGGATCGCGGATGCAAGTGAGTGCTAATACAGCGGATTGGAGGCTACATGGAGCAGCCCACGTACGTGGGCCCTAAAATTCTGATGGATTAGTTGAATGACTCAGCCTGTGGTGGCTTGGCTTCGTGGCTGGGCTTTGGCGTGGCATAGCTCTAGCTCCAGGCACACGTGAGCATCAGCTCAAGAGCAGCTTCTGAAGCGGCTCGGCTAAAGTTCTTCAAAATAAAAAGTAGTTACATAGAACTTTCCAAAATTAATTATTTCACCCCAATTTCTACTTTCTTCTCAATTTTTCTTCTATTTCCGCCACAGTGCTAAAATTCCTTGCAATCAAACCATAAGAAGATAATTATTTTTCAAAATAAAAATTACTTAAAATAAGTAAATATTTTTGAACGCATATATAACACAAAACTAAACTAAAACTAAAAATAAACTTTAAGATTAAAAATCAAAATCAAAATCAAAATAAAACTTAATTAAACTTACTATTAATACTTAAAAACATTTTTAAAAATTACCAAAATTATAGTCAAATAATAAAAACATGAAATCAAATGTATTTTACAGAAGTCACACTAAAATGCTAGAAATACGCAAAAATGCTTAATTAGAGGTTTTAATTAACAAATAAAATGTTAATTAAATCATTTCAAACTCATGAATGCGTATATTTTTACATGTTATCACCTAAACTTCCAAGGTTTTCAACAAAGATTTGAGGCACCTTTTTCACAAAACAAATCTAACTTCCTTAGTTTGCATTTACTCCAAATTTAGCTTTTAATTTTCTCTTTTTCTCTCTTTAAATTTCTGGTGTTTGAACATACATATGCTTTGAATATTGATAAACAAATCTTAGATAAGTATTTTAAACAAAGAATATATTGTTGTTTTGATTCAATAATATCATTAGAAATACGTTTTAGTTATTTAAACTCAGATTCCTTGGTTGCATGTTCTATGTTTATATGATTTAAAGTCCAAAAATCTATTTTATGCTTGCTTTTTATTAAGTTTTATAGGAATATGAGTATTGATGATTTGAACTGTGTTGTTTGTTCATACATGATTATCTAAGTGTTCAAAACCAAATTTGAGCATTAAAACTTATTTAAGGTGGAAAGTCTAATACTGGTTCAAAGCAAGTCGTGAAAGGAGAGAATTGGACAGAATCTAGTTGAGCATGGGTGATTTGTTAGAAAACGAGTATGCAACGGAATTTTAAAAAAATGTTTCATAAAAACCTTTTCCTCAAAACGAGTTAGAAATGTTATATACATTAGATTAATAATAGATCTTCGTACCTCTTATAGACCGAAAACCGCATTTTTGAAAAAAAATAAATTAACAAAATTGCTACATGAGAATTGCTATTGGAAGAGCCTCAATGAATTAGTTGGCTTTTCTATTCTCTTTTCCATGATCAGAATACAAGTGGACACAAGTCGTTCAACCTTCCTTCAGGTAATGTTGATGTATCACCTAATATGATTCTTTAAACGTAGATATTTGTAATATAGAAGGGGATGTTGTATCCGTAGGGAGATAGAAATTTGAAAGATTGACAAATTTACGGTTTAAAATGGTAAAGGTTTTGCAAATAAAATTTAAAAGAAAATAATATTTTTAACAAATTTAAATAAGAATTTAAACCCTGAAGGAAATAAGATTCCCTTAAGGAAATAAGAACCTCTTAAGGGAGGTTTGAGGTTCAAACCATGAGGGACTCGAAGTAAAACCTTGAGGGACCAGTTGGTCCTAAAGGGGACAGTACGGATGAGTGGGCCCGGATAAGCCGTAATAAGAGCCCATTATGCCAGGGCCCGACCTACAGGCCGCATGGGGGCTTGAGTGGGGCTGGGTACGCCACAATTTCTTCTATTTTCTCCACATGATTCAACGCATCATTGTACAAATTTTAGCTTGAGATCCAGTGCAACGCAAGGCAAAGGAGCAACAGTGGAACACGATCCTAGACATTAAACACATGATTGGATGGTTGAAAACTGTGGGTGAAGGGTTAAAAGAAATAGAAATTAAATAATGGCTATTACAATTTGTGGGTGATAAAGAAAAGGGAAACATAAGACTTAACGGGTTGATTAGGGATAAAGTGTGTATCACAAGGTAAGCTTAGAAAGGCTTAAATGGTTCCAAGATGGCCTAAATTATATCCGTAATATTATTCAACTTAGGATTTCGTGAGATCTTGTGAAATTCACATAAACGTTCTCTAAGCTTGCGAACAACTAAGTTATCTTGGTTATGTGCATTTAAGTGTTTAGAGAAATCTAAGCAGAGTAGTGCCAACAAATGAATCAAGCACACACATACACAATGTTCATCCTTTTTCAAGAGCTGTATACATTGTAAAACAAGTTCCATTATTTGCCTTAGACATCAACTCAAAGCACAAATTTAAAAAAAAAAACAGCAAATGGTCCAACCAATGAGAGGGTAACTTACCTGGAAACAACTTAAGGCGTGTGTGGAATAGAAGAACTTTTTGTCCCACAACAAAAGTCTTATGGGAGATCATCTTGCCATGAAAAGCCTTAGTTTTCTCCATGTAAATTATTGAGCTCTCATATTCATCATTTTGGATTTCCTATAGCTCTTATAGTTGAAACTTCCTTTGTTATCCCGTGGCATCCATCTCCATGTTGCATTGCTTCACCGCCAAATATGCTCTATGTTTTAGCTCTACTAGAAGATGACATGGTTTATCGTACATCAACTGATAAGGGGACATTCCACTGGGTGTCTTGTATGTTGTCCTGTATGTCTAAAGTGCGTCATCGAGTCACTAACTCTAATCCTTCCGATTTAGGTTAACTGTATTTTCAAGAATGGATTTTACTTCTTGGTTGGACACTTCAACATGCCCACTTATTTATGGATGGTATGCAGTGGAGATCTTGTGTGTGATGTTGTATTTTCTTAACATAGCTTTAACTGACCTGTTGCAGAAATGTGTACCTCTATAGCTAATCATAGCTCTCAATGTTCCAAACCTTGCAAAGATGTTAGACTTTACAAAATCCACAACAACTTTAGAATCATCAGTCTTGGTGGATTTTGTTTCCACCCATTGTGACACATAATCAACTGCAAGTATAATGTAAAGATTACCAAAAGCAAAGTGAAAAGGACTCATGAAATCAATGCCCTGAAATCAATGCCCCAAACATCAAAGATTTCAATAACAAGGAGGGGGTTAGTGGCATTTGATTTTGGGCACCAAAATTACCTGCCCTTTGACAACGATCACATAACTTGCAAAAGAGGTATGAATCCTTGAACAATGATGGCCAATAGAAACTACAATCAAGGACTTTATGTGTCATCTTCTTTTGTCCAAAGTGTCCTCCATATGCATAAGAGCAACAAAAAGTGAGTACATAGTGAAATTCGGTTTTAGGGATGCACATTCTTATCACCTGATTGAAACAATGTTTCCATAAATATGAGTTGTCCTAAATGTAGCACTTGGCATCACTTTTAAGCTTCTCTTTTCCAGCTCAGGTTAAGTCATTCGACATCCTCCCAATGACCAAATAGTTGACAATGTCTGCATATTAGGGGGTTGCCGTACTCATAGAAAGAAGTTACTCATCAGAGAATTTTTTTTTTTTTTTTTTTGCAAATACAAAGGTTTCTTCTCATGAACAAGGCAACTGAGATGATCTGCCACCAAGTTCTCAGTTCCCTTCTTGCATTTGATTTCCAAGTCGAATTCTTATAAGAGGAGAATCCATCTTATAAGCTTCGGTTTTGCATCCTTTTTTGTGAGTAAGTACCTTAGAGCTGCTTGATCAGAGTAAATAGTTACTTTTTCCTATTAAATAAGATCAGAATTTTTCCAAAGCAAAAATAATTGTCAACAGTTCATTTTTAGCCGTGGAGTAGTAAAGCTGTGCATTATTTAGTGTTCGGGATGCATAATAAATTGTGTGAGGAAGTCGTCCAACTTGCTATCCCAAAATAGCTCCTATCACATAGTCACTACCATCACACATGATTTTAAACAGAAAATCCCAGTTTGGCAGTTGGATCATGGGTGTTGAAGTGAGGAGCTCCTTCAGCTTTTCAAATGCCTCCTTGCACTTGTCATCAAAGTTGAATACCACATCCTTTTGCAGCAATTTGCATAGGGGCAATGCTATCTTCAAGAAATCCTTGATAAACCTATGGTAGAAACCTGAATGCCCAAAAAAAGAACGAATCTCCCGTGCACTTGTGGGAGGTGGTAAAGAACACACAAGATCTACTTTAGACTTATCAACCTCAATACCCCTAGAAGAAATAGTATGCCCCAAAACTATCCCTTGGTTTACAATACAGTGACACTTTTCCTATTTCAACACAAGGTTAGTTTCTATGCATCATTTTTAGCACTAGTGTAAGGTTATGTAAGCATTTATCAAATGAATCACCATAGACATTAAAATCATCCATGAATACCTCTATGATATTCTTCACATAATAAAAAAAAGATGCTTACTATGCACCTTTGGAATGTGACTAGAGCATTGTATAGACCGAATGGCATGCGTCAGTAAGCAAATGTCTCAAATAGGCCAGTGAACATTGTCTTCTCTTGGTTCTTCGACACAATGACAATTTGATTATAACCTGAGTAACCATCAAGAAAATAGTAATGAGAGTGACCAACCAACCTTTTAAGCATTTGATCGATGAATGGAAGGGAAAAGTGGTCCTAGTGAGTAGCTGAATTGAGCTTCTAGTAATCAATGCAAACATGCCACCAAGTTTGAACTCGAGTGGGGATCAGTTCATTATCTTTATTTTTGACCACAATGACCCCAGACTTCTTTGGTACAACTTAAACCGGGCTCAACCACTTGCTATCTAAAATGGGTTAGATCACCCCAATATCTAGGAGCTTCAGTATCTGCTTCTTCACAACTTCCATTATATGAGGGTTCAACCTGTGTTGAGTCTCCCTCATTGGCTTTGATTCTTCTTCAAGCAGGATTTGATGCGTGCACATTGATGAACTTATGCCCTCAATGTCAACAATAGTCCACCCAGTCACCGTCTTATGGCCTCTAAGAATCTGGATAAGGTTCTCCTCTTGTGTTGGTGTGATATTGTTGGCAATGATGACCGGCAATGTTTATTGTTCTTCCAAGTATACATATTTCAAGTGATCTGGGAGATACTTCATTTCTAGTGTTAAAGCCTGTATGATAGAAAGTAGAAATTTCTCAATAGTTAATGGCAATTCAAAATAAGAAACATCATACCTATGTTTTTATGATAGAGATTTCAAACTTCTCAGAGCCTCTTCTTCTTCTTCACTCAACGACAAGTCCTTTTTTGTCCTTTAGGTCACTCATTTTGAAGTTCTTAGTGATAGCGACTGCCAATCTGTCAATTTAAATACTTCCTGTGCAAAAGTGTCAATCAACTCAACTACAAAAATCGAATGCAAGTCACTAGGATACCACGTTGCTTCAAAAATGTTGAAACAAATTCCTTCACCGTTGAACTCTATAGTTAACGTCATGTTGTGCACGTCTTTCTTAGTCCAAGTGGTCTTTAAGAATAGTCTTCCCAATAAGATGGGTGTCGGGTTGGGGTATGATTTATCCTAAATCTTAAGAATATAGAAATTTGTTGGGAAGACCAATTCGTCTACTTGCACCAAAACATCTTCTACAACTTATCTAGGATAGACATTAGAACAATCAGCGAGTTGTATAATAAGACTGGTTTCCTCTAGTGGTCTAAGATTGAAAGCAGCATAAATAGAATATGACATAACATTTATAAATGCTCCTGAATCTAACATTGCTTTCTCAAATCTGGTGTTTTCGATGTTGCATAGAATGGTAAAGGTGCCTAGGTCCTTGCACTTAGGTGGGATCGTTTTTGTAGCACCACTGATATATTCTCACATACACTTACTCTTTCATTTCCTTTGAGCTTGTATTTTGTGGTGCACAATTATTTGAGAAATTTGACATTTCGTGGCACTTGTTTGATGGCATCTAGTAGAGGTATGTTCATCTCTACCTTGTAGAATGTTTCTAGGATTTCTTTTTCTTGCTTCTGCTTCTTGGATTTTGTAAACTTGCTAGGAAAAAGAGGGGAATGACATAAGAAGGAATGAGAGTTTGGTACTTACCTCAAGGGATGATGCGTTTTGAACATGGGGACCGACATCTCCTTCTCATGTGGTTGCTTGCTAGCAATTATCTTCATCCTCAAGTGACATCTTTTGTGGTAGTTTTGAAGGTCCCTCGGTTTGTTCTCCACTCCTCAACATCATTGCATAAGCATTTTCCCTTGGATTTACAACTATTTGGGATGGCAATGTCCTAGATTCTGTGCCTCCAACCATCTCACAGCGCTAGCGAATTGCCCAACTTGAGTCTCCAAATTCTAAATGCTTGCTCTAATGTCTTGTTGAAACTGTACAATGTTGGTTGCAAAGGTTTTCACAAGATCTTCTAAGGATGGACTTGAATTTTGTGGAGTCGGTTGTTGTGGTCGGACTTGATATGGTTGTTGCAACCTTGGTTGGTTGAAGCCTGGTGGTCGATTAATCATGGGGTTTGGCATTACCTATTGTTGCGATTTTTTCATAGCTAAAATTTGGATGATTCCTCTATTTTCATTGTAAGTGTTGGAGAAAGGGTCGTACTTCCTTGGTTGTTCCAAGAATCCACCTATGACATTTGCTTACTTCATATTGCCATCTTGCAGAGTTAGGCGCATATCAGTATGATGGCTTGCAATAGAACATATCCCACACACCTTTACTTGTTGAACACTTTCTAAAGCCATTTGTTGAACGAGAAAAGTAAGTTATGCAAGTTGTTGTTCAATGGTAGAAGTAGGACCTCATTCGCTTTCTTGGGTGGCAATGGTGGTTCACACTAGTGGCTAAATTGTTAGGACTTTGCCACCATGTTTGAAATTAGAGCTCTCGCAGCTTTTGGAGTTTTATCACCCAGTGTTTCTCCACTTGCGCCATCGATCATACTTCTGTCTATCAGTAGGAGTCCTTCATAAAAGTATTCGATAAGGAGTTGTTCATTGATTTGATGATGAGGCCAGCTTGCACATAGCTTTTTGAATCATTCCCAATACTCATAAATGGAATCTCCATTGTATTATTGGATGCCAAATATTTTTTTTTTCCGAATGGTTACAGCTTGGATGCAGAGAAATACTTCTCTAGAAAGAGTTTCTTCATCTCATTCCATGATGTGATGGAGCCAAAAGGTAGATAAAAGAGTCATTCCTAAACAGAGTCTGCCAGAGAGAAAGGAAAGACCCTTAGTTTTATCTGCTCTTCAGAAATTCTAGTTGGTCTCATACCACATGAAATTCTTTGAGATGCTTATGTGGGTCTTCTCTTGTAAAACCATAGAATGTTGGCAAGAGGTGGATCAATCTCAACTTAAGTTCAAAAGCAACCTCTAGGTAGGAATATTGAATGCAAAGCAGTTATTGGTCCCAAGGATGAAAATATCGATATTGACAGAAATATCAGCACTTAAATTTTATGGAAATATTTATAGAAATATCAATATCGGTGAAAATTAATGTAAAATATAGAAAGCCATCTTAAACCACTTTATTTTTAAACAAGACTTTAAGAAACTCTAAAATTATTAATACTACATAATTTAAATGAACTTTTCAACCAAATTACTAAGTATGTAATAAATATAAATAGTAAAAAGTGATCATAATATAATAAATAATAATCATACGATCTCAATTTGAGTAAATTAGTTAAAAGTCAACTAATATAAATACTTTTATATTTGTAGTTTTATAGAAGATAAAAATAACAATATCAAAAAAGGCTTTCAGGAGGTTCTAGGAGCTTTTAGAAAAAAAGAATAAAGCTGGTAAAGTTATAGAGAAAAAAGAGATAATACGAAAGAAGCTTTGGAGTTTGTTATCGAAAAAAATTAGAAGTCTATCGTGATTGCTAGTAACTCTAAGATTGGAGTCGATATTTTGAATCATATGTCCCAGTGCACGTAATAAATTAAAAAATTGGATTTATAGCATTAAAAAGTAAATTTATAAAAGATTACATTAAAAAAGTGAATTAAAATAACTTAAATTTTATATTTCAAAGTAATTCAAAAAATTATATATAAAGTTCAAATATTTTGTCTATTTTTGCCTATATTTTTGTGGAAATTTCCACAAATTTTTTGGATATTTTGTCATTTTTACGCTATAGAGTTCATAGAAATAGATATTTCCTTCAAAATATTGATATCTATAGAAATTTTTACGAAAATTTTTAGATATTCTGTAGAAATAATATGACACCCCAGTTGCCATATCGGTACTTCAAAAATACAAAAATATCTGCAAAAATATCAACGAAAATGTCGATTTTTCAATCTTTGGTCAGTCTAGGATGGGTGCCGACAGCTTTTTGGCTATACAGTTGTTTGTTGTCATCTCTTCTTGTTCTTGTTGGTCTAAATGTTCAAACAAATCACTAGATAATGCTAGATCAGCATGTATTGCTTGATTTAACTTGTGTGGTAGGGTAAATGGCATGCGTGAGGATGATGATGGAGCTGAAGGAGTTAAAAGTAGTTGTGTGATGTTTGATGTTTCTAAGAAGTGTTTAACGCAAGGGAATCTTTTCTCAAACCCTTCGATGGACATTCAGGCGTACGCAAACCTAAAAACCAAAAGAAACAAAAATAAAACTGACAAAAACAAGAAAAAGAAAAACTAATAAAAATAATTGAAAATTCAATTCCTCGGCAACGACACCCAAAACTTGATGGGTTGATTCTCGTACACTCAAGTATAAGTGATTGTATCAAGTAACATAAAGGATGAGTTGAGTATTGTTCCCACGATGATTGATTTTAATTATTTTGTTATTAACTCTCTACTTATTTACATTAATATTTATTTATTTTTTATTTTTTATTTTATTTTTACAAAATTAAAAAGGGGGTTTGAAATTAACTAAGTTACTTAAAAGAACTAAAACAACAACATTGAATAATTAAAAGAAAACAATTAAAATTAGAATAAAATGATAATTGAAATGCAAATTAAAATAAAAGAATGCAAAAATCAATTAATAGGAAAATTAAAGGACAATAAAAAAATTGAATTCAAATTATATTATCAATGGTGAATAAAAAATTATAACAAAATTCAAGAATTTATAAGCAATATTAGAAAAAAACTGGTTAAAAGTTCATTCTACACTATTAGACAATAATTTTACAATAATTGTAGAATTATTTCTAATTTTCTATTGAAATTATCAATTGTAAATAGCAACAAGCTTTGCTAAATTTCTTTCTATTAAAAACCTAAAACAAGCTCTCTAGATTTAATCCAACATAAGCATTAAGTTGAGAAAGATAGGTTAATCTAAGTAATAAACTCACAAGCTCAATTCATTCAACTTAGGTTATATTTCACTTTACAATCAAACAAAAGCCTTCCGCAATCGTAGATCATAATTTGCTACTAAAGGTTAAAAATACAAGACAATTATGGGTCTAGATTTCTAACATAGTATTAGGTGATTTTCTAGTCTTATTTAGTTGTGCATCTAAATTAAACAGGAAAATAACTATAGGCATTAATTATAATGAAACATAAACAATTTTATTTAAAAACTTGGAATATAATTCATACAAATAGCTACATAATTATGTCTAAGGTTTTAAACTCACATTTAACCAAAAATAAATTTAGCTAGACATAATTGAAAATAATAACAAAAACATAAAAACTAACATTAATAGCTCAAAAGATTGGCGAAATTTAAAGAATGGTAGCGATCTTTAAGAATTTTCTTGTAGAAATCTCCTCATATTCCTCTTCTTTTCTCTATTACTCTCTATTTTTCTCTCAAAAATTCCAAGTGTTTATGAACTTTCTAAATGAAAAACTGACAGAAGACTTGATAATTTTAACTAAAGGAATGCTGCCTTTTTATAGGCAAACGCATGATTCTTTTCAAAATTTTTAAATACATAAGCGGATGAGGTCACCATAATTTTGACGGAGTTGTTGAATGATTTAGCTGCAATCTTGCAATTGATGAAGCAATTGAGTATAATTGAGCCGAAGTAATTATTTTGAGATCACTATATATATATATATATTCTCTTTTTCTTCCTCCCGCTAGCAGCTCTTGGAACGCAAGTTTGCGTTTGCGATTCGGTGCTTCGCGGCTCATGGGAGGATGGAACGATGTGAATCTAGGCGTTGATCGAGCGCATTTGACTCAATGATGTGGGTAGTATGCAGGAACTGAAGGACCGTTGGATCTAGTCTCTGTAAGGCTAATGGATTGTAAGGATCGCCAGTGCACGTGGATGCTACTACAGCGAATTGGAGGCTGCATTAAGCAGCCCACGTGAGTGGGCCCCCTGTCACGGCTTGGCTTCGCAACTGGGCTTAGGCGGCTCAACTTCAGCTCTAGGTACACAGGGGCATCAGCTTAGGCTCGGTGGCTTCAGAAGCGGCTCGGTAAAGTTCTTCAAAATAAAAAGCAGTTACCAAGAACTTTCTAAAATAGATTATTTCACCTCGATCCACTTTCTTCTCAATTTTTTTTTCTATTTTTGTCTCAATACAAAATCCTTGCAATCAACCAAAAGAAGACAATTATTTTTCAAAACAAAAAATGACAAAAAATAAGTAAACATTTTTAAGTACATATTTAACATAAAAAAAATAAAACTAAAGCCAAACTAAGATTAAAAATAAAAAAATAAAACTTAATTAAACTTACTATAAATACTTAAAAACACTTCTAAAAATTACCAAAATTATAAACAAATAATAAATACATGAAATCAAACGTATTTTACAGAAGTCACATTAAAAGGCTAAGAACATGCAAAAATGCTTAATTAGAGGTTTTAATTAACAAATAAAATGTTAATTAAATCATTTCAAACTTATGACCATGTACATTTTTACATGTTATCGCCTAAATTTCCAAGTTTTTCAAAGAAGATTTAAGGTAGGTTTTTCACAAAAAAAATCTGACTTCTAGAATTTGCATTTACTCCAAATTTATCTGTTAATTTCCTCTCTTTATCTCTCTTTAAATTTCTAGTGTCTGAACATGCATATGCTTTGAATATTGATAAACAAATGTGAGATAGATATTGTAAACAAAGAATATATTGTTGTTTTGATTCAATTATATTGTTAAAAACACGTTTTAGTTGTTTAAACTTGGATTCCTTGGTTGCATGTTCAATGTTTCTATGATTTAAAGTCCAAAAAACTAGTTTATGCTTGCTTTTGATTTAGTTTTATAAGAATATAAGTATGGATGATTTGAACTATGTTGTTCATAATATATTTGAAATAAAATATTTCTCTATGTTCGTATATGATTATCTAAGTGTTTTGGACCAAATTTGAGCTTTAAAAACTTATTGAAGGTGGAAAGTCTAATGCTGGTTCAAAGCAAGTCATGAAAGAGGAGAACTGTGCAGAATCTAGTTTTGAGCATGGGTGGTTTATTAAAAAATGATTATGCAGAAAATTTTAAAATTTTTTAATAAAATCTTTTTCCTTAAAACGAGTTAGACAAGCTATAAATATAAATTAATAATAGATCTTCGTACTTCTTATAGACCAAAACCCACATTTCTGACAAAACAAAAATCAACAAAACTGCTACGTGAGAATTGCTACCAAAAGAGCCTCAACCAATTAGTCTTTTTTTTCTTTTTTTTTTTTCACAAGCGGAATGCTAGTGGGCACACGTCGTTCAACATTCCTTCAAGTAATGCTGATGTATAATGTTTGTAGTATAGAAGGGGTTGTATCCATAGGGAGGTAGAAATTTAAGCAATTAACAAATTTACGGTTTAAAATGGCAAGGGTTTTACAAACAAAATTTAAAAGAAAATAATATTTTTAACAAATTTAAACAAGATTTTAAAGTAACAAAACAACCACTTCTTACTAGTGATTTGGTGCATTAATTATGAAAATTATAATCAGTCAATACAATTATAATTAACATAATTTTAAGATTGAAAGATAATAACAAAGCAAAATTATTATATTTAAATGGAATAAATTTTTGCATTAATTTGGCAAAACCTTGTCTTATGAAATATTAAAAATCAACAATATAATAAGTCATATTGTAGTAAAAGACATTTCATAAAATTAGGCTTTATTTTATCATTATTAATATTAATTATTTAACACAATTAAATTACATAAAGAAAACATAACTGAATTTATGTAAAAATAAGAAGCATAATAATATTAAATATAATTTTAATAAACATTAAAAAATATAATTTATTTTATAAAAATATAAATATTATAACACGTATATAGAGTTAAAAACTATACTCGACTACTATTCGTACAAAATTATCTTTTTGTCTCACCAAACTTTTTTACTATTTTAGATATTATTTTATTATTTTTGGTGGGGATCAAAAGAGTGCTCTAATAGTATCTCCTCCTAAAAAAGGGACTGTTAAGCTGAGCTAGGAACTCAGCTCTCGAAAAAACTAAGAAATGAGAGGAAGGGGGTGCTGAGAATGAGGGTGCATCCTGTATTTATAGTGAAGTGAATTAAAATTTACTATTCATAATTTTTCAATAATTATTTTATATTATTTTTATTCATTTAATTATTATTTTTATTTAACTGTTCTAATTAACTTACGGATGCAAGTTGTAATTTTTATCATTATTTCTTCTCTTTTCTTCGTGTGATTCAACGCTTCATTGTACGAATTTTAGCTTGAGATCCAGTGCAACGTGGAGCAGGGAGCAACGGTGGAACACGATCCTGGACATTAAATGCACGGTCAGATGGCTGAAAGCTACAGGCTGAAACGTAGGACCAAGGGAAATGATCTGAACCGCTGATGAGTCTCGGTAATTCCATCACGGTTGAGATCGTAGCTTACCATGAGCATGCAACACTGAATCAAGAACTAAATCAGAGAAGTGGAATCCATGCGGATGGCCCGTATCAATTCAGGGGCTTGATTAGACGGCTTTCCTTTCGCCACGTGTCCAATTTTTAGTTTTGAATTTGTTTTAATTTCTTATGCACTTAAGTCTAATTTTGTCTATTTTTGCGATGTTTTCTTTTTTCTTTTTCCTCCAAATTTTAAATCAAAAATTAATACACACATCAAAAATAATTATTTTACAAACATAATTTTTATAAATAATTATTTTACAATTAAAACATACAAAACACACTAAAAATAAATAAAAACTTATAAAATTAACAAATCTTTAGGGTTTCACACAAATATATTATTTAAAACTAAAATATTTTTAGAAATTAATAAAAATATTATAAAATATATTTACAAACTAAAAACTTATTTACAAATACTTTAAGACTCTAAATAAAGTTACAAAATCTTATTTTTTTGTTTTAATTATTTTCACACAAATTAATTATTAAATATACAAAAATGACTCTGAAAATTACTAAAAAAATTATTAAACATAAAAAACACACTAAAAACACATATTTAAACACATTTTCACACTAAGATGCTAAAACTCTATTAAACACAAAATGCTATTAATTAAAAGATTTAACAAAAATAAAATCATCAATAAATGATTTAAGCCTTGTAAAATGTATACTTTTACAATCCTTCATCAAACTCCTTCCAACCACAAGAGAGAACCAAGAACTAAGTTTTTAATGTTGAACAATAATTCTATGGGAGACACAGAGTTTCTCTTTCTCTAAAAACTCTCTCTAAATCTCTCTAGTGATTTAAATGACTATAAGAACACTAGTCTATTTATAGTGGTTGGTAAGACACTTATTCTTATCAAATTGGGCTTTAAAATTTGAGTATAGATTAAATCTCATCACAAAAACACATCACACAAATCGCTAACATGGCAGGGGAGGTCGACCGCCCTACACTAGGGTCGGTCGATAAGATCGTCGTGGCAAACCCGTTATCATGCGTTTTTAGCTCCTACTAAGTTATCTAATCAACTCGATTTAAATCAAATAGATAATTACCACTGTATTTGACCCGAATATCTTTTGTAGAGTTTCAGTTTTGATTCAAATAACCCAATATGTAAGTTATCTGATTAAAACAATCATATATAGATAATCACATATCTAATAAAAATATATTTAAATCATTCAATATGTTTATTTTAAATTAATTTATAAAATTAATTCAACTAATAAACTATCATGAATATTTAAATCCAATTGACCAAATTTAAGCCAATCTAAGAATTAACATAAGTTACCAATTTGTAAAAAAAACACGTCGTATCGTTATAGGAAATAATGTGAGCTAGTAAAGAGAACTTGATGGACATATATAAATCAAACTCCTATAATTATAAAATAACATATCCCTTACATATACATTTTATAATTATCAACTTTAAAACTATTCCACTAAAAGTTTAGAGCCGCGCTCTCGAAATAAATATGAATTATGAAACTCCAATAAGTCTTTCGTCCATGACATATCATTATGCGCAACATCCCCCATAAAATATCCATAATCGACTTAAGGGTAAAATTCGTTTTACCTTCTCGATTATATTTATCTTATGTTCTATTATCACACTATTAGAATACTTACTATTTATAACCAGTACAAAGAGGATACCATTCGGTTACATATATGTATCCAATGGTTGAGCGCTCTAGTTTTCAATTACAGGATAATGCATATAAGAGGATATCAGTGACTCTACAAAAGAGCTATGGACTCTATATCTATGAATAATAAGTCTCATTCAAGAGTTATGTCTCCAACGTAACGGTATGCGTACCCCTGATTAATTCAGATTGTTACCCTTTGGTACATCAAAAAACACAAGTAAAAAATACAGAATCATTAATTCATTTCCCTCGATTGTCTAAAGTGACTTGATTTATTCAAATTAAATTATTAATAAAATTAATTCAAATTTAGTTTCGATCCAATATATCGTTACTAATGATAATATACCAATGTCTCTACTTGTGGAGTCCACCTCCTATAGCTAAGATAAGTCATCTCTCATTAGGGATGTAGACATCACAACAATCTTAACATGAATAAAGAGCCCAACTTTATTCCCTCAATTGCTGATCTTTCATATTTAGGCTGTCACTTTATAATTCATGTCTTTCATATAATCTATCTATCATATGCATAATCTTAATGGTTTAGATGGACAGTCTTATATTTTTGTTTGTTTATCATGCATTCAACATAAATGAATATAAAGAGGACAATATTTGATAGAGGACATAAATAATAATTCTTTATTGATTAAATGTCTCAAAAACTATTGCATAATTTAATCTTTAGGGCACCTAATGTAACATAGTTGATGGCCCCTTGAAGGCTGGTGGACCTAGGCTGGTGGCCATGTTGCTGCCACCTCTATCCGAGCTCTTTGGGTTTCCTGACTTGCTCTGGTTCAGCTCTTTCGTATCCCATATGGTAAAAGAAAAAACCTATAGTCCCTACATTCATGTTTCAAAGCCTTTAGAGAATCATTTGCATTCCATAATCATATTTTTACAAAGAGGTACAATAATAGTTAATTACACATAGTGGAGAATTGAAATCTTTATTGTGTTCTTATTGGTTATTCATTGACACTGTTAGAGATTCTTTAAGTTTCGGGTAGCGTTCGGAGCTTACATTGCAACGAGTTAGACTTATGAGTATTAAAAGTATCCGTAGATGTTATACCAAAGAGGTATGATCCTTAACCCTCCTTTGGTAACCATGCTCTTAAATTTATTTACTCAATTTTTTTGGCCTTGGAAAGAATTGTTTGACATTAAATATGTTTATTATGAACCATTTTTGTAATAAATGTGATTGTATTGAAAAATGTGGTTTTTGAGAAAATGTATAAATAGATAAATATTATAAGTTTGATATTTCGAAAAATACATTTTTTAAAAGTGATTTAGACCCCAAATGAGAAATTATGAGCATAAATGATTTGCAAACACTATGAAAGAGTAAGTGCTTCTTGACATTTAGTTTTGAAAGGATAGTCACAGAGATCGGTTTATGAGATATAACCTTACAGGCAGGCCCCTAAACCTTAATCGGGGCACTCTGTAGCGTAGGTAATTAGTTAAAGCACTGTAAGTATGATATAAGATATATCAACGTTTTGTGAGCTGAAATTTTAGCTAAACTATTTTGTTTTCCCATTAGTTATTTATTTATTTATTTAAATTGGCTAGTTTTGATTATTTAAATTTAAAGTTTGTAAAATTATATCCTACTTGGCCTTTTGCTCATTTTTATCTGCTATGGTTTTGTTTGTTAAACCCTCCCCTTTCTATGTAGTGTTGAGTTAGTACTGAGATGGTAATGACAAGCTGTTACCATGGGTTCTATGTTGCTTCCGAGCGAGCTTATGGCACATATTGGATTTTTTCTTTGTGGTTTATATCATATATCAAGGATGTTTTTCCCTTCTTAATTTAATTGTGCAAGTGTAAAGACTGTGTTAGTTGCCATTGTCCCCATATTGTATTTTAGCAAATGTTTTAAGTTTATGAATTGTTACAAGATTTAAACTTTCGAAGACTTTAGAGTTTATTTGAAATATTTATTTTGGCTTCCATCAAGATTTTCTGTTTTAAACTAAACACTTTTTATAATGAATTTTTAATTAATCTGGATTTTTCGATTTAAGTTGATGATTTGCTTAATTTTCATTAATCCTGTTCTAACTTCGTTGCAAGCGCGTTGCATCCTTGAATCGATAACCATCTTTTGACTAATCTAGCCTCCTCCGTCAGATTGTTTTGATATCAAAAGTTTATTTTTATTAATATCAAGGCTTAATAGTTATGAGAAAAGGTCGATACACTGTTTGAAATAATATTGTACATTAGAGCATAAAATAGAATAGCATATTAAATGTCCTATTTTTGTACTTTTCAGTGATAAATATAGTATAAATACCAATTTATGGCATACATTAACATATAAAAGTGTGGCATAACTTTTCTAAGTGTAGCATAAATAAGCACAATTTTCAAAGTGTAGTATAACATATAATTTTCTCTATAAACTACCTAAAAAGTCTCGCCAAGTTTTGATTCTTAAGTTTTTAACCAATCCTATTATGACATGCTATTTAATATATCAAAATTTTAAAGCATTAAAAAGTCAAGTAAAAAGCATTACGAATTTTTTTAAATGGTATGAATAATTAGTAATATAATTAATTAGGTACTGTTTCAGAATACTAAAAATTTAGTCCTTATAAAATGATTAATCCAAATAAGATCTGATTATTGAAAACATTGTGTTATCAATAAATTATAATATTACGAACCTTGGATGTAGGGTGTTTCATGGGTCGTTTGAGCGGTTTTTTTCTCTAAACTACCGAGTAAATCAAAAATAAATTTTATTTTTAGGGTTTGAGTGGTTTTTTTTGTAAAAACCAAATCACCTATAAATAGTTTGAGTAGTTTGATGGTTTTTGAACACCCTTACATAAATACTTTTACTCAAGGGGAAAAAAAAAAAGAAAAAAGAGAACAATAAAAAAGGGGAAGCAAGAGAAGATTTCCCGCATATTAAGGGAAAACTCTTTTTTTTCCCATCGGGCTGTGGCCCAGCCCTTTTAGTAGGATGGACCCCACCTGATGGGTCTTACTGTGAGACCCATCGGGTGGAGCCCACCCCATTGAAAGGACCGGACCATAGCCGATCGAAATATATAGTAGTGTCCTATATTAAGAAGATGTTAGACAATGAACCCAACAAAATAGCCCTTCGGAAAAAAAAAAAAAAAACTGACAAAATAGACGGACAAGAATATTGAAGTTGTGCATAGCTGGCAGCTACACGTACTGTCAAGCAGAAAAGGGAACACCATCAGTCATGCTTATTTGAACAAATAGCAATGAGAAGAAAATAAAAGGTAACTCAATGGGACAGTCAAAAAGTCTGAACCCACTAATGCCATTCCACTAAATCTAATTGTTTTTTCCCCCCTATTCCAACTTTGGAAATGTTGTCTTCTTTTAGTCAATTAATTTGGTGTATTCAAATTTCTCATTTTGATTTAGTAATTAGTCTATAAATTAGCTAAAACATCTGTTGTAATTTCTCTTCTGCTTTCCCTCTCCTGTTCCACATCGCTTTGGTCGGTGGATGACGCCATAAAGTTTGAAAGAGGAGACGGAGATAAGACAGTTACCTGTTTCGTTGAGAGGAAAAGAAAAAAAACAAAAACAACTGGCGAGGAAGCACCGGCCCTCTCTTTTTACCTCCACAAACAAACAAGGTTTCTTTTTCTTTTTTTTTTTTTTTTCTTTTTCTCTTTTCTCTTTTCTCTTTTCTCAGCCAATGGTTGTTTGTCACTTGTACTTGTGTATTGCACCTCTTTTCACACCCTTAGCAACAATTAACTGGTAAAACATGATTTATCATGCAAGGGCAAGTCCTAATCTTGTGATTGACTCTCAACATATTTTGGGTGTCACGAGTGATGTCATTCTTACAGTTCTATATATATATATATATATTAAAAGCACGTGCCCACAGTTCTTTTTGTGTATTTTTTTTTTCTATCCCTTTATTTTTGCCTTCCCTTATCTCTCTTTTTTTTTTTCCATCCTTTTTTTTGGCTCCTATCATCTTTTTTTTTTCATTCTTTTTCATCAATTTTTTCGTTCCCTTCGTTTTTTCGTCCTCCCCTCTTTTCCTTTTGAATTTTTCATGCTTCATTTTTTTTCCCGTCTCCCACACCCCCCTCCCCCCAATATCACATGTATTTGATTCACCACACGTGAGGAACATTGTTTCCCCCTACAAGTTTAAAAAAATTTGCTTTTGTTTTTGTTTTTCTTCTCTTTTGTGGCTTTCTTTTCTTTTTTTCTTTTTCATCTCTTTTTAGATTTCTTTCATCTTTTAATCTTTTTCCAGCAACTTCTTTCTCCCTAATTACTCTTATGAAAAACAATTTTTCTTCAATATAGGAATACCTAAATTACTGTTTTAGTCAATTTTTTTCCTAATTATGGATCTCATAAATACTTTTTCTTAAATTATTCCTTTTAAGACGTGTTCCGGCCAAAATATTTTGTCGTGGAAGCCCCTTAAATACTTTTCTTTATAATACCTCATAAATAAATTATTATAATTTTTCCCTATTAAAAAATATTTTTTTGAAGGGCTGCTAAAAAATACTTTTGCACATTTCACTTTTGCCTTTAAAATGTGCTCTCTTAAACCTTTTCTTCACTCACCTAAACTATTAGGAGAATAAAAATGAGTAAAATTAAATTTTGGAATGCAAAAAATGCACGCAAAAGTGCGTGCCCAACAAATATTTATAAACATATATACAATTTTAGTGCCAACTGGCAAATATATAGCTCGGGTTCAAGTGTAAACAGCCTCATTACTCAAAAAGCTTTGATGGTTTGCAATTCCAATCCGTAAATGTCAATTTTTGCTGCTTAGGTATCATCAGATTCCACAGGATTAATAGTTGATTAACTTTCAATTTTTCCATTAATGGAAAAAAATCCCATTTTCATTTCTCTTGCCAATATAGTCCAAAAGTGTCAAGCTGCTATGTTCCATAATGTTTTTTAATTAAAAAATAAAAGTAGGAGTTTTATTGAACACAAAAAGGTGTTTTAAGCGGTTGTTAAACTTACTTAAAAAATATACTGTTATATTTGAATATGTGCGTTAGC
Organism: Artocarpus heterophyllus; assembly: GCA_025403435.1. NCBI lineage: Eukaryota > Viridiplantae > Streptophyta > Magnoliopsida > Rosales > Moraceae > Artocarpus > Artocarpus heterophyllus. The sequence goes on along the minus strand of CM046327.1, from coordinate 4,279,171 downwards.
TTAGATTGTTGCTGCCTATATATACCAAAAGACACATAAATATATGCTGTGTTGGAGCGACATGCTATTGAGTAGGGCAAGTGCTCCACTCAATTTTTGAAGTTATAGGTCTTATTTGTTTTTGTTCTCAAAATTTCTTGAAATGTTTTTACTCATTTTTTGATACAAAAAATTTAAAAAATACTTTCAATACAATTCTCAAAAAATTCTATTTTTTAAAAACAAAACATTTCACTTATTTTAAAAATAATACCAAACAGCCCCTATAATCTTTTACTTTAAAATTTTTTAAAAAATTTTTAATTGTAGCCTTCTTTTACAAAAAAAAAAATTATAATTGTGCCTTATTAAAATTTGAAATTTTTGTCATTGTAACCCAATTCAATAATCAAAATATGTAACTATGTCTACAATAAAATCTATTAGTATTTTTTAATACAGTGCCACCACCACCGGCAAAAAAGTTTGCTCTGCCCTCGACATATGACTTGAAGATTATAATATATATCATTGCTTTTATATTATTTATGTCTTTTCAAGTCCTGGTACTTGTTTCTGTTTCTGTTTTTTCTTTTGGCTTTTGCTAGTTGTGCATTGTTTCTAAGTTAAATGTTTGACTTGCTCTGAATAATGGTTGGAAAGCTTGTTGAGAATAACCACTCATAAAAAGGAACTGGTCGAACTTTTCCCCCACATTGATCCAACTCATATAAAACTTCCTTTTCGTAAGCACTATAATCCTGTACATGCACTGAATTCACTCCACTTTGTTGAGAGGGAAAGCTGCCCTTGTGTTGGCTTGGACAAAAAAAAAAATCTTTAGACGAAAATCAACCTAAAAAGCTTGTTCTTCTAGAATTTGAGGATGATAACATGTAAGTGATCGTATAATAGATTGAGGTTTACTTACAATTCTTTTTCTTCCTATTCTTCTTTCTCATTCTGTTTACTTTGTTTAGGATGGTACTAAAATATTAAATTTAATTTTTTGTAGCTAAAATGCTATCATGGCCTACCCGTATAGTTCTCTTCCTTTCACTTTTGCTTCAAACCACAACAAGCCTTGATGCTACGAGCACTACCTCCACCAAACACAGAAGAGAGGCAATCGTGGCCCACCGTGGTGCCGTTGCCACTGATGATGGTCGTTGTTCCAAAATAGGGACGGGCGTTCTTCGTGAAGGAGGCCACGCCGTGGATGCAGCGGTGGCTGCCGCCCTTTGCTTGGGGGTTGTAAGTCCAGCATCGAGTGGCATTGGTGGGGGAGCCTTCATGCTTGTGAGGCAAGCCAATGCGAAGGCACAAGTCTATGACATGAGAGAAACTGCCCCTTTGCTAGCTTCTGAGGTCAAATTTAATTGCTGTAACCACGCTTTACTATATATTATAAAATTATCAATTTATGGCTCTCCGTTTAACAAGTTTGGCTCTCAGTGTTATTGTATAATTTATATTTTCTTCATGATAGTGATGACACATAGTGTTGTATTTTATAAGTCTTTCTAAAAGTTGATAATTAATGCTGTCACTTCCTTTGAAGCTTACCTCCATAATTTAGTCAAAGAAAGGTGTTTAGTAGAAATATCAAACCGGGAAAAAAAAATTCCTTGAATGAAAGATTACACTTTGAAGTACACCATTGCTTTTACAATACTCCATTGCATCTAATACTAGCCTTCTCTGTGCATGTTTTCTTCATAGTATGATACATCAGCTAGTATTATTTATGCCTAGAAATTCCAAGCAGACATTTACGGAAGAAATATAATAATATTTGCAGTAGATTTTACATTTATTTCAACACTTGGTTTGAAAAATCATCCTAATAATTTAGATTGATTAGATTGACTCCTTGGAGACTACTTTGTTTAGTTAAGATTACATATTAGTGCTTTTATCATTTGATTTCAGAACATGTATGCTGGCAATGCTTCTCTGAAATTTCAAGGAAGTCTCTCAATAGCAGTTCCAGGGCAACTTGCAGGCCTTCATAAAGCTTGGAAACAGCATGGAAGGCTTCCATGGGCAAGGCTCGTGGGGCCAGCCGAGCGCCTCGCTCGTTCGGGATTTCAGATTTCACCCTACCTCGAAATGCAGATGATAAGCTCCAAATCATCAATATTTGAAGATAAAGGACTCAGAAAAATTTTTACATCAAATGGGAATCTCTTGAAATCAGGTGATATCTGCCACAACAAGAAACTAGCACGGACACTCAGAAAGATTTCGGAGTTCGGTATTGAGGCCTTCTATAATGGATCAATTGGATTTAAATTAGTTAGAGATGTTAGGAAGGCTGGTGGTGTATTGACAATGAAGGATTTGCAAAGATACCAAGTTAAGCTGAGAAAGCCAATCTCTGCAGACATTATGGGGTTCAAATTACTTGCCATGCCTCCTCCTTCTGGGGGACCTCCAATGATACTTGTAAGAAAGTTTTCTCTCTCTTTCTCCTCCCTCTCTTTCTCTCTCTCTCTTGGTGTTATGTTCCTTTTTTTTTTCCATCTGGTTAAACTTTCAAAGGGAATTTATGCTAACACCATTTTGTATTTTGTTAAAATTATTGACATTCCCTTGACTAAACCCCAATGCAACTTAAGTCATTAGAAAAATTACATGACATTTTATCTCTTAGTCAAACCAGATGAAGCAATATAGTTTAAAAATTTAATATTTTTTAAATGTCAAAATATCTTCATTGCCAAAAAAAAAAAAGTCCCACTCTATTTAGGGCCTAAAAAGCCATTTTTTTCGTATTTAGTTTTTTTCAAAAAGAAAATCCACACTTTTAAAAGTTGTGCTTATTTATACCACATTTAAAAAAATTTATACCACACTATGATTCATGTTACATATTAAGTTACGCCATAAATAAACATGTGTGATATTTATAAAAAGTAAATCTTAAAAAATGGCATTTATGAAAACTCTTCTTTTAAAAATGACCATCTTGGCCTAAAATGTTCAAAGTTTTATCTTCTTTAAGGGCTAATATTAATACAACAAGTAGTTCAATGCCAATATTTTGGTAATTCTACATAAAAAAAAAAATAACAAAGTTGGGGTGAAAGTGTTGATATAAAATGATACAATGAAATGCATGTCTCTTTATTCTAGGTAAAACTTAATTTTTTCTTTTAAAGAATTTCATTTGTTTCACTCTTCTCATCAATTCTGCTGCCACAGATGCTAAACATTCTTTCCCAATATGGAATTCCTCGTGGAATATCTGGCTCTCTAGGAGTCCACAGAGAAATTGAAGCTTTGAAACACACGTTTGCTGTGAGAATGAACCTTGGTGATCCAGACTTTGTTGATGTCTCTAAAGTTCTTTCTGATATGCTCTCTCCTAAATTTGCTGAAGAATTAAGGAAGACCATAAACGACAACATGACCTATGGTTCTGGTCGTTATGGTGGCAAGTAAGCTTTTTTTTATAAAATCATTGGTTATTTTTTTAGATTTATTGGTATGATTTTTCTTCAAATTTTGTTGAATATATCAGCACATTAACAACTGCACCATTCTTTGTCATGCACAACTTATTTAATTAACAATTCACTTATTTTAGACCTGAGTGTGACCGTCACCGTCTCTTGAGTAAAAACGCAAAAAAGAGTACGTAGTACAGTATCACATAACTTGTAAAAGACTACTAATGATTATTCATAAGGAAAGCTACTATTATAAGTTCTTTAGAGTAAAACAGAAACCAAAGCAGTGAGGGCTTAAGCTAAAAATGGATCATGTTGTTATAAATGAGAGTATGTCTGATGCAATATAAAGTTTGTAGGGAAAATGCTCTCAAATTTAATGCTATTTTTGCCGCAAAATTTAGTATTTTATAGAATATACTAAAGTTTTGACGTTTAATTGTTATTAGTTGATGTAATTACTTTTTTTATTTGATTGTTACAACATTGGTATTTTCACATTACTTTAAAAATTAGACTTTTACAACTTCGAAAGATTAAAGATTATGACAAAACAGGTATAGCAATTGAAAAGTCTTATGCATTGAAGCACTATTTTCAGACATGAATCAACATTTACATTGAAGATGGTATGAAAATATGGATAGTTGATACATTAGTAAAAAAAAAAAGAAAAAAAAGGAAGCTCTAATTCATGTCTTAGCACACATGCTAAAAGCTTAAAATTTTGTGTTGTTTAAATGGTTTCTTTGATTTGTACCAGGTGGAACCAGATCCATGATCATGGTACCAGTCATTTGTCTGTAATAGATCATCAAGAGAATGCAGTCTCCATCACTAGCACAGTGAATTCATATTTTGGTTCAAAAATGTTGTCACCAAGCACAGGAATAATCTTAAACAATGAAATGGATGATTTCTCCATGCCGGAGAATGTTTCGACGGGGGTTCCACCGCCAGCACCGGCTAATTTTATCAGGCCAGGGAAAAGGCCATTATCATCCATGTCACCTACCATAGTCCTAAAGGTATCTTCCTTGGAGATTTCTCTCATTAAATTGGATTAAATCCCATTTCTAGTTACTAGATTTGCATAGAGATATGTGGAAAAATTGAAGTATTGTTTTAATAAATATCTCAATTTTTGTTAAATTAGTAAGATGGTCATTTGAAAAAAAAAGTAATCATTATTATTTGACCAATATAAGGAGTTTTTAACTAATATCAGGCAATGATTTACCGATCAATAATCGATTGACTTGATAATCAATCACTAATTGATCAAATTTGATTAACCACCATCAACCATGTTACTTAAAAAAAATGAGTTTTAACAAGTATTTAGGAAATCTTCAGATTAAATTATTGTCATGGCTAGTTATCCTTAAACTTTTAGAGATTACGGACGGTTTATTTTTTATTTTTATTTTTTTAAAATAGGGAATAATCCCAAACTTTTCTATAATCTGGCTCTGCAGGATAATCGACTTAAAGCTGTATTAGGGGCAAGTGGTGGGGCCTTCATATTTGGTGCAGTTGGTGAGGTCTTCCTAAATCATTTTGCCAAGGATATGGACCCTTTCTCTTCTATCATGGCTCCAAGGATTTATCATGAGGTTCTTCTTCCAAAATTTTCCCTCTCTGTGTGACTTATCATATATTTGCATACTTATGATTTCAGATATTAAGCGTTTCAGGATAGTATGTATTGCTAATGCCAAAATTTTACACCAACCATAGGTTTTAAGATACTTTTCTTGCCGTTTGGTAAAAACGGTTCCAATTGTTTTTTTACAGTTTTGACCACCTTTTTATAATGTTTTTTTCTCATAAAATTTAAACAAAAAATGATTCAAACCATAAAAACCAATTAAAGCTCTCTCCCAAAAAGACAGTTAATCTTTTAACAAAACCACCAATATGCTTAGATTAATTTTTAATCATGTGACTGGAGCAGAGTTCGACGATCAAATACATCTTTTTCTTAGATCATTTACATGACGTCTTGGGGGTAATAGAGTAGAACGTATATATTTTTAAAAAAATTTTATTTAGGCCACAGATTTTTTTTTTTTGCACCCACTTAATTTTTTTTCTTTGACTGTGTCCCACTTAACATTTACATTACTTTTCCTTTTTTTTTTTTTTTAGTAAATAACCACCATTTTTGTGAGATAATATACACGACTACCATTTGATTCCTTCTCTTTATGTGCACCTTTTTGGATCAATTACAAAAATCCCTCCTAAACTGGAGTCTTTGTAATATTTTACCCCATAAACTTTAAAACATAACATCCATTCTCCTTAAAGTATAAAATGTTAATAAAAATAGTCCTTTTGATAGAATTTTAACAACAATTTAACAAATAATTTTAAAAATAGGGGTATTTTGGTTATCCTAGGTATAAAAACAATAAAAAAATTAAAACTATAATAAAAATAATCTTTATTGATGATTAAAAATAAAAAACTAATTAAAAACATACTACTATCCAGATCCTTCTTTTTTTGATATACCGAAATTTTCTTGAAAATTTTTTGACTTTTTTTCACACTCAAAAGGTATTTGAAATTTTAAAAAGTATAAATACCGATAAAGACTTCAAAAATATGAAAAAAAAATTTATTAATACTATCATAGTTTTTTTCTCTTTTAAAATTTTGTGTTATATTTTTTGTTATCTTGAATATATTTATGTTATATTCTTTTTTATTTCATTAATATATATAACTTTTAAAATTTTAAAATATTTTGAAGAAAATTTTGGTATATTAAAAAAGGAGAATTCCAATAGTTTAATAGTTTTAATTGATTTTTTTTTTTTGGTTTTTAATCATCAGTAATTTTTGTTATAGTTTTAATTTTTTATGGTTATTTTTACAACCAAAATTACTAAAATACCCCTAACTTCATAATCATTTGTCAATTTTCTGTTAAAGTTATAACAAAAAGACCATTTTTATTAATAAATCATACTTTATAAGAAATGAATGTTACGTTTTGAAGTTCGGGAAACAAAGTGTTACAAAAGAGGAATTTTTGTAATTACTCCTTTTTTTTCTAATATTTGATAAGAAACTTTGCTTGTTTCAAACAATTATTGACTTCAAATTTGCCGACAATTAGAAATTGGTGCATGTAAATTTATCTTCATCAACAAGGATTCATCTTTGAGGGGAAAAAAATAATGATAGTACAAAATAGAGTAAGTGAAAATCAACCTTATCAGAACCTTTTAACAGATCGTAAGCTAAATACCCATTTTGGATCGTCGTAAACGCTAAGATTTCTCTCAAGGTATCATAATCCTAATATTGGAGATGGTGTTTATCGGACAAATATAAATATCAGAAAATCTTTTATTTGCCAAAAGAAAAATTATAAGAAACTCTCCGTGATAATCATTATATGTTGAACATAGGATCTTTTATTCATATAAAGTTATTGTTTTGATTTAAAAATTTTATTTTTATATGTGCCCCACTAAAATAAATTTTGGTCAGCATATATATGTATCTACTTATCTTGTATTCTGATTTTTATTTATTTTTTTGTTTTTTGAGCAGCTGATACCAAATGTTGTTAAGTACGAGAATTGGACGACCGTGACTGGAGACCACATTGAAGTTGCTGCAAACGTAAGAAAAGCCCTCCAAAAGAAGGGCCATGTCCTAGAAGGCCTTGCTGGTGGGACCGTTTGCCAGTTGATAGTTCAAGATACAGACAAACATAAACGAAAGATTGTAGCAGTTAGTGACCCAAGAAAAGGTGGGTTTCCATCGGGTTTTTGACAGTAAAATAATGGACAACTCTTTCGGAATTGAATTAAGTTATTTTTTCAAGTTACCATTTTTGCTAAATTCTTTTTTCCTTCTATTTTATGGTAACTTGCAATATTCTTACAGCAGGATGTGTCACTTTTTTTTTTCGGTTGCCAGTTTATTATGTTTTTAACTAAAGTTCATTAAAAGCCATGTCTAACTAAGGAACTCCTCCACAACCAAGCTGCTTAACAAAAATGTGAAATGCAGTAGAAAAAAGAAAAAAAAGAAGAAACAAAACAAAACAAAAGTATCAAGTGGCTGCAACTACAGTAAGGTCGTTATAAGTTGGCTTCTCTTATTAGACAACATTTTTCATACTTATTCTTGAAATTCACTTTTCCTTCTATTTTTTGGTCATTTATGCTCTCTATAACTACGGTAGTTAATTAAAGGTCGTTTCTAAGCAACATCTCCGCAACCAAGTTGCTTGACAAAAATGTGCTGGTTGCACAAAATGCTTATCAAAGCAACTAAAGTTGAATACTATCGATAGTAAGAGTTTTTCTTTTTTTTTTTTTTTTTGGAAGTTCATACTAAGCTATTTATATTGCTTTTTTATATTGGTTTCTAAAATGAGGAAAGTCCTTGCACAAGTAATTTCATCTTGGCTTCTCAACCAAAAAAGTTATTAGACACCATTTTTTGCACTACAAATACATAAAAAGAGCTAGATGCTAAGGACAATGGAGTCGTCATTTTTCAGTTGTTGATTACTTATCCGCGCGATTCTCACGAATAAGTTTTCATTCAAGGACGGAGCTATATAGAGACGAAAGTAAACGAAGCCCCTAAATTCTCATGAAAATAAATTTTCATGTAAGGGCGGAGCCACATATAATTTTGTATATGAATTTTCACAAAAATTGTATACCATCTCTCTAAAATTGTATTTCTCCCTTCCAAAAAAAATAAATTTTGCCTCTAACATTATTAGTTTTGTCACAGCTCAATTCTCTCAGTAATTTTCTCGCTCCGGCCTCACTTTCATTAAACAGTTAGCTATAGAGGGTGAGCCTGAAGTATCATTTAACATATGTAGTTGCTAGAAATCATTTTCAACAATTAACATCTTTGTATTAATAGAAGAAAACGAAGATTCTCTAAAAAAAAATTCCAAAAACACATGAGAAAGAAAGAGAGAAGGAAAAAGGAAAAGAACAAGAGAAGGGAAGGAAGGACAGAGAGTTTGATTTGTCGAAACCGGGGCTAGCCAATTAGACTGTCCAACCAAGCTCAACTTTAATATTGGAGCCAAGTCTATTTCCAACGGTTATATATCAGTTTTCCCTCGTCTGTTTCCTCTTCCTTTCAGTTAAACTCCCGCCAAAACTCTTTTACTTTGGTTTTAAACTTTCATATCAACCAGAAATGAATTTAGTTCTAAGAATTATATATGAACAAGGTTCTAGGTCTGTAATTTTTGCTCTAGACTAGTCTGTGTGTCTCATGGAGGCTCCAAACCCATCTTCTAATACATTTTCTTCCGAATTCTATGCATATCACCTCCAAAGAAGCCTCAAACTGAGACACCCTTTTGCTGGAAAATCAATCCATTCTCAAATAATCAAATCTGGGCTTTACATGAGCGTCTTCTTGATGAATAACCTCATGAATTATTATGCAAAAACGGGGTCTGTTTCCGAAGCTCACCGCGTGTTCGAAGAAATGCCTGCAAGAACCACGTTCTCTTGGAACACAATTCTTGCAGCGTATGCAAAGCAGGGGAGGTTTGACGAAGCCCTCCGAATTTTTTATGAAATACCAGAACGTGATTCTGTTTCTTGGACTGCAATGATTGTGGGTTATAATCAGATGGGTCGGTTTAGAAATGCGATAAAGATGTTTGTGAATATGATTTCAGATAAAGTTCCAATTACCCAGTTCACGGTTACTAACATTCTTGCCTCGTGTGCTGCTGTTGAAGCTTTGGACGTAGGCAGGAAGGTCCACTCTTTTGTTGTTAAAAACGGGTTGAGTGGTTATGTATCCGTAGCGAATTCGTTGCTAAACATGTATGCAAAGTCTGGGGATCCAACAATGGCAAAAGTTGTTTTTGATCGAATAAGGTTGAAGGACATTTCGAGTTGGAATTCTATGATTTCTTTGCATATGCAGTCTGGTCGTATTGACCTTGCTCTTTCTCTATTTGAGAAAATGACTGAACGAGATATAGTTTCATGGAATGTTATGATCACGGGATACAATCAGCATAGACTAGATACAGAAGCACTTGCTTTCTTCTCAAATATGTTGAGAGATTCTTCTTTGAAACCCGACAAGTTCACCTTGGCGAGCGCTTTGTCAACTTGCGCCAACCTTGAGAAGTTGGAATTTGGGAAACAAATCCACACACAAATAATAAGGAACGAGTTTGAAATCACTTCGGCCGTGGGAAATGCTTTAATATCGATGTATGCTAAATGTGGTAGCATTGAAATTGCAAGAAGGATTTTAGAGCAAAGTGGGAGTTCAGATCTCAATGTTATAGCTTTTACAGCCCTATTAGATGGATACATAAAGCTTGGGGATATAAAACCAGCCAGAAAGATATTTGACGCATTGAAAAACAGCGACGTGGTTGCATGGACAGCCATGATTGTAGGCTATGTACAGAATGGGCTAAATAATGACGCTCTCGATCTCTTCAAGTTGATGGCGAGACGAGGCCCCAAACCAAACAACTATACTTTGTCAGCCGTTTTAAGTGTTAGTTCAAGTTTGGCGTCCTTGGATCACGGCAAACAAATTCATGCCAGTGCCATCAGATCGGGAGAAGCGTCGTCCGTTTCTGTCAGCAATGCTTTAATCACTATGTATTCTAAAGGTGGATCCATCTCTGCTGCAAAGAAAGTATTTAACCTGATGCGCTGGAAAAGAGACACCGTGACTTGGACTTCCATGATTATATCTTTAGCACAACATGGCCTTGGAGAAGAAGCGATTGAACTTTTCGAGACAATGCTCACACTCAGTATTAAGCCCGATCATATAACCTATGTCGGTGTTCTTTCCGCTTGCACTCATGTGGGATTAGTTGATCAGGGAAGAAGCTACTACAATTTGATGAGAAATGTGCACAAGATTGAACCCACCCTGAGCCATTACGCGTGCATGATTGACCTTTTTGGCCGCGCCGGGTTGCTTCTAGAAGCATTAGATTTTATAGAAAGAATGCCAATTGAACCAGATGTTGTAGCCTGGGGTTCTCTTTTGTCTTCTTGTAGGGTTCATAAGAATGTTGATCTGGCTAAAGTTGCAGCAGAAAGATTGCTCCTAATTGAGCCCGAGAATAGTGGGGCCTACTCAGCCCTCGCTAATTTATATTCAGCTTGCGGAAAATGGGAGGATGCTGCAAGAATTAGAAAGTCAATGAAGGATAAGGGAGTGAAGAAGGACCAAGGATTTAGTTGGCTTCAGATTCGGAACACTGTTCATGTATTTGGCGTCGAAGATGGGCATCACCCGCAGAAAGACGCTATATACAAGATGATGGAGAAGATCTGGAAAGAGATAAAAAAGATGGGATTCATACCAGACACTCAATCCGTATTACACGACCTTGAAGATGAGGTGAAAGAGCAGATTCTTAGACATCACAGCGAAAAACTAGCCATCGCATTTGGGCTGATAAGTACTCCGAAGAATACCACTCTAAGAATCATGAAGAACCTCAGAGTCTGTAATGACTGCCATGCTGCCATAAAGTTCATCTCCAAGCTTGTGGACCGAGAAATAATTGTGAGAGACGCGACTCGTTTTCACCATTTCAAGGATGGTCTGTGTTCTTGTCGGGATTATTGGTAGGCAAGAATTGGATTTTGAAAATAACGATAATCAAGTTTATGGAATAATCCATTTTGGGTGTTTTTGCTGGGAAGTTTTATTTGTTGAGCACAAAAGCGGGTAATTCTTTGATTTGTTTATTCATGAAGTTCAAGTATTCCATGCACCATCTTGGTGAAAAATTTGCAAAAAGGGTCAATCCTTGTTTGATTCTAGTTTGAAGTTGGTATTATAGTGTTCTTCCGTAAGAGATCATTCATCAGAATTCAGAGCTCTTAAAATGTCTTAAACAACCTACTTTCTTTCGATATTTTTGCGTCATTTGCTGCACGCCAGGATGGGCCTTCTGTTATCTGTAAACTAACTGTCAATGGTAAGGGATGAGCTAAACTGATTGATTGCTAACATGTGCTAAAAATATTGAACGAATTAAAATGAGAAAGTGTTCATTCTGAATTCTACCTCTTATCTTTTCATGTATGCTACAGATTGTTGCTTCCATACAGGGATGACAATTTTACCAACAAACCCATTTAGCGCCTAGGACTCGACTTAAATGGGACAGGGAACCCGTTTATAAATGGACTAGGATTGTAAACGAGTTAATGGAGTAACTCATCACGGGTTATAGGATGGGGACGGGTATAAAGATCCCCGACCCCAATCTCCATTTACCCGCCCCATTAAATCTATGTTACATTTTTAAATTAAATATATTACATATAATATGCTATAATATATATAATTTTAAGTATAATGTTATATTACATAATATCTATAAAATTCAAGAAAATAATTTTCTTTAATTTTTAACTTATAGTTTTATGTAGGTGTATCCATTAATTAATTAATTAATTAAAATTAATTAATTAATTATAAAAATAATTAAATGGGTAAATTGGGTTTCACGAGTGCCCCGAACCCAAGACAAGGAACCACGCCCCATCACCCGCAAATTTATGCGGGTTGATAGAGCAAAGATGGGGCTTGTTTTTGTTTGTGGGATGAGTTGGTGAGAAGACAGCCCCGTCCTAAATCTATCCTGTTGTCATTCCTACTTCCGTAGTTGCAATTGATGAGCACAGGTAATACCAAGTAATATAGCTATGCTCAATAGTTCATGAATAGCATCAATAGGATCACTCAGTGGGTTTACTTATGGATCATAGTATTACCTCATCTTGAAGGCCCTTATAGTCGATCTGTTCATAGATTTTGTGTGTTGTGCTCTTGTGTATTTTATTTTTAAAAAAAAAAATTTATAAATAGAAATAAACACTCTCTTTAATCTTCCCGTTTCATGAGCACTCTACGTTGAGTTGACAACAAACTTTGGATTTTTTTTTGGTTAAGTATCAACTTATCAGCCGTGAAGCCCTTGAATTCAGTCATTTCCTATCTATTTCGGGTTCCTTGTCAAGATGTCAAGTCTAAGTTTACCCTCTTGATAGCTTTGATATTAGTGCAACTAAATAAAACCAATCTGAGAGAAAAGGGAATATATTCTCTTGGTAGACACACCCACATGGACTAGTTTTTATATTACCATTTCCCCATTTTTATACTATATAAGATAAGATAAGATGTGAGCTATGATTGTCTATAATAACCTTCTCTTTTTTTTTCTTTAGGTGCCCATCTCTTATGTCCCCACTATCAACCATCTTTTAATTTAGCATCATGTATTTGCTGGATTATTATGCCAACGACTCTGATGTATGCAAGACTTTTTAAGGATCATTTCTTGACATGATAATTTCTTTTGCAAAAATCATTATTCTTCACAATATTACTTGCAATTTGTAGAAGCAGATTCTAAGACCTCATGTACACTCAAAGCGTCAAAATAGGCTTTTTGAATGGACTTTTATAATTTGCATTTAAAAGTTTTTTTTTTTTAATATTCCTTTGGTAAAAGAAAAGTGGGAGATGGACGGCCAATCTTAGCTATCTCATAAGTCATAATGTGATCGTATATTCATTCCTTTTTTTTTTTTTTTTTCCGAATAATAGATTTCCACTATTCTAGTTCCCATAAACTTTTTTTTTTTTTAATAAAGTAATCGCCCACCGTATGAGCTTAGCAAAATTTTCCCTTGTTGCACATGAATTATCGCCTATGAAATTGATGCTTTAGACGCATATGTATTTATTTATCCTTAAAAAAATCTTTAAAATAAACTCTTTTTCAAATATTATAGTATTTCTTCAGAAGGGTAAACGATATTATAAACTATAATCATTTGCAGAAATAATTAAAATATTTTCCAAACTGCACGTGATTTTTATGGTCATATGGTGAATTAAAAATTTTTTGATTATAAAAAAAAAAAAAGAAATTTAGTTTTTTAAAGCTTGTTTGGTTCACTTCACGGCTCTCCAATACAATCTTATTTTTTATACTAAATTAATATGTTATATTTAGTGTCAAATTTGAAATCAACTATAACATGTATTAAGTTTTGATGTTTGATTGCTATGATTTGTGTACTAGGACTCATTTGGTATACCGTATTAGAACTTTGTATTGTATTATTTTAAAATAATACAATGTTTGGTATTAACAATATATTGCATAAAATAATACAAGATTCCAATTTAATACAATACATGTTGTATTATATAATACACAAAAAAAGGCCCGTATTAAACTGTATTGTATTTTTACTCAAGACTCATATTTGCTTTGGTTCGATTTTCTCTCTCGACAGCAACTCTCTCTCTCTACAACTCTCTCTCTGCTAGGGTTTCAGTCTCTTGGAGTCACCGTTTCTTTTGATTCCTTTACTTCTTCTACTCGGATTGATCGCTCCTGCTTCGCCGCCAAGTCAACTCGTTAACTCAGGCCGAGTAAGTGCTTCCTTTGGTTTTTCTTCTTTTTCTTTAGTGTCTAAAAGTGCAGCGATTGGATTTACTATTGTCGCTTCTGATCCGAGTATTTTGATCCATGATTTGTGAATTTTTCGAGCTTCGATTCTCTATTCATGTAAACTGGATTGGTTTCTCACTGTGTTTTTTTTTTTTTCATTGTTTGTTCCACCTGGGTCATGCCTTGGTGAGAAATGTAAGGATTACAAAATTTTTAAATAGGTTTCATGGAAATTAGATGAACAGTTGGTCAAGAAATGATCTCGTCTTATGATTCTGGGTCTACAAGTAGATAAAATTTATGATTTTTTGTTTGATTCTTCTTGCACCATGAACTGAAATGACTTCATAGATGAAATTTTTGATGATAACTTTGAGCCATACGAGCCATGCCCATGGTAGTTCTCATGGCCGGCATCTCCTTGAAATCGATTTGATGAGCGAAGACCTTTTCTTCATGTTAGTTAAGGCCCCTGTTTAATGTGTTGCTTCTTCCCTTTTGTGTACTGTTTGCCCTTTTTGATGACTATGTCATGCTTGCTCTGTTATCTCTACTATTTTGTTGGTCATTTAACAATTGTAGTATTGCATTTGTTTTGGCCATTTTAGTTAGACCGGTTGGAGGCATGTGCTCCAGACATGCATATTTATTTTATTGAATATCTTTTGAGGACTTGAGTATGAAATTATAAGGTTTACTTTTTCAATTTGAGTTTGGTAGAAGCAGAACTATGTAATGAAAAACCTAAATTTTGAAATTAGAAGATTAAAGTTCTTTAGAACCAAAGTTTTAAAAGGAGCAAACTGAAAATTTTATCAACTATGTAATAAGGAGTAATTCTAAAAATCAAACATTAAATTCCACCCATAATTAATATTCACTACAATTATTTTTCATCTAAAACTAGTATTTACCAAGTTTTTTCTTAACTTTATCTCTATTAAGTCTCAATGTGCTATTTGCTAGTTATCTAGGAGCAATTCTAGATTTTATTTTAGCTTCTTAATTCATTTTGTGCATATATACTTGTAGAGTACACAATACATGAATCTTACTTTTCAAGAAACGGATTACAAATAGCTACGAACAAGAAAACAATGAAATATACTCATAATAATAAAACTACGTAGATGGTATTTTTCTTTACTTTCAGTATTCTTCTTCTGATTAGAGCAGTTGAAGTTCTTATGGTAATTGTAAAACCTCTACCACAATAAACCTCTACTTTGGCAGCTTGGTTCAGAACTTCTTAGCCACAATTTACCGTTTGAGGGCTGGTTTGATCACATGTATCTCTGAAGCCAAGCTAACCATGTTCACCCCAACCCCATGTTGGAAACAAAGTGCGCAGCGGAATTTTTAAAATTTTTCATCAGAGTAATTTCCAAAACACAAGTTTGACATGTTATATATATCAATTAAACAGATCTTACTAACCTCAGTATGCCGAAGAACCTCCGCGACCTGTGTAGAGAAGTAACGTTCCAGAAGAGCCTCAACCAACTGGTCTTCTTTGCTATTCTCTATCCACAACCGGAGTGAGTGTGGGCTCACACGTACAGCTCTTTCACCGGTAACTCTCCTTCCAACCAATAGAGAGAACCCAAAGCTAGTGTTCGTGATTTGTGAACAAAAGCTCTCAGGGAGTTTTCAGATGCTCACTAGAAGAGTATCACTCTTAATCTCTCAAATTGATCTGAGTAAATCATTAGACTCACTCCCTTTTTATACCTATTGGTCCTTGGGGTCAGTCCATATCAGATTAGGTCTCAAAAATCGAAACAGAATCAAGTTCGGATCAATATCTGATAAGATACGCGTGAAAAACGCGTAATCTTAACTGTCGCGGTCGGCATGCCGAACTGTTAGATAGGCAGGCCAAACTGGCCAGTTCGGCAGGCCGAACACGTCATCCGGCATGCCGAACTGCCGAGAAAAAAAAATCTCCGCGAATCTTTTATTTTCCACCCGAGATTCTAAAGGATAAAGTCTCAGTTTTGATTCAAATAGCCCAATAGAAAAGATATCTGATCAAAACAAACTTTATCAAGATAATCTCTAAGAAAATAAATCAATTCACAATAATTCTACAAGTTTATCTTGTTCTAATTGTCCAAAATTAAAACAACCGATAAACAGACAAGAATTATTCGAACGCCATAATTCAACAAGTTCATCTTGAACTAATTTCTTACATAATTAATTCAACCGATAAACAGACATGAATTATTTGATTCTTATAAATTTTAAACCAATCTGATAAATCCGACATAAGTCACCAATTATTGGAAAAGCACGCCGTGTCGTTACAGGATTTTGTGAGCTAGCAAAGGGGACCAAAATGGACCTATAAAGTTCAAGCTCATGATAAATATGAAACCCAATATCCCAGATATACATTTCACAATTATCAACTCCAACGCTACTCCACTAAAAGCTTGGAGCTGCACTCTCGAACTTTATAGAATTACGAAGCTCGTGTAGCTAAGTCTCCATGACATATCATAGTGTATCGCATCCCCATATGATCATCCATAATCGGCTTAAGGACAAGTTCTGTCTTACCTTCCCGATTATTTTTATCTTACGTTCCATTGTCTCACCATTAGAAAACTTACCATCCAAAGATAGTATACCATTCGGTTACACCTATGTATCCAAATGGTTGAGTGCTCCAGTTTTCCAATTACAGGACAACGCATATAAGAGGATATCATTACTGCTAAAGAGGAGCTATGGATTCCATATCTATGAATAACAAGTCTACGCTACCAAGAGTCATGCCTCCAACGTACCGGCATGTATGCCACTATAGAGATGTGGGAGTCACCCATTGGTACATCAAAAGACACAAATCGAGACAACGGGCCCATTATTCATCTCAGGATTAAGATACAATACAAATGATTGTCTAAAGTGAATCGATTTGCCAAGACAGAATTATTAATCCAAATCAATTCACTTTATGTCCCGATCCAACACATCGTCACCTATGACAACGCGCCAATGTTTCTATTCACGGAGTCCAACTCCGATGGCCAAGACAAACCATCTCCCAAAAGGGATATAGACAACATAACAATCTTTACATGAATAAAGCGCCCAACTTTATTCCCTCGATTGCGGATCATATATTTTAGACCATCACCTTAAGAGTCGTGTCTACCGCATAATCATCCCATCATATGCCCAACTCTTAAGGTTTAGACTGACAGTCTCAGACTACTGTTTGCTTATCATACATTCAACAAATATGAACGTAAAGAGGACAATATTTGGTATATATAAATGAATAAATTCTTTATTGATAAAAATGTCTCCAAAAACGTATTACATTTTTACTCCTTAGAGCATACATGTCTAACACCCCATGTCTTAACAACTCTATTCTCTACCATCACAGCGACACCAAAACGGTGACAGATAAGATAAGAGCAAAACATATATCCAACTAAGGACTCATATCACCTTGTTCAAATTGGTGTCTAACCAACTGTATCATGCCATTTCATTTATAAAATTTGAAATGATTTTTAACTTGAATTTTAAATGGAGAAACTAAAAATTGGACAGGTGATATGTATTCATTATAGGCTTAAAGGAGATATTTGACAAATGAATGTCATTTGACCAAAGGCTTAAAGAGGTAAAGCGATCACTATTTACTAATTTTTAGCTCTCTTCCATGTATAATAACTAGTTCATAGATTAATTCTCTAACCAAAAGCATAAGTAGGTTAACATTGTTATTCTTCCTCTATGCAAAGTTCTACACTAAGGTCCAGCAAACATTATAAAAATTATCCATGATCAAAAGCTAATAAAACCATCATGAAGCCTATATGTAAGTCGCTCATATGTCTAAAGACTCTAACACTCAAGTCATATAAGAACATGCAACACTTCCTTAGGTCCTAAGTGAACCAACTCATAAAAATTACCAAACCTTTGGACCACAACAAAATGACGCATTCATGCCTCAGCTTCAGAACATGTACAATCTTTCCATACAACAAACAAATTGACTTCCCATCTTCTATCAGAAATGCATTCAGTAGCAGAAATTGAAGGAACAAGAAACAAAAAAGAAAATTTTAACGTCGAATTAATAACTAGCCTTACATTTATCAATTCCATCTACTCCATAATCTTATGCAACCAATACTTGCTAGCTGTTGGCTTATATAGCTCAAAATTGTCAATGATAATGTAGCCATGATTACATATATTCCTGCTTGTGAATTGTGATTAAATTAGCACTATTTGATGTTTGATTCAGTAATGGGCGTCAAATGGAGAATGGTACCACATGCCACTTTGAAACTAGCACTAATGAAAATGATATTGAAGGGCTAAACTTGATAAAAAGAATTGGTTTATCCTAATATGTATTTTATTTCATATTCAGGAACGGATATTGGGGCTAGCAGCCAAATCAATTTACAAAGTGGCAAAAAAAATTCTAGACAGACATGGTGTAAATTTAAAGAGGATGCCTTATTGACTGTACTTGAGGATGTTGTCGTCAAATGTGGTAATCGCTGTGATAATAGGAGCTTCAAATCGGGAACATTGAAAGAGATAGAGCTTGCACTAGTAAAATCGATTACAAATTGTGACTTGAAAACTAATCCACACATTGAGAACAAGATACGAATGTTGAAAAAGCAATATGGAATAGTATATGATATGTTGAACAGAAGTAGGTTTGGATGGAGTGATATAAAAAAATGTATGGAATGTGAAAACGACCAAGTGTGGTTGAATTATGTTTAGGTTGGTTGGTTCTTTGCCTTATACTTTTTATGTTCAAATCACTAGTATTTTTTAATGAGAATTAATTACTATATATTGAACTATCTTGTAGAATAACAAGGATGCAGAAGGTTGTAGGAACAAGAGTTTTCCAATGTATGAAAGGTTGGCTAATATCTTTGGAAAAGATAGAGCAATTGGTCGGGGAGTAGAAACACCAGCAGATATGGTTGATCATATGGATCAAGAAGCTGATGATGCTATAGAAAATGATGATATAAGGTCAGTGAATCAAAAGTCATCTAGATCGTCTAATCGGAGTAAAAGATCACGCTCAGATGACGGAATGTTAGAAATTGCATCCTCATTCAAGAAAATGTTTGAGCAATCATTTGAGCAAATGAGACTAATTAATGAGCGACTTGTTCAAGGAAATGGAGATGGAAAAGACATTGCTTTGCAGTTGAAAAACATGGGACTCTCAGATGAGGATCAACTCGATGTCTTGACATACATTTTAGAGAAACCACAATATATGGCAACATTTATGTCAATTGATGCATCATTGCATTGGACATTTGTGAGGAGAATCATGAGGGAGATACGACATCCATGATAGAGTGGTTTAGTTTTGTGAAACTAACCTACTTTTGAGAACATTTAGGTGGTTAATGACTTAAACATTTAACATGCTACAATATTTTGTTTTTATACCTTGTTAGAAATCTATACTATTTAGTATTTGATTTGTGTTTGAGACTTATTTTCAATTATGGTATTCTATTTTAATTTCTGTTTTGTCCAAATCAATGCAAATTTTATGTGGCATTTTCTTTTAATAGATGCAGTACCATCATATACTAATATTATTGATTTTTGATTTTTATATTTATAATAGGTTTTCTAAAAAAAAAAATCAAAAAAATAGAGAGAATGAGGAGGGAGAGTGTAGAGAGAATGAGACAAGACTAACCTTGACACTAGTCTCAAATCCCAACCTGAGCCTAGTCCCAAATCTTGACTCTAACCCCAACCCTAACACCATTCTCGACCCTGACGTTGACCTCGACGCCGACCCCGATCTCGAATCTCGACTCCAATCCTAGTCTTAAATCCCGACCTTGACCCTGAACCTGAAATTGGACCCCAAAACCATGACCTAAATTTACTATATTTAAAGTTTAAATGCTAATACAATACAATACGATAGTAAATAAACATTGTATAATGTAATACAACATGTTAATAAGGTGCAAAATCAAACAATGTATTGTATAACACTAATACAATACAATACAATGCAATGTAATACAATACAATACAATACGGTGTACCAAACATGATTTTTATTTTAATGGTTATAAATAACTATTTTCAAATTATTTAAAAACAAAAATTTACTTTTCAAATTATAAAATTTAAATAATGATAAAAAACAAATATAGTATTTACATAACGTTATATATTAGAGTGTAAAATAAAATATCATATTAAATGTGTCAGCTTTCAAAAATTGAATGTGTCAATTTTCACACTCCTTTGTGCTAAATAATTTACATGAAAGATGGTCATATATAGCATTGATTTTGTGTGAAAAAAAAAGAAAGAAAAGAAAAGCCCCTGAAAAAAAAAAAAGAAAAGTAAGTTTTGAAATCATAGAATTATTATTTTTTAAAAAGGAAAAAATCATAAAATTATTTCTAAAAGTATAATTTGAAAAATAGAAAATAAAGTACATGGCCAAATATTTGTCAAAAAAGGGGTGCCAAATAAGCCACTAACATCCCTAAACCAAAACATCATTTTCAATCAAACATGGCACTAGAGACAAGTGCTACAATGACTTACGTGGTTCATGCGCAGAACCTTGCAGAGAAATATATATATATATATATATATATATATATATATAAGGATTCACGTATTTTATTTTTTTAATAATATATTTCTTTGAAATTTTCTCCTGAATGCTTTGCATTTCCTTCTAATTAATCCTGAGTAGACCAACGAATCAAAGATAATCCTAAACAAATCAAAGCCCACGTCATAGATCACTAAATCACCAAAAAAAAGGCCTCCATCCTTCCTCAAATTACTCAAGGATTATATTTTTAATTTCTCACTTTGCTCCAACTTTCAAAATGCGCCACTCTCTACGTTACTTTGTTCTATTAACAATTAACCTCTTGCGTCTAATTCCGTTAATTTAGGGTATTTTTGCCTATTAATTTTATATTTCCTTTTTGAATTATGTCATTTATATCACTCACGTAATCCCCCTCCCTTTCCATTTGATTTGAGACGCTCTTTAATAGTAACCATTTTATTTTTAATAGAAACATTATAGATGTCAAAACGGGCCGGTCCTAGTAGGCCGGTACGAGCATGGCACATCATGACACGATTATTAAATGGGCCTAGCCTATCTCGCTTATTAAGTGCGCTATGCTTTGTGCAACTTTTGAGTATGAAGTATATTAATGTCACGACACAGTAAGGGCCTATTAGATATGTGTGCCCTGAGGAATAAAAAGTTGTAATATATTTTTGGAGACATTTTATTAATAAAGAATTTATTTATTATTTATATACCAATTATTGTTATCTTTACGTTCATATTTGTTGAATGTATGCTAAGCAAACAAAAATCTGAGACTGTCGGTCTAAACCTTTGAGAATTATATATATGATGGATAAATTATGCAGAAGACATGATTTTAAAGGTGATGGTCTAAATCATAAGGTCCGCAATTGAGGGAATAAAGTTAGGCGCTTTATTCATGCTAAGATTGTTATGTTGTCTACATCCCTGATGGGAGATAGTTTGTCGTAGCCATCGAAGTTGGACTCTACAAGTAGAAACATTGATACATTGTCATAGGTAATGTCGTATTTGATCGAAACATAAAGTGAAATTGATTTAGATTAATAATTTCATCTGTGCAAATCAATTCACTTTAGACAATCAAATGTGTTGTGTCTTAATCCTGAAATGACTAATCGGCCAATTGTTTTGACTTATGTCTTTTGATGTACCAAAAGGTGACATCTTGACTTTTTGATGGTGCACATATCGGTACGTTGGAGACGTGACTCTTAACAGCGTAGACCTATTATTCATAGATATGAAATCCATAGCTACATTAGTGCAGTCAATGATATTTTCTTATATGTGTTATCTTGTAATTGAAAAACTAAAGTGCTCAACCATTTGGATACATAGGTGTAACCAATGGTATATTGTTCTTGGATGGTAATTTTTCTTATAGTGAGATAATGGAAAACAAGATAGAAATAATCGGGAAGGTAATATAGAATTTATCCTTAAGCTGATTATGAATATCCTATGGGGATACGATGCATTATGATATGTCATGGACACTTAGCTAATTTGGGCTTTGTAATTTTATATAGTTCGAGAGTGTAGCTCTAAGCTTTTAGTGGAGTAGTGTTAGAGTTGATAATTATAAAATGCATATCTAGGATATTATATTTTATAATTATTAGAGCTTGAACTATATAGGTCCGTCAGGTCTCCTTTGCTAGCTCATAATAAATCATGTAACGATACGGTGTGTTTTTCAATAAATTGGTAACTTATGTTAAATTATTAGATTGGTTGAAATTCGATAGGATCAGATAATTTATGTCTATTTATCGGTTGAATTAATCTTTGTAAATTAATTCAAGATAAACTTTTTAAATTATCAGGAATATTTATTGTCTTAGAGATTATCTAAATATGATTATTTTAATCAAATAACTTCTCTATTGGATTATTTGAATTAAAACTAAGGCTCTATCCAAAGAATCTCAGGTGGAAAATAAAAGATTCTTAAGGATCATATTATTGTAAGTTCAGCAGGCTGATCAGTTAGTTTGATCTACCAATGGAGCAAGTTTGGCAGGCTGATATGTTAGTTCGGCTTGTCGATCTAACGATAATTTGATCACGCGTTTTTTATGCGATTTTATTAGAAGTTGATTAAGATTCGAATTTTTGAGGCCATCGGAGTTGGACTCTGTAAGTAGAAACATTGATACATTGTCATAGGTAACGATGTATTGGATCAGAACATAAAGTGAAATTGATTTGGATTAATAATTCCATCTGTGCAAATCAATTCACTTTAGACAATCAAATGTGTTGTATCTTAATCCTGAAATGACTAATAGGCCAGTTGTTTTGACTTATATCTTTTGATGTACCAAAAGGTGACATCCTGACTTTGTGATGATGCGCATATCGGTACGTTAGAGACATGACTCTTAATAGCGTAGACTTGTTATTCATAGATATGGAATCCATAGCAACATTGGTGCAGTCAATGATATTTTCTTATATGCGTCTTGTAATTAGAAAACTAGAGTGCTTAACCATTTGGATACATAGGTGTAACCAAATGGTATACTGTTCTTGGATGGTAATTTTTCTAATGGTGAGATAATGAAAAGTAAGATAGAAATAATTAGGAAGGTAATATATAATTTATCCTTAAGCTAATTATGAATATCCTATGGGAATACAATGTATTATGATATGTCATGGACACTTAGCTAATTTGGGCTTCGTAATTTTATATAATTCGAGAGTGTAGCTTTAAGCTTTTAGTGGAGTAGCGTTAGAGTTGATAATTATAAAATGCATATCTGAGATATTATATTTTATAATGATTAAAGCTTGAACTATATAGGTCCATCAGGTCCCATTTACTAGCTCATAATAAATCCTGTAACGATACGGCGTGCTTTTCAATAAATTGGTGACTTATGTTAAATTATTAGATTGGTTGAAATTCGATAGGATCAGATAATTTATGTCTGTTTATCGGTTAAATTAATCTTTGTAAATTAATTCAAGATAAACTTTTTGAATTATCAGGAATATTTATTTTCTTAGAGATTATCTAGATATGATTGTTTTAATCAAATAATTTCTCTATTGGATTATTTGAATTAAAACTAAGGCTCTATCCAAAGAATCTCAGGTGGGAAATAAAAGATTCTTTGTAATCATATTATTGTAAGTTCAGTAGGCCGATTAGTTAGTTCGACCTGCCGATGGAGCAAGTTTGGCAGGCTATATGTTAGTTCGCTTGCTAATCTAACGATAATTTGATCACACATTTTTTATGCGATTTTATTAGATGTCGATTTAGATTCAAATTTTTGAGGTCTTATCTGATAATGACTAACCTTGGGGACGACTTCTATGAATACGAAGTGAGTTTTCTGGATTATTTAGATCAGTTGAGAAGTTAAGAGTGAGTATTATATTGTTATATGCTCTAAAACTCCTTGTGAGCTTTTAGTTACAATTATGAACCTTTGCTAGGTCTTCTCAATTGGTTAGAAGGAGAGTCACCGGTGGAAAGTGCCCACACACTGATGAGGACATCAAGGCTGCAAGGAATTTTCACGATTCGATTCAAGTTCCAGTTGGTCTGGTGACGAGGGCTCGAGCTAAAAGATTCAAAGAAGAGTTGAATAACCTGGTCTGGAGAGTTCTACAACAAGAAGAGAGTGTGTTCACTACTGAGGGTGAACATGTCACAACCCGCCTTTTTGGGCTGTGATAAAACTTTTCTTACTTACTTTAAGGCAAAAATTTAGGAAATTTTTTTTCTTTTTAATTAATACTTTACATATACTGGTTTAACAACTTTTGAAATACAAACATATACTTGTATTTACATAACCACCTTTCCTTTGCAATATAGTTTATCAAACATTACTTTCAAAATATCTTAAAATACAATACAGTGGAAACATACAGCTACGGAAACCATACCTAGTCTGCACACATCATCTGTCCGCCAACTCATCATTACAATTTATTCTGACCTTCTTGTCGGAATGCCTACAGCATGAAAAACTTAATGAGCTAATGCCCAGTAAGTCCCATAAATCCCACATAAACATTCAAATAAATGTATGAGTCAATTATGTTTTTTTATAAACTTTCCTTATCTCCATCATTTCTTATCTTTACTAGGGCCCAAGTGTTCGTACCATTGCGCAATTTCATTTAGGTTTATGTAACACCATAACCATACTATATCCTTTAAACTCCCCTTGAGTCAGGAGTCGGTACGATACTTTTCTTAATTTCTGGTGACATATTTACCAGTTCATTTATTATGGTTGACATACCATGCATGATGTGATGTTCACATGTTATCCATAACACATAAATTTGTTGCATAGCATAGTACACACAAGTACTTACTTTATATACACACAGGTATTCATCATTGTACACACAAGTACGTAACATTTAATACACATAAGTATTCATTATTATACACACAGGTACATAATATATTGTACATACTAATACATAACATGCTATACACTCAGGTATTTTTATCATATACTCACAGGTATCCATACATGACTATACCCCTAGGTATTCATATCATTACAAACATACAAGTTTATACTTTATTATACACACAAATACACGTATACATACATTTCACATTGTAGGTGGGAAGGATAATTACTTATTTTTTGTGTACCATCAAATCGACTTCGATTCTTTTTTCTCCTAGACTTCTATGATCCTGTTGGCCAATTTTAAAACTATTAGCCAATTTCTACTATGTTTCGTTACAAAACGTTCGTTACTTAACTAGTCGAGTTGCATAACTGTTTACAACTCTGAAATTATTGGTTCTCCTATTCTTATCTTATTTTATACCATTACCCTTTACGAAGAGCAAAATTCTTTCTAATCACTCTTTTTCCCTCTTGGGGTCGTGTTAAAACAATTGGATCTACTCGGGAGAAAAATAACGATTTTGCCTCTAGCGGGCCAACTAACTTCTCGAGCTTGGTTTCGCTCTTCTACTGAAAACGATCACATATTTATTTTAAAATAACACCCTAATGGGTCGGGTCTCTTTATTATCTCTCTATACCCCTTTTTTCATATAAATTTACAGTTCGATCCCTTGGCCAAAAATTTTGACAATTTTGTCCCCCGGACTAAAATTGTCCTTTTTATCCAAAAATTTTGTATTTTTCTCAAGGATCATTTTTGGTCAAAGTACCATATTCAAAATATTTTAGGAAATGACATTTTTGCCCCTTTTAAAAACTTTCACAATTTTTGTAAATTCTTTGAAAAATCAAAATCTCGCAAAGGATTGAGTTTTTTTATGAACTGCCTAATAGGCCTAATAGTTTGGTCGAGATCTACAACTTTCATGTTTTAACTTTTCCCAAAATCTCACTGTATATGGGTGTTTTTAGGCCTTTTTCAAATCTGCTGAGAAAGAACATTTTCTTTCAATTTAGTCCTTAGGGTATTTTTATAAAAACCCATTTCAAAATTGTAAATCTACCTCTGCAGAAACCGTTCCATGCCTTATTCAAATCATTCTCATGCTTAAACATCATTTTTTCTAAGATTAACATAAAATTTACAAAAATAACACTTTTTGTAAAAATTAACATTTGCACCATAAACCAAAACTTCACAACTTAAACATGCCATACATCACTTATACATGAAATTTCATCAAATACATGCTCAAGAACCCACATGGGTTTGAAAGAATAAAAATCAAAACAAAATTCAAAAAATTTCAAAACTTTAAAATCGAAAACTTACCCAAATAACACTCTTTTGATTTCTAGCCTTCAAAGTTCCTTTGAACTCCCTCCTAGGCTTCATTTTCATGCAAATACACCATGGGTTAAATTCCCTCAAGAAAAACCTTAAAAACCCTTAAAAAGTTTAGGTTTTTACATTAAAACTTGTAAAATTCCCTTGAATCTTGCCTCTTAAACTTAAGTGGGATTGTTTTTGCAAAGTTTTGGGCTTGAGAAAATTTTTGAAAGCTTTCTCTAATGGCTGCTGAAACTAAAGGAAGAAGAAGGAAGAGATTTTTTTGTGATAACTTGCCATAAATGCATCCTTATCTCATTTGGTGACTCATGGTAATTAATGAGTATACTCCTATGTGGCACAAGGTGATTGGGCCACTTTTCTAGACATGTGGCCCAATAGAAAACCAAGGAGTGTCCACTTTGTGGAGTTAAAAATTTATACTGTGTAATTTTTTATCACGCAATATTTTTCCTATACTGTCGTGGTCAATCATATCTGTGTTTTCACTTAGCAGTATTCTTATACTGCTTCTGCCTCCTTTCTACCCCAGTTTAGGGTTTGGACAATCTCTATGTCCTATTTATATTCTAATCTCCCATTCATTTATATCACAATTTTACAATTAATCGTGATATAAAATTTATTTTATGGATATTATTTACAATTTTTTGAGTAATTAAACTCATAATATCTATATTAGAAATATTCAACATTGCATCACATTACAGTAAAATTTCCATTTAATACGGCTCATTATTTATATTATTGAAATTTTACAAAAATTACAATTTTTACAAAAATTTATATTTTTTAAAAGTAAATTTATTAATTAAGCCCAATTAAATATTATGTTTTATTAATAAAATTTTCTCGGTTATTGCAGAACAAAGGCTGGTTTTACTCATTAAAGGAGAGTCGGAAGGGAGCCAATTAGCCGTACACGTACATTGAGTCCTTGCATGTTCATTCCGTACATGTACAAATGTAGGACTGGTGTGTCTAGCAAAGAATCAAGTTGAGATTCAAGATTCAAGATTTGAATTCTTTGTTCAAGATTTGAATTCCTTATAATCTTATTTTAGTTTAAGTTTCAGTTTCAGAATTTGAAATTTAGAATATTTGTTTAGACTTTATTATAGGCGTGAATAGAAGGAAGGAATCTTAAGTTAAATAATTTCTGTTAGATATGTATGCCCTAAGGAGTAAAAATGTAATATATTTTTGGAGACATTTTTATCAATAAAGAATTTATTCATTTATATATACCAAATCTTGTCCCCTTTACGTTCATATTTGTTGAATGTATGTTAAGTAAACAGTAGTATGAGACTGTCGGTCTAAACCTTTAAGAATTGGGCATATGATGGACTGATTATGCTGAAGACACGATTTTTAAGGTGACAGTCTAAAACATATGATCTGCAATCGAGGGTATAAAGTTGGGTGCTTCATTCATGTAAAGATTGTTATGTTGTCGATATCCCTATTGGGAGATGGTTTGTCTTGACCATCGAAGTTGGACTCTGTGAATAGAAACATTGGCACATTGTCATAGGTGATGATGTGTTGGATCGGGACACAAAGTGAATTGATTTGGATTAATAATTCTGTCTTGGCAAATCGATTCACTTTAGAAAATCATTTGTATTGTATCTTAATCCTGAGATAGATAGTGGGCCTGCTGTCTCGACTTGTGTCTTTTGATGTACCAAAGGGTGACTCCCATATCTCAATAGTAGTATGCATGTCGGTACGTTAGAGGCATGACTCTTGATAGCGTAGACTTGTTATTTATAGATATGGAATCCATAGCTCCTCTTTAGGAGTAATGATATCCTCTTATATGCGTTATCCTGTAATTGAAAAACTGGAGCACTCAACCATTTGGATACATAGATGTAACCAAATGGTATGCTATCTTTGGATGATAAGTTTTCTAATTGTGAGATAATGGAATGTAAGATAAAATTAATCTGGAAGGTAAGACAGAACTTGACCTTAAGCTAATTATGGATTATCATATGGGGATACGATACACTTTGATATGTCATAGAGACTTAGCTATACGGGCTTCGTAATTCTATAAAGTTCGAGAGTGCAGCTCCAAGCTTTTAGTAGAGTAGCGTTGGAGTTGATAATTGTGAAATGTATATCTGGATATTAGGTTTCATAATTATCAAGAGCTTGAACTTTATAGGTCCATTTTGGTCCCCTTTGCTAGCTCACAAAATCCTATAATAATACGGCGTGTTTTTTCAATAATTGGTGACTTATGTCAGATTTATCGGATTGGTTTAAAATTTAAAAGAATCAAATAATTCATGTTTGTTTATTGGTTAAATTAATTTTGTAATAAAATTAATTTAAGATAAACTTGTTATATTATTGGGATCGGATAATTCTTGTTTGTTTATCGGTTGATTTAATTGGATAAATTAAATCAAGATAAACTTGTAGAATTATTGTGAATTGATTTATTTTTTTTAGAGATTATCTTGATAAAGTTTGTTTTGATCAGATAACTTCTCTATTGGGTTATTTGAATCAAAACTGAGACTTTATCCTATAGAATCTCGGGTGGAAAATAAAAGATTCGCAGAGATATTTACGCGGCAGTTTGGCCTGCCGATCTACGTGTTCGGCCTGCCGATGGGACCTGTTCGGCCTGCCAATCAGCGAGAGATAAGATTACGCGTTTTCACGCAGATTTTATCAGATATTGATCCGAACTTGATTCTGTTTCGAGTTTTGAGACCTAGTCTGATAAGGACTGACCCCAGGACCAATCGCTATATAAAGGGAGTAAGTCTCATGAGTTACTCAGATCAATTGAGAGATTAAGAGTGATACTCTTCTGGTGAGCATCTGAAAACTCCCTGAGAGCTTTTGTTCACAAATCACGAACACTAGCTTTGGGTTCTCTTGATTGGTTGGAAGGAGAGTCACCGGTGGAAGAGCTATACGTGTGAGCCCACACTCACTCCGATCGTGGATAGAGAATAGCAAAGAAGACTAGTTGGTTGAGGCTCTTCTGGAACGTTACTTCTCTTCATGGGTTGCAGAGGTTCTTCGGCACATAAAGGTTAGTAAGATCTGTTTAATTTATGCATATAGCATGTCAAACTTGTGCTTTGAAAAAATACTCTGATGTTAAAATTTTAAAATTTCTACTGCACACCTCACACTTTTTTTTTCCAACAATTGGTATCAGAGCTGAAGTTTTTACATAAATTTACAAGTTTGTGATAATACTGTTTGTATAAATTTTGTGATCTTAATCTCTTCTATGCTTGAATTTAATTTTACAAAGAGAGTTGACACTCTAGGTTTCTATATTATTATATGTTGCCATAGATTATGTGGTGAATGTTCATTAATTAATTATGATTAATTAAATAGTTATTTATTATTTAGTAATTAATTAATTTATGACGGTTATGGTTCCTTAGAGGTTAGAATGTGTATCTAAGTTTTTTTTTTCATGTAATTGGATGGCAGACTATCATCTCCGTCTAGAAATTGTTATTTAATTTTAAATTTGTAAGAATTTTGTAATTAAATAATTATTCGAAGAAGACGGATCGAGAAGTCAGATCTAGAAGATCGATGATGGCGCACCCAGGTATTTCCTGTGTCTCTAATTTTATGTTTTTGAATTGTTAAAAATAAAATTGATGAATTGCATTAAAATTGTATTTTCTGGAATGGAGATTTCTGCTCGGTCGGCATGCCGAACCTTCAGTTCGGCAGGCCGATGGTCACTGATCGGCAGGCCAGACGTGTGGTTCGGCAGGCCAACAGTGGGGCAGAAATAGGCTGGCTCTGCCGGCAGGCCGAACTTTCATAGGTCGACAGGCCGATCACCCAGATCGGCCTGCCGACCGAGAGCTAAAAAATTTCCAGAAAATGTGTAATTTTTACAGTGCAGTTTTAATTTTATTTTTGAGACGATTCTGAGAAACATTAAATTTGGATATGACCGAAAATATGAAGTATTTGATTCATATGGGATTGAAGACTTGAAGATGGGAATTATGTGAAGAAGGATACAACTTGAGGATTCAAGGATGAAGAATCGATTTATGTCTCGATTATTCTCTTGTAATCTTAGTTTTCTATTCTCTAGGATGGAGCCATAATATTATGGTTATTATTATTTTGCTTGTAGCTTTGCTTGATTGCTTTGCTTGTCTGCATTATAATATGATTTGTCATGTATATTGATAACATGTCATATAGAATAGGAAGTGCCGCTCATATTAAAATTGTTCATGCATAATTTTAAAATAAAACCTTGACTTCAAAAGATTGAGTGGGAGAAGGTTTTCGAAGAGAGAACCTAAGGCCTCCATTGTTGGTCTATAGGAAGAATATGGTGGTCCCGACCCCTAGGAAGAGATTTCTATCATGTACCAGATTGGATCTCTGAGAAGATAAGGTATTTTAGCATGATTTATGGTTGCACACCCCTAGGTGGTGATTATAAACCATGGATAAAATATTGACACGATGGTTATACACTCATGTTAATTTTATTATTAACCTCCCCTAGGAGCTTTGTTAATAAAATTAATGGCCAAAGAAACGATTATTAATATATGCTGAATCATACAGGTGCTGGATGGCATATATTAATCAGGAGGGGATCCATGTTTCTGATTGAATTTGGCATGACTCCCCTAGGAGCTTGTTGAATTATGAGTTTGGAATTATCGTTGTAAGGTTGTGATATTTTTAAGGTTTTAACACATAAACACATTTGTATGATTTTTACATGATTATGTTATCTCATTAAATTATTATATGTTTGCTTACGTTTGGTATATGATTCTTTATTGTAGATTAAAAAAGTCTAAAAACGCTTTATCATCGATACTTGACAAAAACCAATTAACCGGTGAAAATTACAATGATTGGAAATGGAACCTGGATATCGTCCTGTCCTTTGAGAAACTGAAATATGTTCTAACAACCCATTGTCCTCCCGAGCCTACTGGAGACTCATCTAATGAGCAATTCCAAGCATATGACTACTAGAAAGATGCTAATGATCAGGCCCGCTGCTATGTTATGGCCAGCATGAATAATGTGCTGCAGGCTCAACATCAAGATTATGAGACTGCGAAGCAGATCTTGGATAATCTTGAGGACATGTTTGGTGGCCAGGCCATAACAAAACGACAAGGGGCACTTCAGAAACTTCTTAACTGTAGACAGAGATCGGGGATATCTGTATCATGGTTTACCTCGCTAAGGCTCAAACCAAGGGAGCCGACATCGATACTGAAACTCAGATGACTATGGTCTTTGAGACTCTATCTAAGGAATTTATTCCGTTTAGAGCTACATTTAATTTGAGCAATAGACGGGATATGACCTTGACAGAACTGATGAAACAGTTGCAGGAGTTTGAACTGCTGATCAGGAAGTCTTCTGCGGGTGGTGAGGCCAACATGGTAGCTGCTTCTAGTTCCAATTCTAACTCTGGGAATGGAAAGAAGCAACGGGCCAAGAATGGGAAGTCTTTTGCTCCTGATAACACCAAGAGCAAGAAGAAGAAGAAGAAGAACTCAAAGAAGCTTAAGTGCATCTTCTATGGAAAGGTCGGGCATATTAAGAAGCATTGCAAGGACTTTCTTTCCAAAGGAGGTAGGTGTGATCTTTTGTATTTAGAAACTCATTTGGTTGAGGAATCCGGTGACATTTGGGTCATAGATTCTGGTGCGACTAATCATGTTTGTGTTTCTTTGCGGGGTTTTAAAGAAATGAGAAGTCTGCTACATGAAGACTTCACGCTTTAGATGGGCGATGGATCCTTGGTCTCAGCAGAAGCAGTGGGAGACGTCCATCTTTACTTTGATAACTATAGGAATTTATTTTTGCAAGATTGTTTTTATGTTCCTAAATTTAAAAGGAATTTAATTTCCATATCTTGTTTATTTAAAGACTCCTACGTGGTATCTTTTAATGAAAAAGTGGTTATTCGTAAAAATAAATCTTTTATCTGTTCTGGATGGATGTAAAATAATCTATATTTTATCAAACCTAAGATGGACTTATTGCTTAATGCCGAGATGAATGATAATAACTCTAAAAGACTTAAAACTTCTCACTCTAATACGACTTATCTTTGGCATTTGCGCCTTGGTCACATCAACCTGAATAGGATTCAAAGGTTAATAAGGGATGGACCTTTAAGTCACTTAAAGGTGGAATCTATACCTCAATGTGAATCTTGTTTGGAGCGTAAAATGACCAAAAGACCATACGGGTCTAAAGGCAATAGGACCGAAGGGGTTCTAGAACTTGTGCATAGTGATGTTTGCGGACCGATGAACATCCGGGCACGAGGAGGGCATGAGTACTTCGTCACTTTTATTGACGATTACTCAAGATATGGGTATGTGTGCCTGATGCACCACAAAAGTAAAATTTTTGACAAGTTCAGGGAGTTTCAGGCTGAAGTGCAAAAGCAATTGGGTAGACCTATAAAGGCACTTCGATCCGATCGAGGTGGAGAATACCTTTCTGATGAGTTCTTGGGACACTTGTTAGAGAATGGATTTTATCCCATTTGATTGCGCCGGGCACTCCGCAGCAGAATGGCGTAGCGGAGAGAAGAAGTAGGACTTTGTTGGACATGGTCAGGTCCATGATGAGTTATTCATCATTACCTTTATCTTTTTGGGGATATGCACTACAAACTGCATGTTATCTTTTGAACAATGTGCCTTCAAAATCGGTCCCTAAAACTCTTCACGAGTTGTGGACAAAAAGGAAGACATCCTTAAACCATATTCGCATATGGGGATGTCTGGCTCATATCCTGTTTAAGGATCTGAATAAGTTGGAAGCACGTTTGAAAGTTTACGTGTTTGTAGGATATCCAAAAGGGACTAAAGGGGGTTATTTTTATAACCCGAAGGAAAATAAAGTCGTGGTTTCTGCTAATGCAACTTTCCTTGAGGAGAGTTACATGGACGACTTTAAATCTCGAAGCAAAGTGGTGCTTGAGGAGTTAAGGAGTGATCAAATCACTCCGCAGGTTCCAAATAAAACCGTTCCGATCAGTGTAGAAAAACCAAACAAACTTGAATAACAATCTCAAGGGCTTCGGTGTAGTGGGAGGATCGGGCGTCAACCTGAGAGGTATATGTTCAATGGGGAGGTCTTCTTGGCTGAACCGGATGAACATGACATGGATTCTTATACTTACGCAGAAGCTATGGAGGATGTTGATTCAAAACTCTAGACAGAGGCCATGAACATAGAGATGAAGTCTATAGAGACTAATCAGGTCTAGGAGCTTATGGATCTTCCCGAAGGGGCAAAACCCATAGGGAGTAAGTGGATCTACAAGAGGAAAAGAACAGTGGATGGAAAGGTCGAAACCTTTAAGGCTAGACTGGTAGCTAAGGGTTATACGCAAAAGGAAGGAATTGATTATGAGGAAACCTTTTCGCCTGTAGCCGTGCTTAAATCCATCCGGATTCTCTTATCTATAGCTGCCGCTCGCGACTATGAGATTTGGCATATGGATGTCAAGACAGCTTTTCTAAATGGCTATCTTGATGAGTCCATTTATATAGAACAGCCAGACGGGTTCAAGGTCACGGGTCAGGAGGGTAAGGTTTGTAAGCTGTTAAAGTCAATTTATGGACTTAAACAGGCATCTCATTCTTGGAACATAAGATTTGATCAGGTGATCAAGACTTATGGGTTCTCACAAAATGTGGATGAACCATGTGTTTATAAACACATAAAGGATGGGAAGGTGGTTTTTCTACTACTCTATATAGATGACATTCTGCTAATTGACAATGACGTTGGGGCGTTGTCATCAGTCAAATTATGGTTGACCAAGCAGTTTGACATAAAGGACTTAGGTGAGGCCAATTTTGTTCTCAGTATCAAGATCTTTCAGGATAGGAAGAACAAAATGATAGCTTTGTCACAAGCTGGCTACATAGATAAAATTCTCAGGAGGTTTGCAATGCAGGATTCCAAGAAAGGTGGGCAACCATCTAGGTCTGGAATTACTCTTTCTAAGAAAGACTCTCCAAAGTCTTATGAAGAAAGAGAATACATAAAGAAGGTGCCTTATGCTTCAGTAGTGGGTAGTCTCATGTATGCCATGCTTTGCACACGACCAAATATTAGCTATGCGGTTGGGATTGTAAGTCGATTTCAGGCAGATCCAGGACCGAACCACTGGGTTGCGGTAAAGCATATTTTCAAGTACCTATAAAGGACTCGAGGGTATATGCTGGTATATTCGGGTGAGGACCTGATTCCTCTAGGATATACTGATTTGGATTTTCAATCATGTCTGGATTCAAGGAAATCGACTTCGGGGTTTATGTTTACTCTGGGTGGCGGTGCCATCTGTTGGAGAAGTGCGAAACAAGACTGCACTTCAGATTCAATGATGGGGGCCGAGTTTGTGGCAGCTAGTGATGCTTCAAAAGAAGCAGTGTGGCTCCGTAAGTTCCTTGGGGATCTTGAGGTTGTTTCTGGCATAGATAATGCGGTATCACTGTACTGTGATAACAGTGCTGCGGTAGCTAATGCTAAGGAACCAAGATTTCACAAGAAGAGTAAACATATTGATCGGAAGTATCATGTGATAAAGGATCTCGTTGAGGGCGGGCATGTCACGGTGTGTAAGATCGTGTCAGAGAACAATTTAACTGATCCATTTACAAAGACACTTACAGGGAGAGTCTTCGAGAAACATGTGGAAGCTATAGGGATGCAAGATTTGCTGTATTTACTCACTTAGTGCAAGTGGGAGATTGTTAGATATGTATGCCCTAAGGAGTAAAACTGTAATACGTTTTTGGAGACATTTTTATCAATAAAGAATTTATTCATTTATATATACCAAATCTTGTCCTCTTTAAGTTCATATTTGTTGAATGTAGGTTAAGCAAATAGTAGTCTGAGATTGTCAGTCTAAACCTTTAAGAATTGGGCATATGATGGACTGATTATGCGGAAGACACGATTCTTAAGGTGACGATCTAAAACATATGATCCATAATCGAGGAAATAAAGTTGGGCGCTTCATTCATGCAAAGATTGTTATGTTGTCTATATCCCTATTGGGAGATGGTTTGTCTTGACCATCGGAGTTGGACTCCGTGAATAGACATATTGACACGTTGTCATAGGTGACGATGTATTGGATCGGGACACAAAGTGAATTGATTTGGATTAATAATTCTGTCTTGGCAAATCGATTCACTTTAGACAATTATTTGTATTGTATCTTAATCCTAAGATAGATAGTGGGCCCGTTGTCTCGACTTGTGTCTTTTGATGTACCAAAGGGTGACTCCCATATCTCGATAGTGGTATGCATGCCGGTACGTTAGAGGCATGACTCTTGATAGCGTAGACTTGTTATTCATAGATATGGAATCCATAGCTTCTTTTTAGGAGTAATGATATCCTCTTATATGCGTTATCCTGTAATTGAAAAACTGAAGCGCTCAACCATTTGGATACATAGGTGTAACCGAATGGTATACTATCTTTGGCTGGTAAGTTTTCTAATGGTGAGATAATAAAACGTAAGATAAAATTAATCGAGAAGGTAAGACAGAACTTGTCCTTAAGCTGATTATGGATTATCATATGGGGATACGATACACTTTGATATGTCATGGAGACTTAGCTATACGGGCTTCGTAATTTTATAAAGTTCGAGAGTACAGCTCCAAGCTTTTAGTGGAGTAGCGTTGGAGTTGATAATTGTGAAATATATATCTGGGATATTGGGTTTCATAATTATCGAGAGCTTGAACTTTATAGGTCCATTTTGGTCCCCTTTGCTAGCTCACAAAATCCTGTAACGATACGGCGTTCTTTTTCAATAATTGGTGACTTATGTCAGATTTATTGGATTGGTTTAAAATTTGAAAGAATCAAATAATTCATGTCTGTTTATTAGTTAAATTAATTTTGTAATAAAATTAATTTAAGATAAACTTGTTGAATTATTGGGATCAGATAATTCTTGTCTGTTTATCAGTTGATTTAATTGGATAAATTAAATCAAGATAAACTTGTAGAATTATTGTGAATTGATTTTTTTTTTTAGAGATTATCTTGATAAAGTTTGTTTTGATCAGATAACTTCTCTATTGGGTTATTTGAATCAAAACTGAGACTTTATCCTATAGAATCTCGGGTGAAAAATAAAAGATTCGCGTAGATATTTACGCGACAGTTCGGCCTACCGCTCTATGTGTTCGGCCTATCGATGTGACCTATTCGGCCTGCCGATCAGCAAGAGATAAGATTACGCGTTTTTACACGGATCTTATCAGATATTGATCCGAACTTGATTCTATTTCGAGTTTTTGAGACCTAGTTTGATAAGGACTGACCCTAGGACCAATCGCTATATAAAGGGAGTAAGTCTCATGAGTTACTCAGATCAATTGAGAGATTAAGAGTGATACTCTTCTGGTAAGCATCTAAAAACTCCCTGAGAGCTTTTGTTCACAAATCACGAACACCAGCTTTGGGTTCTCTCGATTGGTTGGAAGGAGAGTCGCCGGTGGAAGAGCTGTACGTGTGAGCCCATACTCACTCCGATTGTGGATAGAGAATAGCAAAGAAGACCAGTTGATTGAGACTCTTCTAGAACGTTACTTCTCTTCACGGGTTGCAGAGGTTCTTCGGCATATAAAGGTTAGTAAGATCTGTTTAATTTATGCATATAGCATGTCAAACTTGTGTTTTGAAAAAATACTCTGATGTTAAAATTTTAAAATTTCCGCTGCGCACCTCAAACTTTTTTTTTCCAACAATTTCATCCTAGGGCTTTATTTAGACGTTTCTTTCATTAAGGGTAGATTAGGAATTTTACATTTAAAAATAAACTCTATGTGATTTTCGGCCATATAAGGCCATCTTTCAGATAATGCAATTCAGTTTTGATGTTCATTCATATTGAAAGTTATTCTTCTTGAGTTCTTGAAGAAATTTTTTCAAACTTATCAGGGATTCCTTGTGGCGTTCAATTGACTTATCAAACGGACTTTCCATACCTGTTTTTGGTGTCTTCATCATACCAAGGTTCTTGCTTTGCTAAGCAACGGGTCGCGGTTCCACTCAACTTAAAAGGTCTTGGGGTTCGAAATTCCAAATTTGGAATCGGGTTTCGTCACATGGTTGGCGTGGTTCGTATCACACACACTCCTATCATAGATAGAGAATAGCAAAAAAACCAGTTGGTTAAGGCTCTTCTAGAACGTTCTTCTCTACACTGATTACATGAGCTTTTTGACACACAAAAGTTAGTAAGATCTGCTTAATTTATGTACATAGCATGTCAAACATGTGTTTTAGAAAATACTTTGATTTAAATTTTTTTAAAATTCCGCTGTATACTTGTTTTTCCAACAGGGCCCGACACGAGCACGTGCACGATTACGTTAAAAGCACGATTAGGGTCCAATTATAAGTATGATTAAAATATGCAATTTAAAACTAATTTTACTAATATATTTTATATTTTTATAAATATTTTTTTATAAAAAGTACTAAATTTCTAATAGATTTGATTGAGAAAGAAAAAAGATCAAATAGATTTTTTGTTATTGATAAATTGTCAATTTCCAACATATACTTACTCTCTTTAATTTATATAAAAAACTAAATAATATAAATCACACTGTACAATATTATATAATGTTGTTGTCCTTAGAAAAAGATTTTTTTTTTCAATAATGTACTTTCTTTTGTTACGATTTAGTTTATTTTTTTTATAAATTTGACATTAGGCAGGAGAAAAGCACATTAAAAGCAAAAAGTACAACAAAAAGCACGAACATCGATACAGATACGAACACGATCCAAGCACTTTATGGGCACGACCTATTGATAAATAGGTCATGGGTTAGGCTTAATGCCACAAAAATTAACCATATCAGACCTAGCATGATACAAAAAATAAATAAGCAGACACATACATAACATGAGACACGCTTGAACCTAAACGAAATAGGCTGGGCTAGCCTGTTTAACGTCTCTAAGAAACACACGTATGATAACAGCTAAAATCTTTCCTAGTGAAATTTTTGGCTTGATTCATTTATTCCTCCCATCCCCAAAACATTAGCAAATATGGAACTGCACGTCAGAGCCATGAGCAAAATTACAAAAAAGGGTCTTCAACCTCAAACTAAACACGACACGTAACAAAACAAAAAACAAAAGAACAATCCAAAAAAAAAAAAAACTATTTAACTCAATTGATTATAACCTACTATTAATAAACTACCTACTATTAAAAAAGTAGTTAAACCTAATCTAAAAATATACTATATATTAACTTTGTGATTTGGCGAGGTTAAAAACCATAATGAAAAGGATTTTGCAAGACAAAAACATAAATATGTAAACTACAAAAATGAAACCCATCACTATAACTTCACATTCACTCTCTCCGCGTCTCTCATCGATCGGCCATGGCTTTGCTCTTGAAGAAAGCTCTCGGAAAAGCCAACACCAAATCCTGTTTTGCCCACCATTTTCAAAGGCTATCTCTCTGCTGTTCTTTCTCTGTGGTTTATTCTTCTTCTTCTCTTTCCTCATCTGAAGCTCAAGTGCCTGTATTGCCACCTTTTGATTACGTGCCGAGGTCGTACAATGGCCCTCTGGCCGATGAGGTCTTGCAGAAGAGAAAAACGTTTCTGGGTCCTTCCCTCTTCCACTACTATCAGAAGCCTGTGAGTTTTTTCTTTTCTTTTTTAATTAATATCTCTCTTTTTAAAATTTTTCTGTAAAAAGATTGTTGTGTTACAGACATGCAGGAGATTCTTTAGAAAGAGGGTCTGTTTGTTTTGCTTTCCAGTTTATGAATATTGGGCATGCATTACATTTATGATTAATTGAAAAAAAGTAATCTTTTTCTTCTCTCTGTCTTTTCATTCTGTTTTACTGTTGGAATGTATGATCTATGATAACGGTTATTGGGTTTATGATTTTTTACTGGTTTGATGATATTTTTTGGGCTGCTCATAAACCAGGAGGAAAAGTGGAACAAACCCAAATGTGAAAAAGAACCAATTCTATTCAAATCTGTTATTTTCCCTTTTTTCTGTAAAATTTGGTGGTTATTTAGTTACTTTTTAGGATATTTTGAAATTTTAGGTCTAGGGGAGGTCAATTTGAATCATAAATTTTTACTCTAGGCCTTGATCAAGCTTAGTTTGCCAGTGAATTTCTGTTGATATTTTGCCTTGGTGAGGCGCTTTATATTGGTTAACAATTTTCTAATGCCTGTTCCAAAGTAATTAGTTTTATGTGCTGAACATGTTTACTTCAGATGAATCTGAAAGGGAGAAGTGTTCCCCTTTCCTACCGATTAATGTACTTACAAACTAGGAATGGTACTTTGATGGGACCTACTTAATGTAGATAATGTAGGAAACGAAAAAGAGATGTATGGGTACTTGATAGTTCTTATCAAGTACTTTTCAAAGCCAATGATTTTATTATTATTATTATTATTATTATTATTATTGTTGTTGTTATGTGCAAGAACATTTTAGAAATTAAAATGATAAGATTTATATTCTTAAGTTTTAAATACTAGAAAGATAAATAGATTGTTTCCAATTCCATTTCCCAATAGATAAAAATACTAGAAAGGGCATCAATGATATCTATTTATATTCATATTTTCTTTTTAGACCCCTTGTCTTTTCCATTACATTCCGTTCCATTCCTATTTGGCAAACATGTGCTAAAATATATGTTTTGAAATTCTTTGCAGCGCGGATCGTTGTAGAAAAACTTGTCTCCGATTATATATCTTACCCATTTAATTGCTATCATTATTCTTTAAGTCTTTTTTTTTTTCTTCCTTTTCTCCTGGACTTTACTTAATGTACGCCTGTATTACGAGAATATATCAAGTTTTTTTTTTTGGGGCTAAATTTTCATGGTGATTTCAGCTCAATATTGTTGAGGGGAAGATGCAATACTTGTTTGATGAGAACGGGAAGCGTTACCTGGATGCATTTGCTGGGATAGTGACTGTATCTTGTGGACATTGCCACCCTGACGTTCTAAATGCTATTATGG
Source organism: Artocarpus heterophyllus (assembly GCA_025403435.1). NCBI lineage: Eukaryota > Viridiplantae > Streptophyta > Magnoliopsida > Rosales > Moraceae > Artocarpus > Artocarpus heterophyllus. The sequence continues at coordinate 4,238,781 of CM046327.1, read as the reverse complement.
AGCAAAGCCAGCTTCTTCAGCATGCCTCAACCATATACTTGCACCATGCAATAGCTGATTTTGCGGAAGCGTTAGCATCAAAAATGCCTGGAAAGCTGAAGGTCTTTTTTCCCCTTTTTTCATATCTACATAAGATAAAAATAATCTCACTAATGGTGGAAATATAAAATTTGCGTTTTTACTCATTTTTGTACAATATTTGAGCCTTTGCTTGGAAATGTCAAGTAATACTTATTTAGTACCATTGTCACGAAACCATAATTTTAAAATTGGATACCGTTCCTTTGTGCCTATACTCTTACATTTTGGTTTTATTATTTGATACTTTCTTTGTAATGTAAAAGAGATATATGCGTTTTCAAAAGTGTCTGGATTACTGGATTAGAGTTTTTTGACAAAGTAAATATTTGAGAAGACCTTTAAATGCAGGTTGTGTATTTTGTGAATTCTGGGTCAGAGGCGAACGAATTAGCTATGCTGATGGCTCGTCTCTACAGTGGTAATCTGGGGATGATTTCGTTGAGAAATGCATATCACGGGGGAAGTTCTAATACGATTGGATTGACAGCTTTAAAGACATGGAAGTACCCTATTCCAGAGGTCTGTATACGTCTATTTTAGCTTCAGACAACGCCATCATTAATTATAGTAATTTTTATACAATTTATTACTCATATGCACAGAATATTTCTTTTTCAGTAAACATATTATAAATTTAGTTCTGGGGAGTGCACTGGCGAAAGTAATCTGTTTAAGCAAGTTTTAACCGAACTTTGTTTGCATGTCTAATTGTTACTACCTTAGACAAAAACTCTTGTGAAGTGAGGATAAAAACTGGATATTAGTTGCATATATGTATCAGTAGTATAAACGAAACCTCTGATATGCTTGTGTTATTCAAACTTTTACTCTTTACATACAGCAAGTAACCAAATCTTTCGTGAATGATTACTTGCTTCAAAATCTTTAAAATTACATTTCCACTAAATATTGATGAGTTATATGGTTTGCAAGTTCTCAAGTCATCCGATTCTGGTTTCTTGTTATCTTGGTACTGGTAAAATAGTTGCAAAGACATGTATGAAGTAAACCTGTGTTGTTGATTTATATGACTCAGTTGTGACGTAGGAGAACATCAACCTGTAATTATCGCACAGAAATTCACATTCTTTCTGTGTCTTGCTTCTTTCTTGTCTATCATCCTAAAAATATTTTCTAAATGACTAAGATAGGGTAGCCTGCTATTCTGATTTATCTGCTCAAAACTACTTTGACAATGTGCAGGGTGAGATTCATCATGTTGTAAATCCAGATCCATATCGAGGAGTTTTTGGCTCCGATTCTAAACTTTATGCAAAAGATGTCCAAGATCATATCGATTATGGTAGTTCAGGAAACGTTGCTGGATTTATAGCCGAAACAATTCAGGTTGGTGGCGACACTTATGGGTTCTAAAATTGATCTATATTTCCACTCTGATTGCCCCAAGGATAGAATTCTAAACCTTTTTTTTACCTTGGTTTTTTAACTCAAGGGAGTCGGAGGTGCAGTTGAATTGGCCCCTGGATATTTGAAACTGGTGTATGACATTGTTCGTAAGGCTGGCGGTGTCTGTATTGCTGACGAAGTGCAAACCGGGTTCGGCCGTACAGGAAGCCATTACTGGGGTTTTGAGACACAGGGTGTCATTCCTGATATAGTTACCATGGCCAAGGTCTCTAAAGTTATCCACTGTTGTGTATTATTATTTAATCATGCAACTTAATGTTACGTCATTGCCTTATAATCAATGTTCATACCTATGATTTTCCTTTTAAAATTTCTTAAACGACTTGTTTGGCTTTTTGGTTACATTTGCCATCATCGTTCAGGGTATAGGAAATGGTTTGCCATTGGGGGCCGTGGTGACAACACCAGAGATCGCAAGTGTGCTTGCGCAGAAGATTCAATTCAACACTTTTGGTGGGAACCCTGTTTGTTCTGCTGGAGGGCTTGCAGTACTCAGAGTCATTGACAAGGAGAAGAGCCAAGCTCATTGCAATGATGTTGGCTCTCACTTACTCGAGCGTTTGCGAGCTCTTCAGCAAAAATACGAAAGTAAATTCCGATCTTAAAGGCCTTCTTCATAATCTTGATAATTACTAAGCTTAGGAATTTTTTTTTCTTTCATAACTGCAGTAAATGGATCATCTAGTTTTCTTTTATCTAATTTTTAATATCTGCTGATGAGCACAGTTAAAAATTTTTTAAGCATTGGCAAACCCGACCCTTTATATGCATGACTTTAAAAATGATACAAGAAAAACGCAAACATTGACTTATTACGTGCATGACTTTAAAAAAATGCATTTGTCTGGTTAAATGAAATTAAAATGCCCATTTTTACAGATATCGAAACTTGCCTCTTCTCTCTCTGGACTGTTTATGCAGATTTTGTATTTGAATGTGAGTTTTTGCCCCTTTTTGTTCAGTCATTGGAGATGTGAGAGGCAGGGGCTTAATGGTGGGGGTAGAACTGGTAACTGACAGAAAAGAGAAGACACCTGCCAAGGAAGAAACTGGTGTTCTATTTGAGAAACTCAGAGGTATCTAATAATAGACATTTCTTTGAACCGAAATATCAAAATTAGAAATCTACGGTAAGCATTTACAAGTTTGATTTCTCTCCCTCTAAAATATCCTACTAACATTCCATTATGGTTTCCGCTTGAAGAGCTTGGAATTCTAATTGGGAAAGGAGGACTACACGGAAACGTTTTCAGAATCAAGCCACCAATGTGTTTTACCAAAGATGATGCAGGTATTCTTCATTCCTCATTAAACCGTATGCCACATTGTTGCAAACTGCCTTTTAGGCCATTTCCAATGCAAATGCTAATGTCAATCTTATATTTGACAAGAAAAAAAATTTGTAAAAATGACATATTAATATTCAATACTATTTTTGTTCTAATGCATAATGCTATTTTAAATATTACATCTACTTCTTGTTGTAAATCTAAGTTTTGGAAGTAAACGGAATATGTTGATATTGTAATCCTTGAGTTAAAAAGTGAACGCGTCAAGCAATAGCGACCAAATACCAAAACTTTGACATATAATATATCTGGTGTCAAATTTGAAGTTAACATAGCGTTGCATTGGCATTGACAGTTAAGTAAATTGAATTTGTTGATGTTGCAATCATTGAGTGAAAAAGTAAACACATCAACCAATAGCTACTAAATGCCAAAATTTGGCACATGTTATACCTGTTGTCAAACTTGACATCAAGTACAGCATTGCATTTGCATTGACAGTGAAATCGGCAATGAATGAATGTGAGATTACAGTTGTTCTTTTGGGGTTGGAATGTGCACTTACACTTCAATGTGCTTTCCCTGCAGATTTTCTTGCGGATGCTTTGGACTATTCAGTATCAAAGCTGTAAGCTTAATCAATGTTGAGCCACAAAGGTTGTCTTCTGTGTTAAGTCGTTGAACTTACATCCAAGTTCATTTTCATTGAATGAAATGCGTTGTTGTATGCAATTCTACATCAACTCCCTGTTACTAATGCAGTTGATCTATTATGCAAAACAGGCAGAATACCATTAAGTTTCATGGCTTTTAAAAATTTTTTTTTAAAAATTTTTTAACGTCAATTTTCATGTCAGTAATTGTAGTAGTAGACCAAAACGAATAGACTTTTGGTTGTTTAGACCATACTCTTTTTTTTTAAAAATAAAAATAAAAAAAAATAGAAGGAAAATTCGAAGGTTGGGATTAGAGAAGTAACACTTTTTAGCCGCTTGATAACCATTAATTGTTGATGGTTCTACTACCTCATGGTAACAAGACACTTCACCGCATGGTAATTATTTAACCGTGTCAAGAGGATAGTGTTTTATTTTATTTTTTGGTTTGGCTAAGATCCCTTGGCCCAATGGCATGTCGAGAGCTTTGGGCGAGGGATTTTAAGTTTGATATACATGTAATTTTTATTTCTTTTTTCTTTTTTAAGAGAGCATTTTTATTTCTTATTTAATAATGGCATATGGTATAACCACAACGTGTGGTTTTTTACTCAGCAAAAAAATAAAACTAAAAACCTATCACGTGTGGTTCTTTTTTTGTTTAATGCCGACAATTTTTTTAAGGTATGAAAAAAAAAACCTTAGCAATATAATTTTTTCCTATCTAACAATTAAAAATTATATAGTTTCATACTTTTTGTAAAATTCTACAAAACTTTTAGTGTATCAAACCTGCCAAATTTAATCCAATCCTATGGTTTTGAATCGAATTGGGAAAAGTTTTGGATTAGTAATGGATTTAAAAATCCTAATCTGAAGATTTTAGATTAGATTACAGATTGATAAATTCTCAATTTGTCTAATCTGTCAATCTGAACCCATATATATGTTTATATATTTTATAATTATAACAATATATATTTAAATAAAATATTTGCTTAAAAACAAAACTTTTCCAATTTTTTTTGCCACCCAATTATTATCAGGTTATGCTTGAAAAGCCCAGCTCAACCTTGATTATTGTTATTTCTAAAGGTCATGGCTTAATCAGTGAATCCATGAACCCACTCCGAAGGTTTCAGATCAGATTGCAGATTGAGATTTTTCTAATCTGAAGATTTTAGATTAGATTGTGGATTGAGATTTTCTCAATCCGAAGGCTTAGGGTTAGATTACGGATTGACCTGAAATCTGCAAAATCCAATCTATGAACACCTCTCTTTCCAATTTGGATTATTAACACTAATAAACCATGAACTTTGAGGTCTCCCCACTTTACCCCATGAACTTTAAAAAGTACCATTTTACTATCTTAAACTTTCATATTTACTCACTTTGCTCCCTTTGTGTAATTTTCCATCAAAAGTGATGGATAATAGACCCACGTGAATCGTCCATGGGTGGTCTATAAGGTCAAAAATGTCATTTTGTTAGGCCCAAATGAGAATTATCGTTTACACCCTGATTTAAAAAGTTAAAATAATTTAGAGATTTTCAATTTAGGGTTTTGCTATGTTAGGGACAAGGATTAAAAAATGGATATTTTCACCAATATTTCATAGAAATTTTTGTATTTTAGAAGTACGGATATAGAAATAGCAGTGTCATATCCTTTCTGCATGATATCTAAAATTTTTTGTACAAACATTCTTGAATATAGATATTTTGATTTAAAAAATATTGATTTTCATTTAAATAGCAAACTATTGGGAAATTTTATGAAAATTTCCATGGAAATATCAGTAAAATATATAGGCCTTATATATATATATATATTTATGTACTTCAAAATGTTATAAAATTTATGTCATTGTTATTCACTTTTTTTAATGTAATCTTTCATAAATTTACTTTTCAATGTTATAAAATTTTTATTTCTTATTTAACTTTTAAATGTAGTATGTAGTCTTTCGAATTACGATAAACGTTATATAATAGGATAGTCAAATACATAGGATAATAAAATTGAAGGAGAACTGGAAAAATGGAGAACTTTGTAATATTTCTTTTTTCTTAGCAACTTTGCTTCTTAGCACTTAGGTTAACTCACAAATTGCTATGCATAGAAAGACAGTGGCATGCAAGGACACAAATATCGACAATATATTGGAAATTCATGGAAATTTTGGTTTTTTCGAGGTATCAAAATATCTTTCTATTGTAATATCAATTTTGACAAAATATCTAAGAAATATCAAAAATTTTAGCAAATATCAAAAAATCTATAGTATATTTTTTACAAAATTTCGATACATGTTAACTAAATTTCAACCAAATTTTAGTAATATTGGAAATTATAAAATTTAATAGATTTTTTCTTTTAAATAATCTATCAGTATTTTATACTTTCAATCAATAGGTATCATGATCAATGAATTTGGGATCCAGTTATATCAGCTTCTCCAATAAGGCTACTTAGGCTAATTATCCATATTCTATACAATTAGGACTTTGAAAACTATAATGATTATAGAATTTTCAATTATCATCATCCATGCATACCACCACAATCTCAGGCAAACAAGTGAAAGAATTCACAGTTTCGTATTCATGGAAATACAGTGGGAAGAAGTCAACAAATATACATGTTGCATATTCATAATAATATTCACCATTACTCAAATAACATGACATGTCACTAATATTATTTGAATCAAAATAGAATCCTAACCATGTTTGAGTTTCATAGAACTTCCTTTTGGTATTGACAAATCTTATACATATATATATATATATATAGTTTATTATGTAAATCATGTTTATTTATGTTTCTTTTTAATGTTTATTGTATCTTAAAGTATTAGGAATACATTTAATATATAATTTTTTTAATTTCTATAATTTTTGTCAAAATTTTCACCTATATTGATATTTTTCGTGAAATTTCTGTAAAATTGGAGTGCTGCTATTTCTATCGATACCAATATTTTCATCTTTGGTGGCATGACATGTTTAGAGTTATATGAGAAACTATGCATTCAAATTTCATGTCTTGATATCAATACTATTTAAACCAAAAAAGTATTTGAAATACTATTGAAAATCCTAAAAACTCTTTTTGGTAATGATATTTTCTTATATTGTATAAAACTGTATATGTAAAGTACTTGTATTAGGTTGACTTTTATCTATTTTACTCGATTTGAGATCATATTATTACCTTTTTACCATTCATTTTTATCGTATTTACTATTTTGGTTGAGATTTTCATCTAAATTATGTATTGGTAATAATTTTAGAATTTCTTAAAGTGTCATTTAAAATAGGTGTTTTAAAATAACTTTTCGTATTTTATACCAATTTTTACCAATACTAATATTTCCGTCAATATTTTTATAAAATTTTAAATATCGATATATATATAAATATTGATATTTTTATCCTTGGTTAGGGACGGGAAGGGCATTATCAAGTTATAAATAGTTCATCGGTCCCACACGCACCTCCCATGGGTTTATTTTTGTCACTTTTGATAGAAAATTGGACAAAAAAGAACAAAGTGAAAAGATTTAAAAGTTTGAGGTAGTAAAATGATGATTTTTAAAATTTATAATGTAAAGTAGACGAAACCCTAAAGTTCAAAGAGCATTAGAGTCAATATTCCTTAAAATCCCCTTTCTAGATTTACCTAGCCCATATAGTATGATAATTGCCTCCCATGAAATATCTCTTGATGTTGGAAAGGTGTCCCAACTTCAAAATAATAATAATAATAATAAATAACACCAAATAAACAATTTTCATTAGTTTTAATTATTTGATTCCGTGTTGTTTAGTAATTTCCGTAAATTGATGTTTTGTAAAAATTCTCCTAACTTTTTTTTTTAAAAAAAAAGTTGTTGCTGTTTAAAGTGTTTTAGCTTGTTTGACAAAAATGGTTAAAACTAGACGCTTTTATTTATTTGTTTTTCCCAACAAGTGACTGTCAATGCAAGGGTTGATATATTGATGATGAAGGCAACATTTTACTAATATTATTGAGCAGGTTACTTCTACGAAAATGTCAATGTTCAGGGAAATATCAAGCGTTCGAATGAATGATACACTAATTTAAATAAAGAGTTAAACATGTTCAAGGGAATAAAAAGGGACTAAATACTACTTAAATTACCTATTTTTGACACTATATATAAACTCCCTTTATTTTATATTAGGGAAATTGACCCCTTCTTCACCCACAATAAAAATTGTGTCCCAACTTTTCCAAAATTAGGAATATAGCTGATAAAGTTGAGGAGCAAATCTTTGAGTTTTTTGTTCTTCCCAGTCTGCCCCGATCTACACCCAAAGTTGAGGACCATATATTACAACTGAGGTGTTTAGGAAAAAATGAATTATTCTATTGATCTGGGGAGGAATGAATACATAGCCTTGCTTTATATAGATATTACACACAAGGAATTAGTTATAGGATCAGTTACAAATCTGTTACAAAATGAAAACTAATTCTGTTTAGGTAAACTAACTAACTAAGTAAGTAACTAATTTTGTTTAGTCCTTAAAACTTCCCCTCAAGATGGACAATGAAGATTTTTCACAGCCATCTTGGAGAGGTGAGATAGTAAAAGAGAAGATGATAATGGCTTTGTAAAAATATCTGCCAATTGAAGGTGAGATCGAACAGGCATAAGCTTGAGGTTTCCATTAGCAACTCTATCCCGAATAAAATGACAGTCAATTTCAATGTGCTTGGTATGTTCATGAAATGTAGGATTGGAGGCTATGTGCATTGCTGCTTGATTGTCACAGAAGAGAAGCATAGGAGAAGGAATTTGAAGGCAGAAGTCCTTCAAAAGTTGTTGTAACCAGATCAATTCACTTGTGGTAGCAGCCATGGCTCTATATTCTTCTTCAGTATAAGAACGTGAAATTGTGGGTTGGTGTTTGGCTTTCCAAGAGATCAAGGATGGACCCAAAAAGATACAATAGCCCGTAATCGAGCGTCTAGAGTCTGGACAGGAACCCCAATCAACATCTGAGAAGGCTTTCAGCTGAAGATTGGAGGAAGAGGAGAAAAATAAGCCTTGCCCAGGACTGTTCTTGAGATAACGAAGTAGATTGTGAGCTGCAAGAAGATGTGGGGTTCTAGGTTGAGCCAAAAATTGACTTAACTTGTGAACAACAAATGTGATATCAGGTCGTGAAAGTGTGAGATATAATAGACGGCCAATAAGTCTCCGGTATTGAGATGCATCATCTAAAAGAGTGCCATCATGAGCTGAAAGATGTGATTTAGGATCCATAGGTATTGAAGCAGGTTTACAAGCAAGGAATCCAGTGTCCTCAAGAAGTTGGAGAGTATAGTGACGTTGGGAGAGAACAATTCCTAAAGCAGACCGAGCAATCTCGAGACCGAGAAAGTATCTCAATGTCCCTAAGTATCTCAATACTAAGAGGGCCACATATGCAGGACCAGAGCCTTTAGTAAACAAGGAATAGTCCGCTTTAGATTGGTGAAAACCAAATTGAATGAGAGATTGAGAAAGTTTGGAATAACATTGTCGTGAGGCTTAACGAAGGCCATAGATGGACTTATGTAGTCTGCAAACCAATTTGTTATTTTTGGGAGAATGCTCCCCCTTACTATGATAGCCCAAGGGAAGATCCATATAAACTTCTTCAAACAGATCCCCATTGAGGAAAGCATTATTTACATCAAGTTGAACCAAGTGCCAATTATGACAAGCTGCTATAGCTAGTAAGGTTTTAACTGTGACCAGTTTAGCAACAAGAGAAAATGTTTCAACAAAATCCACCCCTTCTTGTTGTGTGTAACCTTTTGAAACTAAGCGAGCTTTATATCTTTCAATGGAGCCATCAGATTTATATTTGATTTAATAAACCCACTTGCAGCCAATGCTACGTTTTCTTGGTGGTAAGGAAACAATAGACCATGTCTGGTTTGTTCCATGGCATTTAATTCGACTGTCATGGCTTCACGCCATTGTGGAAGATGAATTGCTTGATGATAATACTGAGGCTCATATTGAGAAGAGAGATTTAATGCAAAATTTTTATAATTCGGTGATAAAGCAGCATATGATAAGCAATGATATAGGGGGTAAAGAACCTTGGATTGGGTATTGCAAGGGCCTTGTGTGAGCAAATGGCAGTGATAATCTTGCAAATAAGAAGGTGATTTATGGACCCTGGAAGAACGTCTAACAGGAAGCAAGTCATTAGATAAGGGGTTGTGATGCTCCACTGATGTAAAAGGCAAAGGTTTGGTAGAGGATGGCAAGTTTGGGAGATCAGGGGATGAGTGTGGTAACACCAGATCAGGAAAAGGATCAACTAGAGTAGTTGACAAAGTGACTGAATGGAAAGGAAATGTATCTTCATGAAAAACAACATCTCGAGAGACAAAGATTTGTTTAGTATGAAGATCATAAAGTTTGTAAGCTTTCATGCCTGGAGGATAGCCAAGAAATACACATGGTCGAGCACGGGGTTGAAACTTGGATCTGTGAGCAGTAAGTGTGGATGAAAAAGCCAAGCAGCCAAATACGCGAAAATGAGCATAATCAATGGGTTTGTGAACTAAAAGTTCATATGGTGACTTGTTGCCAATGACATGTGAAGGAGTCCTATTTATTAAAAAAACTGTTGTGAGGATGCACTCAGTCCAAAATGAAAGAGGAATTCGGGATTGAAAGTATAATGCCCGAGCAACATTCAAGATGTGTTGATGTTTCCTCTCAACAACAGAATTTTGTTGGGGACATTCTACACATGAGAATTGATGAAGAACACCATGTTTATGAAAGAAATCAGCAAATGTTAATTCTTTAGCATTGTCTGATCTGAATTCTTTAATTTTCTTGTCAAATTGAGTAGCAACAAGATTAAAGAATCGAGGAATAACAGTAGCAACATCAGACTTATGGTTGAGTAGAAATATCCATGTGAATCTAGTACAGTCATCCACCAATGTAAGAAAGTAACGGTGGCCAGAATATGAGGGCAGATGATAAGGCCCCCAGATGTCACAATGTACAAGATCAAATGGACAAGAAGATAGATGATTATTGGAAACAAAAGCTAATTTTCGTTGTTTTGCCAAAGGGAAAATGTAACAAGGAGTTCTCATAACAGTAGTATTGTTGGACCAAGATAATTGATCTTTTAAAAGCTCTAAGCACTTTGGTGATAAATGACCAAGGCGATTATGCCAGGTCTGTACAGATACTTGATGAGCATGGATAGTAGAAGAACCATTCGGTAGTTCAGCAGAGAAACCTGTGGAGTCAAGCACATATAAGCCATGAAGCATTCTACCCCTGCCAATCGTTTTCATGCTGGACATTTCCTGAATAGTGAAATGACCAGGAAGAAAATTAATTTCAAGTGAGGCAGCACGGGTGAGGGCACTAATAGAGAGCAAATTAAAACTAAACTGAGGAATATAAAGAACATTCTGCAGTACTAAGTCATTGCTTAGCTTGACATCACCACCAATGCTAACAGGAAGTGTGGTACGATCAGGTAAAGTGACAACAAAAGTTGGAATTGGTTCCAAGAATTCAAAGGCATTAGCATTAGAACATATATGTCTAGAAGCTCCCGAGTCCACAATCCAAATATGAGAATAAGAAAAATCATGAACCTCTGGAACAGATAAACAAGTACCTGTGACATATGACGAAGAAGCAGTAGAGGAATCAGATGCCCGAGGAATTGTTGATAAATGATTAGACAACATGGTCATCAATTGTTGGTATTGAGTTGAAGTCAGAGTCTGAAGAAAATCCCCAGCATGACCCAGAGTGGATGGAGGTTGATCAGACTCATAAGGCAGATTAATGACTTGATTTACAAGATTAGTATGCTGATTGGGAGGTGATGGTTTCGGTTTCTGTTTGAATCGAGGAGGGTAACCATGGAGTTTGTAACATTTTTCAATAGTGTGACCATGGTAGTTGCAATGAGTGCAGAATGGGCGATCTTTCTTCTGAGATTTGATTCAGGAAGTTGGAGTGGTACCTGTGCCAAGTTTGGAAAGGCTGTCATTTTTGACAACAAAGGCCATAGGAGTGGAATCATTAGGTATTGTAGTTGCTATGGTGTGTTGACGTTCCTCTTGAGAGATCAGGGAGAAGACTTTGTTAATGGCAGGGAGAGGATCCATGAGAAGCAACTGACCCCAAATTTGAGAGTAAGAATCATTGAGCCCCATAAGGAAGGACATGATGTACTCCATGTGATAGAAGTTACTGAGTTCTTGAACACCTCCACAGGTGCACATTGGCCTGTAATTGCTCAATTCTTCCCAGAGAGCTTTCAGTTTAGTGAAGTAAACACTGATTGATTGTTGATCTTGTGACAGATTAATCAAGTCGCGGCGCAATTGAAAGATTCTTGGACCATTACGTTGTTGGAATCGGTCCTTAAGATCTAACCAAATTTCAGCCGCAGATTCAGAAAAAATGATGCTTGTAGAAATGTCTTTGGAGACAGAATTGAGAATCCAGGAAATAACAATGTTGTTGTTACGAATCCATGAATTGAGCATTACCAAATCAGAACCAGCAGGTTTGGCAAGAGAACCATCAATAAACCCTAACTTGTTCTTCACAGACAAGGCAATCAACATGGCACGACTCCAAGAAGCATAATTGTCACCAGTTAGAGGTTGAGAAACCAAAGACATACCAGGACCATCCGAATGATGCAGGAAGAACGGGCTAGAAGGATCATCGATGGCGGATTTGCCAGCAGACAGAATCACGGAATCAGAAGTCTTAGATTCCATGAATCAGTGAGAAACAACGATGAAATGGATAGGGAAGAAGAAGATCAACAAGTTTTCTGAGTCGATCCACAAATTTCTGAGTCGATCCACAAGTTTTTGAGTCACCGGAGAGAGATTCAAGAAAAAAGGGATGAATGAAAAGGAAAACAGAGATCGCGTGAGAGGTGGTAGCAAATACTCTCAACTGATGCCATATTACAACTGAGGTGTTTGAGAAAAAATGAATTATTCTATTGATCTGGGGAGGAATGAATACATAGCCTTGCTTTATATAGATATTACACACAAGGAATTAGTTATAAGATCAGTTACAAATCTGTTACAAAATGAAAACTAATTCTGTTTAGGTAAACTAACTAACTAAGTAAGTAACTAATTTTGTTTAGTCCCTAAAACCATATCCGCCAACTTCGTCGGAGTGCTCGCGACCAAGATCAACGATTGGCGACGGATGGTGTTTGCCAACGATTCAATGATCAGTGACTAGAATGAGAAAGAAGTTGAAGCCGACGACGATCAGAGTTCTCAGGCGTAGAGAAGAAAGTAATCACGGCGAGTCGTAACGGTTAGTTTCTCTTCATCTTCTCCGACACCGAGGGGAGATCTCCGGCCATGGCTTCAACAAGTCTCGCGACGCTGGCAATTATCACGAGTGCAACAACAATGATGTGATTCGCGCAGGAAAGAGAAGATAGAGAAAGAAAAGAGTTGTTGATAGCGATTGGAGTCCGACGATCGTCTTCTCTGACAACGATGGTGCCGCGAGATGTTGATCGAAGTTGTGGCCACTCATGCAGTGAGAGAGGAGAGAGGGAAGAGAAAGAATACAAAGGTTTGAATTTTTTTATTAGGGTTTGTTTTTTATTGTTGGGTTCATTTCTAATAAACTTAAATTTATTATTAATATATTATAATTAATTAATAATTTAAATTTTTTTTTATTATTTTAATTTTATAATTAATAAAGAAAGGTCATTTATTTAATTTAGAGAGGCGTGGTCATTTGTCTTTGTATCTCTTTTATATTATACATGTGGATATGTTATGAATATATGTGAAATAAATATCTGATCACAATATCCATAAATTTCTTTTCCCTAAAATGTTGTAAAATTTTGAGGTAAGCGACGACAGAATTTTTTTTTCATACTTTATCTGACATTTGTCATTTATTTTCTTTGTTTTTTCGACATCAATTTTCGTATATATGTCGTGGACACCAATATTTTAGTCAATTACCATTGTACTGCTATTTACAGCTAAACATAGACATATATAGTTTTGTTTGAAAAATTTATTGGTGTTAAAAGGTTTTTAACTATTACAGTTAAAAGCTCTTATATATTATAATAAAAAAAATACAAATTTACTACAATATAAAACTCTTACGTATTATAATTTTTAAATTCAAACTAAAAGTTCCAAAATCATTTCCAAACACTCTATACAGTTTTTATGAATGTCGTAGCACATAAGTAGGAACAAGGAGCATCTGATAATTACAACATCAAGTTTTGTAATTTACTAAACTTTCTTCTTCTTCTTCTTTTTTTTTTTTTAAATTAATACATGAAAGTAAGTAACAGGCAAGGCTTCCCACAGGAAGTGACACCGTGACCCATATAGTTTCCTCATCGTCATTATATTTATCTTCAAAAAGTAACCGAATCCAATTTGGCCTTTGAGGGCAACACAACCCCCTATTAGGAGCTCTCAGCTTTGTTTGCTCACACAGCACTGCGTGACTGGAAATTCACTTTTCCATGGACCTGAGAAGTGAGAATAAATATGCACAAATTAAAATATGTTAAGTGAAACGCATTGAAACAAAATCACTTGAATTTTCCATCAAAAAGAGGAGGAAATCAAACAAGAGGTGCTACATAAATTAGCTAGGCATTACATTAAATATCTGGAACTAAGTTTATCTGTGTTTCAAAGCACAAATAAACAACTCATCTAGTTTTTTTGTCGTTTCGTAGCACAAAGAAACAACTTTTACATTATACACAACAAGATCAAGATGTATGCAAATGCATTAAGAATACAGAATTTCTACAAAACATGCTTTGCTTCTGTAAACTCGAAATGGAAATCCTACGAATGTATCTTTCATAACAATTTACAAGGAAAAAAAAAAAAAAAGGCATTGGAAAATTTTCAATTTACTAACAAACCACCCCTTCATAAAATGGCTACATTTCATATTTACAATTTACTCGGATATTGGAGGCTGCTTGAAAAATGCCAGCAGCTTAGAAGACTTTCGTCTACATTACGACATTTTTTAAGGGGCATTCAGCAAAAGCACCTCGGATTGTGGAAGCATGGCTCTGGCAGTGACTCGTGTTTCTGTTTTGACCTTTGCTTGTGTCTTCTATCAAGGTAAAGACACTAAGCAGGTTCACGGGGACGGGTAGCCCAAAGCGAGCTCAAAGCCCAGAGACGTTGAAAGTACTCCCCCATGGCAAGCAGGCCTCTCGCAGCCTGGCGGATCGTCAAGATGCGGGACATCTGCTGCAGGGTTTCCTGCCGAAGATGGTCGGCCTGTTTTAACAAGATCATCAGTTGCTTTGAAAAAATACATGACAATTCAGAAAGTTAAGAGGTACAAATCCTTGCCACAACAAAAAATAGAATACCATAATGAAGAGTGGAATAAGCATTTATGTCCCACAAATTCAATAGTCCAGAGGAAATAGTTCACTACTCTAAGATGGAAAGAGAACAGAAGTTGTTGAAGGGGAAATGAGGTAAGGTTGCTTATTGACGAAGGCATGTTGCTGATATCTGATTCAATAATGTCATCCCCTTTTAAAAGCATGTTTCTAACACAGAAATATGTTAAAGATTGGTGGTTTTTGCAGCAAAACGACTTTTATTGCAATGAAAAAACCGTTGATAATTTATTTCAACATAAAAAACCCCTTTAGTGGGTGAAAGTAAAATATGTTCTTAAAGAAATGAAGGACATGGAAAGTAATCCGCAATCTTTAATTTGATGATGCATCAGAAAACATTTAAAAAATTTGTCACAAGTGGGAACTTTTTGTAAACAAAATATCCTTCATATTTGCTTTCGTTCGATAAGAAGCTAAAAAAAGAGAGGGCACATTGAAAGCAACACTTTTGAGGACAAGAAGTTCTCAAAGAGAAAAATACACTTCATAATTGCTACAACCCTAAGAAAGCATTTGGTAATACTTTTTAGTTCCCCAAGGCTCATTTTCATTCAATTAAATAGAGGGTGGGTAAGTTCTGATATGAAGGGATGCTGTGAATTATAGGTTCCTTCCATGAGAAATGTGTCCTTGTAATACTTGGATACAAAATTCTCCAGATTTACATTAAATCTACAAGAACTTCCAATCAACAGCCACCACACTAGAAAGCAGAGACTAAAGAAGTTGCATCAATTTCAATTTTAAATAGACTCGAAATAGCCACTTACAAGGGTTTAAGAACTTCTAAATCCAAATAAGTCTACAGATTTTAATGCGCTAGAAAAAATCCATCTTCAGATATAGGATTGAAGAAACAAGATGCATAATAGGCAACAAAACTAACTAAAATTATAAGTTAAAAATTAGGAACTGAACCATTTATTAGGAATTCGAAAACAAGCAATGTATTACCTGATTCAGAAAGCTCACAAGAGCTTCCAACTTCTCCATAGCAGTACCCATTTGTGGGATATAGCTTCCTTCACCTAGCTGACCAGCAGCTACAGACTCGGCTAATGTTTGCTGGAGTTTTTCCATACCTTGAGAGAGAGCGTCTTCTGCTTGCTGACATGACTGTCTTAGGTTATATACATCCACAAGTTGTTGATTTGTCAAGGGTTCAAGATGGGGCCCAAGAACCTGTAATCGACACAAATGGATGAACTACCTCTACAAAGAGAAGAAGGAGAAGAAGAAAGAAAACAACACACAAACACACATTGCAAACACATAAAGAGCTTTATGCATTAAAAAAAAAAGGTTGTATTTACATCAATGATTATATTTTATGATACAGCACCTTAAGCAGTTCCGAAGGTCGGAACCCTCCAATCCATAAGAAGAACCTTTCAGCTGATGTCTTCCACATTCCAGACATCACATAGAACACGTCAGCTTTTGCAGCAGTTGCTTTCATGCGGAAAAGTTCAAAATAGTGACTCATGCCACTATCTACTAACATGCGAAGCTCCACATCGCTTATATGTGCATGCAAAGCGGTCCTCAGTTCACAAATCAGTCTATTTTGTTCTTCCACCCAATGCCCATACTCCATCTCGAATGCAGCTATGCCTGCAGACCGTGATGTTGTCAATTTCAGGGTAGAAGAAATGAAAACGAAAAAGATATTTGAAAAGTGGAAAAACATACAATGCAAAGGCGAATCAAGTTAAGGTTCAATGTTAAGCTTCTTTGCACGTTGAAAATTTCAGACTAAAAACAAAAAATGCAGATAAAATTTTGTCCTTATGAGAAACATGAAGTATGCAAGATTTCTTGTCCAGATGTAAGACATAATCCATCCATTGATAAAATTTATTCCTACTGACCATTTCTCTTGAAGGACATGTGCAATATGGTTTTGAAATGACTAAGAGAATTAAAATGAAGAAGCCCGTCATTGCTTAAAGGATCAAGTAGCAAACAGAAAATGACAATTATTTCCAAGTTCCAACAACTGGTGCTAGTTAACCAGTCACATACTGGACTCAATATTTTCCTATAATCAGGGACTTCTTCATCGAGTTCATGCAATCAATGGTGATAAACTCAATGGTCTAATATATTTCTAAGCGATTTTGGACAAATATATATCATGTAGTCTCACAGCTTCACATGTTATGCAGCGAATATTTTTGTTTGGAATTATCAAAAATATTTTTGTTCTGCTGGTAAATATAACCCTCAGAGCTACATTCTCGACCTCAAGCATCTCCAACATAAAAGTCGTCACTCGACAATTATTATAGGGTACATGAAGAAATGAAAGCTTCATTCCTAGTTTGTTACAAACAAAAACTTCTTGTCAATCTCTTTATATACTAAAAAGAGAAGCAATAATAATCTCAAATGAATGCTAAACTACATGTAATACAGTCAACTTTCTCGATCTCTAACTTGGAGGAAAATATGAAGAAATTCCAAAAATGCAGACCTTCTCAATTCACATAGCACTATCATATATAGCAAAAACATATAATTTGGTAAACATGCCCGTTAGTGATAAATCAAAGTGACATGGAAGCCAGGATTAACAAACCCGTGTTTGCAGTTCCTGAGAAACCCAGATGATTAGCATCTAATCCTCCACCACCTACATAAAGGCCCTGTAATTGAAACTAAAAATGACAATTTCATTAATTTTACAAGGACAAAGTTATAATGTTTGCTCAAACTCTAGCCTTTGGTTTCACTCTTTTCTTTTTGTTGCTAGACATTTTAAAAATGGATTTAAGAATCTAAGAGTAAAATTAATCTTATACGTGCCTGTTTCCTGGCTCGCTCAAGCTCTTGCTCTAACTGAATCAGCTTCCAACGACTTGTTTCTAACTGCTGAACATAGGCCTACACACAAAACACTCTCATCAAATCAATCTTTTATACAGTTTTTCATTGAAAGCATGTCATCAAGGCAATACCCCTCCATACCTTCTTTCGCAAACGACTTTTACGTGCCGCCTCCCGATTCTGTGCAAGTCTTCTCTGCACCTGCAATTTTTCAAATAGATTTATAGCCAAGGGAAATTGTTTTAGATACACCGATCTATCTTATGCATGGAACTGAAGGCAAAATGATTCGTACCTTTTCTGGAGGTTTAGTAGTTGCCTCTTGGTAATATCTATCAGAAGGCCCCAAAATTCCATTTGAAGCATCTTCTGACTACAGAAGGTAAATAAGACCAATAAGGTTAGCTCAACATCTTACAGATCAAAAGATTGATTGAACACGAATTCCAAACATTTGAACCTGATCGTTAAGTTTCACATCCTCCTCCACAATTATGGGAGCCGGCACACTTAAATTACCATTGCTTTTGAAGTTTTCTTCCCACATGCTCATCTGGTGGATAGTCTCATAAGCCCCCATCCTTCTTGGGGTGACAAATTGGGCTGATGTGGAGTTCATGTTCATTTACCTGAGAAGATGAAGCTTTTAGTGAAATTTCTCGACATCAATGGCCATGAATATGAAAGACGCATTCTAAAACAATGGAGTTCTTTTAAACTTGGTACAGTTTTATGCGTAAACACACAACATTGGCGCTGAAATTGGCATGTCAGCAACAAATAATCAAAGAGACTGAACCACATAAGCTAGACCTTAGTCCATATTTACGAGCCAAATGAAGAATAGTGCAACAAATTCGACCGAGAAGAGACACAAGAGCAAGAGTAGAAAGGACGGAGCAACGAACAAATATCTAATACGCAATGCCCTTATGAATATAAAAGAAAGTGGGCTTGTTGGTTATGAACAAAAACAAGTAAACGTCCAAAAACGGCAACAAAAACAACAACATAATAGGAGGACAAACAAAGCATCAGAGTTTCATGCTTCTAGCAAAATGGAACTTTCAAATTATCAAAAGCATCAAGAAATACGAAAGAAAAACCAATAAGATTTTGGTGCAAAAGCACGAAACGAGTTCGTCTTCTATAAACCAATAATAAAACAGAGGAATCTGACCATTCCAAGACAGTAATTTTCAAAGCTAACTGAATTATATAGAACCACCCACAATAACATAAGCCCAGATAATGAAAATCCGAGTCTGTTTCGTTCACTTACGTTCTTCTTCTCTTACTCTCTCTCTCTCTCTTTCCTTCTCCCGCAAAAAAAAAGAAAAAAAAGAAAAAAAAAGAAGAGAGTATAACAAAAGGGAAAAACAGAAAAAACTGACGCCAAAGCTCAATATTTCCTTACTGTTTTAGTTAATTCCTTCAAAGTTTCATTAGCACATAACGAATTCAAAAAAACTATAGGAAAAACAACTTCCACTTGTGAGAAAACAGAGGAAAACGAAATATAAAGAGAGGAAAAAAAAACCTTTAAACCTTATGCACATAAATTAAATATATATACACACACACACACAACCACAAATACATATATATATATATACACGTATATAATACGTATATTTATACTTTCCGTGAGTATATCTATCAAGAAAAATCACTCAAAAAAGGCAAAAAAAAAAACACTTTTTACGCTGGTTTTCTCAAGCATATTCGATTTTCTCCACGACGAAACACCAAAAAAGGGAAAAAAATTAATCAAATCAAAAATAATAAGAGAAGCTTTAAAAGACCTATAATAATTCTGTCTCTCTCGAAGCTCAAAATCTGGAACTATGGAGAAGTCCGAATCCGAAAAACCCTAACAAGTCCCATCGTCTCGGCAAGAGGAGGAGGAGGAGAATAATCGAATGAAATGAGAGAACGAACGATAACTTTTAAAAGAGGAAACTGTGAATTAAAATATATGACAATTACCATCGCTAATATATTATTATAAATTATTACTGTTACAATTACAATTATTTTTTGATTCCTGATTTTTTTATTATTTGATCGAATAATTATTTAAATTTTATTTGTATTCGTTGTTATTTGACAAAATTATATTTGTCTCCGACTGTGATACCACACCAAGAAAACTCTTAGAGAGAGAAACAAGAGAGAGAGAGTCAGAGCTCACAAATGAGCTGAGTCGTATTTGTTGTTATTATTATAAATTATTACTGTTGCAATTACAATTATTGTTTGATTCCTGATTTTTTTTATTATTTGATCGAATAATTATTTAAATTTTATTTGGATTTGTTGTTATTTGACAAAATTATATTTGTCTCCGACTGTGAAACCACACCAAGAAAACTCTTAGAGAGAGAAACAAGAGAGAGAGAGTCAGAGCTTACAAATGAGCTGAGGCGCCGTAGTCGTCATCTTTCCACTGCCCTCCCTTTTCTAATGTGCGCACCAGGTGGATCCGGTTCGCTCCGCTACGGCACTCCTCTAACCTGCCCACCCCCGCAATACACATAATCCCGTGGACGCCATTTCCCGGCGGAATCTTCAACCGGAGCTTGGGTCGCCGGAGAACCTGGGAGTTCGGGTCACGCGTTGAGGGAGCGCGTGGCCGGTTGGGCGGTGGGGCCGAAACGGCTTTGTTTTTGGGCGTTGGTTTGTTGAAAGCACGGGGAGAGAGAGAGCGCGTGTGGTCACGGGCTTTGATGCTCGTCTGGAGTCGGACTTCGACCTCTTCATTTTTATTTTTATTTTTATTTTTTATTTTTCAAAAAAAGGTTTTGAGTGGGAATAGTAACGGCTACGTGAGATCCACAATTCCACAATATTGTCCACTTGAGGTCCAACTGAGAATTTTAGAATCTTTAGGGGCCTAGTAGAGAAAAAATTGGTGTGACATTTATATGCGTATCTTTTTTTGATTATTATTACTAAAGTGGACTAGAATATGGAATCCTAATATACCTTTAAGAAGAAATTAAATTAAACTTTGAACCTTGTTTTTTAAAAAGTAAATTGGATTTTCATTTTGTGTTAAGTGTACTTGGTTAAGTTTACTCAGAGGTTAAAAAAGGTGATGTTTTTGTCGATATTTTTGCAGAAATTTTTGTATTTGGAAGTTTTTGATATGAAAGGAGGGTGTAATATATATATATTTTTAGAATATTCAAAAATTTTCATAAAAATATCGGTAAATATCTATATTTTCATGTAATTACTAATTTTTGTGTGTAATAAATGGCAAAATATTGCAAAAGAATTAGAAAAATTTCACGAAAATATTAACAAAATATCAATCAAATGTCAGTGTTGTATATTTACTTTTTAAAGTTTTAAATGTTATAGAATTCATATCTTTTTTTTTATTTACATTTGAATGTAGTATTCAAAAATTATTTAACAAACTCTTCAAAATCTATAGTTGGTTATCAACATTGTTTAAACTAAGAAGATTCTAATTTTCAAATACATTATAATTTCCAAAAAAAAAAAAAAAAAACTCTTTATGGCTTCTTATGGTATTGATATTTCTCATCTTGTATGAAACTTTGGATACAAGGTACCTGTGTTTGGTTAGATTTTAAAAAGTTTACTTAATTTGTGAGCTTCATTTATTTTACTATAACTATTTATCACCATGCATATTTTAAATAAAGCTAGTATTTTTATTGAGAGTTAAATTATGTAAAGTTATCTATTTTCTTAAAGTCTTATTTTTATTGAGAGTTAAATTATGTAAAGTTATCTATTTTCTTAAAGTCTTACTTAAAAATAAAGTGTTTTAGGATGAATTTTTGTATTTTTCATTAATTTCTACCGATGAATAATTTATAATAATGATTCTACTATTTTCATTAATGTCGATATTTTTATCCTTGAGTTTACTGACATAGTAGATAAGTTTTTTTTTTTTCCTTTTTCGAACAAAAGTAGATAAGTTTTAGTGCAACATTAACATCTGTTTTTTTTTTCTTTTTTCTTTTTGGAAATAAACATAGCCAAGAACTAAGGCGCTAAAACCCTAAGCTCAAGGATATGTTTAAAACACCTAAACAAGTCAACGATAGATTTAAAATTAAAAAAAAAAAAAAACACATGGATCTGACAAAGCATTATTTGCCTTGATGAAGAATGCAATACAAAGTATGTGTTCCATCTCGTCTTCTTCAATATTAATTATGGAAAACACGACAGATCTATATGTTGACGATACAAGACAACTTCACAAAACAAATTAATTAACTAATTAATCAATAAACTAATCAATTAGGTCCTCTAAAATATTCAAAATCTATTTTTCTTTCCTCTCGTACACCATATATTATAAACACTAAGAACAAGTTGTTAAGTAGACATGTACTTTTAAGGCTTATTAGCTTACACCGTAAATATGTAGAAATTAAGGTATAACTTACAGAACATAACAAGGTGAGGAAAATATGACATAGCCTTTTCTATTAAATAAACTGAATATATATAGATTTTATAAGAGCAATTCCAAACTAGGTAAGTGCAACATCTGAGAATTTCAAGTGCTACCTCTTCAGCTTTGGCCTGCCAGATATGCTCATCGACCTGCTTGTCAAAAATGCCAATCGGCCTAGCGATGAAATGTCAATCGAACTGTCGATCTTCTCAATCGGTCTATTGGTCAAATGACTGTTTAGGTTATTTCAGGAAAAATTCAATAAACGTGAAAAGGAGATGTTTAAAATTTAAAAATCATGCCATAGTTCTGAATAAGCAAGGAATGATATGAAAATAAGTTGGAAAGTTTAATTGTCTTAAAATGTGTTGTAACAAATTTTAAGATAAAAATACAGTATAAGAAATGCACAGTAGGAAAAAATGCAGTGTAAAGATTACACTAATAAAGTTAAGCAGTATGAAACTACACTGCATAAAGTTAAGCAGTATGAAAATTATACTGCATAAAGTAATGAAGTGTATAAATTAGACTGTGTAAAGATAAGCAGTATAAGAATTATACTGTGTGGATGACATGGAAGCTTGTGGACCATGAAACACAGTGTGGAAAAGAATATTGGTAGTATGAGACATATACCAGTGGTATAGAAAAAATACTGTCAGTAAAAATTTTGACTGTTAAAAAAGTTTTTGTTAGGCCCAATTGGTGCCACCTTTTTAGGTGGGAAACTGGCCACCTCACCCCTTTTATTTCCTTTGGTTTTTGGCTCACAAATGGGAACAATGAGTGGTCTCCATCATTTCATGCAAAAGCATGAAAAAAAGAAAGAAAAGAAAAGAAAGGAAAAAAAATTTCTTTCTCCCACAACCAAAACCGAAAGCCCTTCTCATCACCCTCCTAAATATTTTTCAAAGAGTCAAACCTCTAATTAAGCTTCAAAGAAAGCTTAAGTATTTAGTGTAAGGTTTTTGCTACTTGGGAAGTAAAATCCTAACTTTTTCCTAAGGATTTTAGTTATTTTCTCCAAAGATATGGATAACGTTTTGATGGGATGTTGCTACAATTTTGGTCAAGAAAACTTTAAAAGGCTTCAAGTGGCAAAAAGAAAGGGCACTTTGCAAGGTTTAGGTAAAATCATAGCTCTTGAACTAGATTAAAGTTTGTATTTTTGGTATGTATATCAAGTGTTTGTTATTAAGTATAGACTATAGCATGTAATATAAACACTATGGTATAGTTATTTAGTGTTTTTAGTGTATGATGATGAGATTGGATGATATGAAACATAATTTTAAGCTTTGTAAGAAAAGGGTTTGTTAAACTTTTTTAAAAACAAAGTTTAACTAGTTTTCAAGGAATGATGTTTTAAGGGCCTTAGAGACCAATTTGTTTTCTAAGTAAGGTCTAGAATTTGCCAACATAGTAAGGGTAGCAACTTTTCTAAACAAAGTTTTATAAAATTTCAGAAGGGCTGAATTGTAAAGTTTTGTAAAAACTCAACAGATTTGAACTCAACAGATCTGAAAATCAGCCAAAAAGTCTAATTTAACATTATAATTTTAGGAAAATTAAAACACAAAAGTTGTAGAACTCATAAAAAATGTTACGATAACCTAGACAGTTTGTCAAAATTCTACTAAGTTTGTAAGTTATGAATTTTACAATATTTTAAGCATAAAATTTTGTAAAATGAAAACATTATGAAATGTTTTGAAATTGACCAATGAACTTTTGTAAGTTTTATTACTTGTTAAAAACTGAATGTTTTGGTATAGAACGGTTGATTTTAGTCCTAGGGGTAGAAATGTTAAATTTTTGTGTTTTGGGCCAAAACCATGTGAAATTGGGTTTTCACTAAGAAAATGTCACTTTTCTACACTATTGTGGGCAATGAATAACCATAGATTTCAGATTTGAAAAGATTGGAGTTTTTTGTCAAGTAAAGAAGGAGGGAAGAGCGTTAAAGGCGTAAATGCCAAGATTTTTAAGTTACGGGTCAAAACTATAAAGTTTTGATAGAAGTGATTTTAACGAAAGGAAACTGATGTTTATTTTCCACAGTGTTATAAGAAGTAAAAAAATGTAAGTTATGTTTAAAACAGGTTTTGAAAGTTTTCTAAGACCTGTCAAGGGCAAAATGGTCATTTTTCATTAAACGACCCAAATGGATCCAAAACACCCAACATCTAAAAACGCCTCTTAGTGGGAATTTTTTTGTAACATGCAAGTAATGAAATGGTAAAATTAAGCAAGAAGTTTAATAAAGCTACGAAGTTTACGAAAAACCCGTTAAGGTTAAAATTGTCATTTTTAAAACAAGTCAAACGGAGCCGAACACTTCGAACTAGCAAAGCACTCTTAAATGGAAAAATGTTCTGTAATATGTTAAGTAATAAAACCGTCGAATAAAACAAGAAATCTAACTAAGGAATGTTTAAGTTGAGTAAAAGAAAGGTAACCTAGTGGGTTACAAAGGCAAGTAAAGGGAA